>CM059198.1:25219233-25559615 GCA_030323885.1 Branchipolynoe longqiensis | reverse complement strand
GATTGATTGATTGATTGGTGGTTGCTTTACGCCGTGTCGGCAGCATAGGCCATATTCACGGCGAGAAATGTTTGTTTTTTGTTCAAACCATCGCTTTTACATGTAAAAAGCAGACAATCAATTATGTGCCAATAGACACTCATTAAATTAGAAAGCTCACAATCATATATTTGTGGTCAAGGGAAACAAATTCCCATAGAAAAAGGGTCTTCTTTAAAAAGAAACGGGTGTCTTACAAGCGCTTCCTTCCTACAACCTGTGCAATAGTAATTCAATCTGAATAGTCCGTACTGCTGAAAGTCAACTATAGACTTTCAGCAGTAACATGTTCCATTAAATTGACTTAATTAAGTTGATATGCCCCTCTATCTAGCATCACATCCATACTAAGTACACCAATATCTTAATTTTGAATCGAAAATTATGTTTGGCAGGTTTTCACTTCAAATATCTCCAAAGCTAACCGTTTTTTAATAAAGCATTCAAACTAATGTAAGTTAAATAATAAGCGTCAACCTGATATCTTTATATAAATACAACGCTAAGTCCTATCTCGAAAATTGGTTTGCCTTATTCCGCCCACCAATCTCCATCCTAGTAATAAGGATTTTGTTTATTTGTTTAATCTTTTTTTAAATTTATTTAGAATAAGATTCGTTTGAGAAGAGAGCAGAGGAGCATCAAACAGAAAATTTAGTTTTATTTAATGATGCCTCTAGAGCACATTGATTTTTATCACCGGCTATTGGACATTAAACATATGGTCATTCTGAGATATTTCTTTGGAGGAAACCCACTACCGCCACATAGGCTACTATTTCTGATAAGCAGCGAGGGGTCTTTTATATGCACTTGTCCACAGACAGGACAGCACATACCACAGCATTTGACGAACCAGTTGTGGACTCATCAAACAGGAATAAATGTTTAATAGGTGCACCACTACGTATGTTGGGTAGGTATGTAGGATAGGTGTTTTAGTGACGAAAATTATGTGCCTTCATAAGATTATGCAACTTTAGGTATTGCTAGTGGACAACCTGCTATTTTAATCAATTAATCCCTTTTTAGAGGAGGTAAAACCAGCATGCTCCATACTCCATCTAGATATGTCGGTTAATAGTAGACTCGGGTAATGCAAGTGATTGCCTCTACTAAGGGTCCTGTACTTTTAATTAGTATTGATCAATTAAATTCAAATTCAAATTTTTCCAAAGCACATTCAAAAACACAAAAATAACCCCAACTAACACAAATCATTGCTTAACCATCATGTGTAGGAAAATATAAATTTCACGGGTTGATTTCCACGCGAAATATTGATTACATCCAAACAATTAGTGAAAATAAACCCCCCTATTAATTCAAAGAATCGGATTTTAAATAATACCTCTATCTCCACATCGATGTTAGTTTCGTTGCCTCCCACCTCCAAGACCTTTTTTGGGGTACATTAGTTGTTTAAGCAGGGGAAATTTCAGTCGCAGACGACTGGTCTTCCTCATTCCACTGCTCCTTGCCCTCTCCTAGTAATGCCGATCATCTGGCTAGGAAGTAACAAGTATTAATTTTTAAGTCATTGGTTCGACTCAACTAGGATTCGAACCCACGATCTACCAACACGGGAGATGGATGCTCTAACTCATTCGGCCATCCCGTCTGGTTAAGACCTTAGATGTTGCCAGGACGTGAAGCTCCGACAACCAAACCAACCCACCTCCAAACTATCAGCAGATCAGCTTGTTGGTTGTTGGAGTTTTACGTCCTGGCAACATCTAAGTTCATATTAATCAGCTGCTGCAGACAGCCAGACGGGTGTCCAATTACTTCCACATTATTGATCTCTAAATGTATATTGATATATATGTAGATATATACAGTATAAAGATTTTTATTCGGGGAACAGCGCGTCACAATAGGCGCGCATCGCTACGATTCAATGATTTGATTGATTTCATTTGAATAATCAGTATTTTATAGATCTGTTTGTTTGTTTGGTCCCTTTGATACCGGATTTGTTTACACAGCACGGTTTGTCCCTAATGCAAGAAGCACTCCAAAATGCAAATGGAGTCGTCTGCACTGACCTATCAGGCGCCAGATTAGACATGTGGGCACGGGGAGGGTGATTGCATCAGGGAGCCGAGGTGGTCTAATGGTTAGCACGCCAGCACCGGAATGGAAAGAAGTGTGGATTCAATGATTGCTCTCTGCACAATATTTCCAATGTTGATGAACCCATCATGAAACTGATGCCAATGACCAGGAACGTGTTCAAGCTACATGCTGGATGGTTGTTGAACCTACCCTGTGTATGTATTTATATGTAAGTGCATTGTCTGTATGTATGTAATTGTAAAGCGGCTGACACACATCACCGGATTGAGCAATGGACAGAATTGTCTAGTCCGGTGGTGTCGGGCATGATAAGTATCAAAATGTATTAAAATGTGTCAAAATGTTGCAATATCGGGTCAAAGGCCGCTGGACGAACGGACATGAAGCAGACATGAAACGGACATGAAACGGATATGAACGGATAACCAAAGGATGGTAAGCGGACTAAATGGACTCAAACCAGACAAGAACCATAGATGTCAACCCGGCGGCATCCGTTCCAAGTTTTTTGCATGTTCAAAACTTGTACCGGATCGGGCTGGATATGAATGGATATCAACAGATATGCAACGGATATGCAATGGACACAAACCGGACTTTTCCAGATATCAACGGGCTTTGTTTGGTTTCTTTCCATTTCCCCAATCAGGTGATGTGTGACAGCCGCTTAAGCATTAAACGATTTAGGCGCTTAAACCGTTTCAAAGACGTTAGTGGGGTATGGGGGGGGGGTGCAGATGGGGGGGGGGGGCAGTAGCTCGCACGAACTAGTGCAGAAATTAGAAACTATCCAACTCAGAGATGTTTTATTTGTTTGATGGTGTTATTTTACATCCTAGCAACATCTCAGGTCATATCAGGACAGGTACCAACTTGTGACAGTGCGCACTCATGGCGACTCTATACTGCTGCCCGACTGGGAGACCAGGCCGCCAGCACCATGACCTGAGAACCCACTCAGTCACATTATCCTGATCCTGAGCATAACCAGTCCTTGTCCTATCCTAGTAATGCCGGGTGCCAGGCTAGGAAGTGACAAGAATCAACTTTGTAAGTCATTGGTTTGACTCGACTGAGTTTCGAAATTCCTGACCTTTCGCACGGGAAGCCTATGCTCTACCGATACACCCCATTCGGTCCCAACTCGTCAGAGAAATAGGATTCGTTACACTCGGCGCCTCATAATACCTTCTGCGGAAATGGAATTCATTACACTCGGCGCACCATAATGCCGGCTGCGTTGTAATCCTGCATACCACACGCGTTCTATTATTTATCACGTGGTGGTGTGTAAAATGCTAGGCTTTAAACTAAGAGCGTCATGCGCCGGCAACCAGCCTGCTGGGTCAGACTCTCTGAATGGCAGCTGGGATAAAAACAAAAGGCCACAGCGTGACCTAGTTAACCTGTAGAGACTGACCTAGTTAACCTGTAGAGACTGACCTAGTTAACCTAGATATCCCGACTGATGTTTGTTTGTTGGTTGTTTTACGTCCTAGCAACATCTAAGGTCATATCAGGACTGGTAGAGACTTGTGACAGTGCGCACTCATGGCGACTTTATAGTGCTGTCCCACTGGGAAACCAGGTCACTGGCGCCATGACTTGGTACCCCACTCAGTCACATTATCCTGACACTGAGCACACCAGTCCATACCCTGTCCTAATAATGCCAAGCACTTGGCTAGGAAGGGACAAGTATCAATTTTTAAGTCATTGGTTTGACTCGACCAGGGTTCGAACCCACGACCCCGCGATCTACCAGCACGGGAGACGGACGCTCTAACTCATTCGGCCATCCCGTCTGTTCATATCCTGACTGAAGATTGGTTGGTTGGTTGGTTGGTTGGTTGGTTGGTTGGTTGGTTGGTTGGTTGGTTGGTTGGTTGGTTGGTTGGTTGGTCGGTTGGTCGGTCGGTTGGTTGGTTGGCTGGTTGGTTGGTTGGTGGGAGTTTTACGTCCTGGCAACATCTAAGGTCATATCAGAATGGGTACCGACTTGTGACAGTGCACATTCAAGGCGATGTTATAGCGCTGCCCCCCTGGGACTGGGAGATCAGGCCACAAGCACCATGACCTGATATCCCCACTCAGTCAGTCACAGTATCCCGACACTGAGCCAACCAGTCCTTGCCCTATCCCAATAATGCCGAGCGCCTGGCTAAGAAGTGACAAGTATCAATTTTGAAGTTGGTTAACCCAGAAACGCCCACAAAAGAACAAACCATGCTCAATTCCATCTTTGCGTTGCCCACTGGGACTGGGGTCCCACAGTACAGTCGAAAGACAATATTTCACATATGCGTTGCCATGTATGCTATTCTGAATGAGATGTCCGAATCGGTAAGGCCACTGGTTGGCATCCATCTTGTGCGAGAGGTCGTGGGTTCAAATCCCGGCCGCGTCAAAGATTACAAAATTGTTATTTGTTTCCTTTCCATCCTGGCACTCGGTATTAATAGGATAGGGCAGCGACTGGTTTACTCAGTATCAGGATAATGTGATTTGAATCGGACAGCATGTCATGATGCGCACGACCCAGTCTCTGGATGGTGGCAGCACTAAATATTCACCACGAGTTCGCACTGTCATAAGTCAATGCCCAACCTGATATGACCTGAGATGTTGCTGGGGTGTAAAGCCCAACAACAAAGCAAACATAATAGGCCTGTCACACTACAACGTAACGAGCCAACGTAACCCGACGTAGGTGAGGTTTCGTCATTACGTTGAGGTACGTTGGGTTACATCATGGATACGTTAGGCAGACATCGATTTACGTCGAGATACATCGAGTTACGTCGAGCGATGTCGAGGTTTTCAACATGTTGAAAACGTTCGACGTACGACAACATATGGATTTTACTTTCGACGTACGTTATGTACATGTTAGGCGAATGTCGATGACATTAGACGTACGTTAGTCAAACGCTGCTCACTACATTGCACTACGTTGACCTCCTTCAAAAGGTGGTGGGAACGTACAGTCCGCATAATGACAACGTATGGATAACGTACGCCTAACATACGTCCAACATATGTTTAGCGTTTCGCCACCATGTCATGATGTATGTAACTCACGTAACGTAACATAGTTCTGGTGATCGAATAACGTATATAACATACCCTGAGCGTAATTACGTTGTCCTCTCTCATTGAACGATGTTATCACTATGCTTTACCAATGTTATGCTCACGTCAACTACGCGGCATTGACGTCCCGACTTTGCATATTATGCCGAGAAGTTTGATGTATTTAACTTATTTTCACGTTGTCCCTACGCTGACGCCCTACGTCATAGTGTGACAGGGCCATAACACTTTAAAACCTGAGATGTCGCTAGACTGTAAAACCCCCTTACAGTTACAATGAAGCAAACAAAGCATAAATATAGCACTTTGGGAACCTCAGATGATACTATGGCTCAAACTCCATCTCGACCCCCACAACAAGCTTGTTTTGTTTAACGACGCCTCTAGAACACATTGATTTTCATATCATCGCCTATTGGACGTCAAGCATATGGTCATTTTAACATATTTCTTTGGAAGAAACCCGCTGCCACCACATAGGCTACTCTTTCCGATAAGCAGCAAGGGGTCTTTTATACGCACTTTCCATTATACAGGATGGCACATACCACAGCCTTTGATGAACCAGTTGTGGACCACTGGTTGGAACGGAAAATAGCCCAAACTGTAAATGGGTCCACTGAGAAGGATCGATCTCATGACCCACACCTTAACAGGTGGACACTCTACTACCTGAGCTACGTCCCGCTCCCCGGACCCCCACAACAAAGCAACCAAGAAATAAACCTTTAAATATAGCAATCTGGAATTGCCTCTATTAGCAGAGCAACCTTTGAACTCTTGACCTTGACTAAGCATCAGAAAATAGGTAAGAGTGGCGTATGGTGGGAGGTAACACTAACACTAACACTAACAGTGGTAGGTAGGGGGCGGGGTGGGGGTGGGGGTTGGGGTGGGGGTTGGGTTGGGGGGGTGGGGGCGGGGGCGGGTGTGGGGTTAGGAGGCACCTAAAGCAACTGGTTGCCCATGCGCAGAAGCTAGTTAAGAGTTAGAAGGTCACACAATTAGAGCAATTGATTGATGAGCGGTAACCTGGCAACCGTTTGGGCGGGTGCGCATCGGATCAATCGAACACTTATCAATTCAACACGGCGCACAGTGCCAAAGGACAGGTAGACAGGCGCGCCCAGAAACCCTCGCCGGATTAATCAAGTCCACCATCGATCTAGTCAGAATCTGAGGCGATGGACTCAGACTATTTTACAGCTTTTCGCCCCAATCACTTCTTTTTTTTCTAATTTTTTTTTAAAGAAAAAAATAAGTTTCTCTCGCTGTTGAATCTAAACAGATTAAACTGTTTAGTTAGTGGGTGTCCCTGCCTGGTCTGCCCAGAGACCGGGCAGGGACACCCACTGGGGAGACTAGGCCATCATATCATAACGTTTTCTTTTGTGTCGAGCCAAGGAGTAAGACTCCAAACTATACTGTACCACCTCATATAGTTTACTAAATAGATTCTATCAATTATTAATAAAACTTTTCTTTTTCTATGGGAATTTGTTTCCCTTGACCACAAATATATGATTGTGAGCTTTCTAATTTAATGAGTGTCTATTGGCACATAATTGATTGTCTGATTTTACATGTAAAAGCGATGGTTTGAACAAAAAACAAACATTTCTCGCCATGAATATGGCCTATGCTGCCGACATGGCGTAAAGCAACCACCAATCAATCAAACCAAACTAATCACTTCGGGCATATTCGATTAATCAACTCCGTCCACCCGAGCCACTTGTTGGCGCATGCACACATCCTACAGACTCGGGTCGAATAATTGAATACGCTTCTCCACACTCGGGATGGAACAAATTGGTGGCTTAATCCAAAACTTTTTCTTTTTTTTAATAGCCGATATAACTACAGCAAAATAGGATTTAAAGTATTTTATGAGTGGATAGTTTAGTTATATTTCCATTTCATTAATCTTGGTTATTACCAACAAAAACCATGTAGGACTGGTACTGGTAGCGGTTATCCTATAGGACAGTACCAGCGCAAATGTGAGGTCATCATTCCTAGCCACCCCCCAGCCAAGACTTGGGTCACTGGACGGGTCGGGACTTTTGCACACGGCACTGGTTTTTATCGACTCCACTCACGGTGTTCGATTTTAAATTCTAGCAACTCGGGGGACCCGCGTTCCCGGGTCGTGTTAATCGAATACGGCCCTCATGAATCCCTTTTGGAGAATATCTTACTCAAATCACGTGACCAGATCATTAAGTTTGACCAGATATAACAATAATAGACACTGTCATCCAACCACAAGGCAGCAGGATCTAATTTCTTCACGCATGGATGAACGCGATGACTGGACTAAAGAACCCGAAAACTACCACTGACCGCAGCCAGCCAGCGACCACCATCGATAAAACTAATAAGCCGCACATAATGCAAAAGCACAGCGGGCACCATTGCCTTATTTGCCGATAGCTATTGGCCAGGATCCCCATTGTCAACACACGATATCCTCAGTCAGTCACAGTATCCTCCCCAAACAGGGCCAACCATTCCTGATACCTAATCCTAATAATGTCAGCGCTTTCAAAGTTGGCGACAAAAGACCGTCATGCTTCAGTGGCGTCGCACAGACACCTGTGTGCTTGGTGGTGGTGGTGGTGGTGGTGTGTGCTTGTTACTTCTGGGCGCCATTGGGCGCGGTGGCCGAATCGGTAGAGCGCAGACTTCCCGTGCGGGAGATCGGGAGTTCAATTCCCGGTCGAGTCAAACCAATGATGTACAAAATTGATACTTGTCATTTCCAAGCTTGGCGCTCAAAATTAATACAATAGGGCAAGGACTGAGAGTTGGTTCGATGTCGGGATAATGTAACTGAGTGGGATATAAGGTCATGGTGCCTGCGGCCTGATTCCCAATTGGGGCAGCACTATAATGTATGTAGTTCTTGCCACTGCCATCAGCAGATCAGCGGGCGGGTTGGTGATAGAAATCATATATAAGACACCATGAGTGCGCACTGTCACAAGTCGGTACCCGTCCTGATATGACCTTAGATGTTTCCAGAATGTAAACCTCTGACAACCAGCCATACTTCTGGGCGCCACCCCTGGTCACTGACTTGGACTCAGCTGACCCTTTCTCCCAAGGCTGTGCCCGGCGAGGCCATTGTGACCATTGTGGGTGGATGAGTGCGGCAGAGCAGTGTGGATGTGTGTCTTTTGTCATGAGGTGGGGGTGGGGTGGGTGGAAAGCACCGTCTCCCTGTAGTGTTCCTCCAAGGTCAGACCAAGGTCATAGAAGACTGATCGGGCCCTGTGGGTACAGACAGGACAGAAGGTGGGTGATATTCAGAACCATACAAACCACCCCCCCACACACACACACCCACACACACACACGACACACACACCACCCACACACACCCCCACACACACCCACACAAACCCACCCACACACACCACACACACCCACTCCCACACACACACACAAACACACACCCAAACACACACCACACACACACACACCCCACACATACCTCTACCAACAACCACCATCACACACACCACACCCACACCCCACACCTACCTCTACCAACAACCACCATTACACACCCACACCCACACCCACACACACTCTCCACCTCACAACATGTTGGTTGTCCATCGGTAGCGATGATGACAGCAACTAAATATTTTTCATGGTCTCATTGATGACCGATGAGTCCAATTTGTGCTCGGAATGTGGCACGTTGGACATGTGTGTGTCGCTGCCATCAGAGTCTGGTGGGTGAAGGAGACGATCTTTCCTCTGCTGACACTTTTGTTTAGCTTGAGATATATGATCAGCTTCAAACTGTGATGTGCCTTTGTGAATAGAAGCCTGCCATGAACTCCTGTCCTGTACCTCTACCTACACCCACACCCACACCCACACCCTACTCCTACTCCTACCTACACCCACACCCACACCCACATCCTACTCCTACCTACACCCACACCCACACCCTACCTACACCCACACCCACACCCACACCCACACCGTACTCCTACCTACACCTACACACCCACACGCACACCCACACCCTACTCCTACCTACACCCACACCCACACATCCTACCTACACCTACACCCATATCCTACCTACACCCACACGCACACCCACTCCTATCTACACCCACACACCAACACCCACATCCTACTCCTACCTAGAGGCACACCCACATCCTACCTACACCCACACCCACACTGTACTCCTACCGACACCCACACACCACTCCTACCTACACCCACACCCACACCGTACTCCTACCGACACCCACACACCACTCCTACCTACACCCACCACCCTCCACCACACCCACACCACACCCACACCCCACCACCACACCACCCACCTACACCCACACACCAACACCCAAACCCACACACCAACACCCACATCCTACATACACCCACACCCACATCGTACATACACCCACCCCCACACACCGTACTCCCACACTCCACCCACCCACACCCACACACCCTACTCCCACACACCCTACTCCCACACTCCACCCACACTCCACCCACACTTCACCCACACTCCACCCACCCTAACCCCCGTATACCCACACCAAAACCCACACCCCTCACCCACACCCACACCAAAACCCTCACACCCACACCCACACCCCCACCACCCCACCCCATCCCTTCCACACCACCCACACACACACCACCCACACACACACACGCACGCACCACCTTTACCCACACCCACACCGGACCAGAGGTAAATTGCGGTGGCACTCAAACCTTAAAAGGCATTGTCCAGGAAACCACATACCCAGGTTTAAACTACGTTCGTTTGACATCTCGGATCATATTTCTCGCTGAGTGAGCGGGTTTTCATGTCCTTCTGACAGCTGAGGTCACGTGAGGACAGACGCAGGTGCAGGCACACACTTCTCACTATGCACCCTTCTGGTTTTGTCACATTGGGATATCTGGTGGCCACCATAATAACCTGATATCCCACTCAGTCATGTTATGTTATGTTATCCTGCTTTCGAACCGACAGCGCCTCCTTGCCTAATAGCAGGTAAATAACCGACAAGTGTTGTTCTTTTGGGTCTGTTTTTTATTTCGGTTTGATTTCGGTTTGGATTCGAACCCACAACTTTCTGTAAGAGAAGAGGGTTTTACACCACCAGGTCATCCTGTCTGGCCTATATGGGTCACTCTCTTGAAAACTGGCCATACGTGTCATATGGAGAGTTATTTGAATTTTTAAAGTTTTTTGGTTGCAAATGAAAACTGCAAATCCCCACTTTACATCTATGTAAAATATAAATTGATGAGATACAAAATAAAGGTGTAGTCCATGATTAAGCCATACCTTATGGCAGTATAACATGTGTTGCTCAGACATAACACATGTCTAGGACACCACACAGTCTGCTTAATAAAAATCTAAGCAGAATTAAATAATTTCATACTAAGAAGCATATTAATCAAGGCATAATACACAGAAAGATGTAGTGCTTATATTGATAAAACAAATTAATAAAAAGTAATTCTCAGCCATGCTTTATTCACAGAATAATTAGTGTACAATATTTGTGTGGCATCCAGACACCACTGGTTACATCTTTGACAGAAATTTGTAATGTTATTTCTGAATACATCAAATAATTTCTTTTTTATATTTAAGCATGCATACATGTTAATAAATACTTCCTTTTTGATTTGGGAACTGTTTTGTTTGATATATCAATGCAATACAAGATGTTAGTAAGGATTCAACCATGTCCCATATGTCATGTTACAAATGGCTGACTGTAAAATGATTTTTTTTGTGTACAAAATCACTTCATAACTAAAAGGACCAAAGTTGTACACAGTTTATTTTATTTCCGTTATTTCTTACATCAAATCTGAACATGAATATGAAAAGTATAAGGAAAAGAATAAGTAGGAAGTTTTTCTATTGATGTTTTAAAATCCCATCCCATGCTGACCAGTTTTCAGGAGAGTGACCCATATATATATTATTTTTTTTTGTAAAGGTCTACCTCCCCTCCTCTCCACCCCCCCCCTGTCCTCCCCCTCTTCTAAGTTAGTCAGTTTAAAGCATAAATGAATAAACTACATTTAATATCAAATGTATTTATAAATGACGAGTAGCGGCTTATGACCATGAACACTCATGGAAAATATACTGCATAGTTATGCCCCAATGGGATACCGTGCAGTTGGCACCATGGCCCGATATCACACTGATAGAGAAAACAAACCCATTCCCCTACCCTATACAGTACAATCCTGTTAAACCAAGCTCGGTTAAACCAAATGATCCGTTAATCCTAACTTTTGTCGGCGGCCCGCCAAAATACTGCCATTTATCATATACAAAAATTGGTTAAACCAAAGTCGGTTAATCCAAATCATCGGTTAATCCAAACAAAATTGTCAGACCCCAGGCCACTTCAATATGGTTAAAGCAAACTTTCATGTGGTTATAAGGTCATCTGAGACTTTCTTATATGATAAATGGTAGTATTTTACCAGGACGCCGAAAAAAGTTTGGATTAACTGATTGTTTGGTTTAACCAAGCATGGTTTAACAGGGTTATACTGTATATACATAAAAAACAATAATCAAAGTGTCCATATACATTTTATATTACATTCATAATGCACCCACATTTTTGCCAAAGCCAGGTCAAAGTCAAAGCCAAAGCTCGGTTAAACCAATGATCGGTTAATCCAAACTAATTTCTCGGGTCCTGCAAGTTTGGTTTAATGGGGTTATACTGTATTTATTTCAGAAAAACCCGACAAACTCAAAACCATCGGCTCATGCGACTTTAAGATCAATCCACAGTAAGTCATGGACAGGCGTTCAGTAACCAGAACAGCAGAAAATCCCTGTTAATTATTAACTCCGCCACTAAGGCATTCCCTTGGTTATTATTTAGATAAGAAGTGACAATAGTTCACCTTTAATTGATCTCGCTCAATCGATTATTTAACTTGAAGCTTACTCAGGGATGTCCATACAGTGAATTCCTGATGTACATCACAGAGGGCACTCCTTGTTCAGATTGGAATGGGAAGATTTATTGCTAAAGCATAGTTAATGATAGTTAATGATAGTTAATGACAGGTAATGATAGTTAATGATAGTTAATGATAGTGTTAAGTTATAGTCAGTTTGTGCTTTGAGTTACGCTCTGTGTTTTATATGCTAGATTCAATGTGTGTGTTTCTGTTTTTCACTTCTGAGTAGAATTTCAAGCGGAATCAGTATTGAGATCATCATTCTCTACTGAGTTCACCAAGTATTCATCCATGGTACCACCAATCTGTGAAAACACATCACAGTATAATCCCGTTAAACCAAACTTGAAGAGACCCCAGAAATTTGTTTGGATTAACCGATCATTGGTTAAACCGAGCTTTGGGTTCGACTTTGATTTGGCTTTGCCAAAAATGTGGGTGCATTATGAATGTAATATATAATGTATGTGGATGCTTTGATTATTGTTTTTTATGTATATACAGTATAACCCTGTTAAACCAAGCTTGGTTAAGCCAAACGATCGGTTAATCCAAACTTGTTTGGCGGCCCGGCAAAATACTACCATTTATCATATAAAAACGTCTCAGATGACCTTATAACCACATGAAAGTTTGGTTTAACCATTTTGAAGTGGCCGGGAGCCCGACAATTTTGTTTGGATTAACCGATAAGTTGGATTAACCGACTTTGGTTTAACCAACTTTTTTAATATGATAAATGGTAGTATTTTGCCGGGCCGCCGAAAAAGGTTTGTGTGTGTTTATTTGTTGTTTTATTTCCTAGCAACATCTAAGATCATCAGAACTGATACCGACTTGTGACAATGCCCACTCATCATGACATCATAGTGCTTCTGCACTGGGAGAACAGGCCACCAGCACGTGACCTAATATCCCACACAGTAACCTTATCCTGATACCGCGCTAACCAGTCCTTATTCTATCCTATTAATGCCGAACGCCAGGCTAGGTAGTGACACATATCAATTTTTTAAGTCATTGACTCAGCTGGGTTTTGAACTCCCGACCTTCTGCAAGGGAAGCCGATGCTCTAGCGATTCGGTCACCTCGTTCGTTGTTTGCGTGTCATACAGACCAAGATACTTTATAACTCATCTCAGTCAGGGCCTACTGTATTATAAAGACTAGTTCAGTGGCGCCCCCCTACACGGGTCGCCACACACCACTGAACACGCACTGATCTAGTCTCCTTCCGGCAGGCCTCAAAGCCATCAACATAAATAAAACGCAACTGCAACAACAACAACATTTTTAAATAAAAAATACAGGAATAAAAGAAGGAAAGAGCAAAAAAATAGTAATAAAAGAGAGGAATAAAAAGAAAATAAAAGAATTTGTTTTGTAACGGAACAAAAAGAGGAATAAAAGAAAGTGCATTCCATCGACGCCCCCCCCCCCCCTATTAGCCGATGTCTACTTCGTAGTGTTGCGAGGTCGTTAAACAAATAATTCCATCGACGCAGTACAGAGCTGGAAGTTCACTGCATGTCAGGCCCAGGTTTACCAACCCGTCTGGGGGAAAGTGCATAAAAAAAAGACCCCTTGCTCCTTATCAGAAAGAGTAGCCTATGTGGCAGCAGTGGGTTTCCTCCAAAGAAATATGTCAGAATGACTATGTTTGACGGCTAATAGCCAATGATAAAAATCAATGTGCTCTAGAGGCGTCGTTAAATATAACAAGCTTTCCTTTTTACGAAACGGTCTGTGTTCCCAGCAGAAACAGGTTCTGTGGAAGGGGCCCAGACAAGACAACTGGAGAGACAGGTTAATAATTATCAACCAGACGCAACAATAATTACAAAGTCACGACAGGAGTAAGTGTCGGCATGGTTCAGCATTATTTCCGAAAGACTGATGATCATCTCAAAAGAATACCTGACGCGGTGGCCAAATCGAGTAAGAGTACAGGATTCCTATTTGGGCGGTCGCGAGTTGGAAGCTTGGTCGAGTCAACGCAATGACTTACAAAATTGATGCTCCACTACCTGGCTTAGTGTTTGGCATTACTAGGATAGGGCAAGGACTGGTTAGCTCAGTACCAGGATAATGTGAGTGGGATATCGGGTCAGGGTGCCAGTGGCCTGATCTCCCAGTGGGGAAGCACTATAAGTATAAAGTCACCATGAGTGCGCACTGTCACAAGTCGGTACCCATCCTGATATTACCAAAGACCCTATAATACTAAGACGGCTCACTCCCTATCTCTCCCATGGTAATGTAAATTTCGCAGTGCCACCTTGTGGTGGGTTTGATCAACCCAGCTGTTGGTTGGTGTTTCACATGTAAACACATACAATTATATTATACATGAGATAGGTAAGTATGAATACACATCAATATGAAATTGCTATGAACAAACACACATCATCATCAGCATCATCATCAGCAGCATCATCATCATCAGCATTATCATCATCACCATCACCACACATCTTTCACATTCATATATACATTTATATATATAATATAGCATCTGTTTAACCAAGAGAACAGCCAGTGCACCAAGTGGTGGGTTTGATCATTTTGATTACACAGTACAGGCTGAGTGAGCCGTCTTAGTATTATAGGGTCTTTGATATTACCTTAGATGTTGCCAGCATGTAAAACTCAAACAAACATCTTGGAATCAGGTGGTCGGGATATAACTTATTATAATATAAGTGGAAAGTATGTCAGGGCAGGGATGGATTGTTGGTTGGCTGTTGGAATTTTATGTCCTGGCAACATCTAAGGTCATCAGGACGGGTACCGACTTGTGACTGCACACTCATGGTGACTTTATAGTGCTGCCCAACTGGGAGATCAGCTTGCCAGCACCATGACCTGATATCCCACCCAGTCATACTATGTAGACACTGAGCCAACCAGTCCTTGCTCTATCCTAAAAATGTCAAGGGCCTGGCTAGGAAGCAACAAGTATCAATTTTATAAGTCATTGGTTTGATTCAATCAGGGTTCGAACCTATGGGCACGAATCCCATGATCTACCAAAACAGGAGACGGATGCTCAACTCATTCGGCTAACCCGTCTAGTCTTCAATTATGTAGACTCAAACCAAAGGAAGTTTTTTGACAATTAGAAAATATTTTGATTTCAACGGACTATGCAGCTGTAAGTGCATTTCGTTATAATTATCACGTGACAAGCGTGACGTGTGTAGAGAAAAGTGCCCTATTGCGAGCGTAAACCACATTCTGACGTGTACGTCACTAGACATGTACAACGTGTGTAGAGTGCAAAATGTGTTAATGTGGCCACATAGGAGGTATAATGGTCGCGGCGCATGCGCACCGGACCGGGGAACGCTGCGCCGTCACCTGCGCACACACTTCTGCCCCAATTGCCACTGTGTGTGTGTGGCCGTGTGTGTATGGTGGTGTTGGGCGTGTGTGTGGTAGGTGGTGCGCGTACGGTGCGCGTACGGTGTCTGTATGGCGTGTACGGTGTGTGTACGGTGTGTGTACGGTGTGTACGGTGTGTGTACGGTCGCGTACAGTGCGTGTACAGTGTGTGTACGGCGTGTGTGCGGTGTGTGGAGGGGTGTAGGGGTGGGGATGGTGGAGGGTGTAGGGGTGGGGATGGTGGAGGGGTGGAGGAGGGGATGGGGATGGTGGAGGGGTGGGGATGGGTGGAGGGGTGGAGGGGTGGAGGGGTGAGGGGTGGAGGGGTGGAGGTGGGGAAGGTGGAGGGGTGGAGGGATGGGGGTGGTGGAGGGGTGGAGGGATGGGGATGGTGGAGGGGTGGAGGGATGGTGGAGGGGTGGAGGGGGGTGGGGATGGTGGAGGGGTGGAGGGGTGGGGATGGTGGAGGGGTGGAGGAGGGGATGGGGATGGTGGACGGGTGGGGATGGTGGACGGGTGGGGATGGTGGACGGTGGTGGGGATGGTGGGGATGGTGGGGATGGTGGAGGGGTTGGGGTGGGGATGGTGAAGCATATAGTGGTAGAGTTTTGGCAAGCTTGCCAAAACTAATTCGATACTTCTAATATCTCAAAATTGGGCCATTTAAAATAGAAGTTACTTCAAACTGCAGTAACATAGGCTATGACAATCAATTTTATATGCCAATCAATTTGATATATTTATCTTTTTTTAAACAACTAAAGGCAGAAACTCAAAACCATCGGACTATGTAACTTTAACAACACACATGGTATGCGTGTGGGGGGTGTGGGCGGGGGTGTGGGGGTGTGGGCGGGGGTGTAGGGGTGTGGGCGGGGGTGTAGGGGTGTGGGCGGGGTGTGGGGGTGTGGGCGGGGGTGTGGGGGTGTCAGTGTGTGGTGTGAGTGTGTGAGTGTGAGTGAATGTGTATGGGGGGGGGGGTGAGTGTGTGAGTGTGTGGGGGGGTGGGGGGGGGGGGGGGGGGGGGGGTGTGAGTGGGGGTTTGCGTGGGTGTGTAGGGGGGTGCGTAGGTGTGCGCGTAGGTGTGCGCGTGGGTGCGGGTGTGTAAGTAGCAAGTTTGGTATCTGAGAAGTGACGTATTCCCACAGATTCACTCACACCGTACGCACACCTCACCCTACCTCACCCTACTATAACCGGAAGTCACCCTACCATAACCGGAAGTCACAGGGCCCAGGGTCAGTTTCCCACACTCCTCCATCCCAAACGCAGACTGTGTGCAGAAACGCGCCCCTTTACACGCGGACGGCTTCACTGAAAGCAGGGCGGCCCGCGTCACGAGCCCACGGCGGTGTGTGTGTGGGGAGGGGGGGCGTGGTGGTGTTTGGGGTTGGTTGTGGAGTGGGAGGTGGTGGGTTGTGGAGTGGGTGGGGTGTGTGGTGGTTGGTGTGGTGTGGAGTGTGGAGTGGGATGCGGTGGGGTGGTGTGGGTAGTGGGGTGGTGTGGGTAGTGTGGTGGTGGTGGTGGGGTGATGTGGTGCGGTGGTGGTAGTGTGGTGGTGGTGGGGGTGTGTGTGGTGGTGTGTGGTGATGGTGGTGGTGTGTCGTTGGGTGGTGTGTGGTAGGTGGTGGTATGTGGTGTGGGATATGTTGGGAGTGGGGTATGTTGGGAATGGGGTATGTTGGGAATGGGGTATGTTGGGTGCGGGTTATGTTGGGTGTGGGTTATGATGGGTGTGGGGGATGTTGGGTGTTGGGTATGTTGGGTGTGGGGTAGGTTGGGTGTGGGGTATGTTGGGTGTGGGGTATGTTGGGTGTGGTGTATGTTGGATGTGGTGTATCTTTGGTGTGGGGTATGTTGGGTGTGGGTTATGTTGGGTGTGGGGTATGTTGGGTGTGGGGTATGTTGGGTGTGGTGTATGTTGGGTGTGGTGTATGTTGGGTGTGGTGTATGTTGGGTGTGGTGTATGTTGGGTGTGGTGTATGTTGGGTGTGGTGTATGTTGGGTGTTTTGTATGTTGGGTGTGGGGTATGTTGGGTGTGGGGTATGTTGGGTGTGGGGTATGTTGGGTGTGGGGTATGTTGGGTGTGGGGTATGTTGGGTGTGGGGTATGTTGGGTGTGGGGTATGTTGGGTGTGGTGTGGTGTGGTGTGGTGTGGTGTGGTGTGGTGTGGTTTGGGTTGGTATGATCTGTGTGGTAGTGGTGTGGTAGTGGTTTGGTAGTGGTGTGGTTGTGGTCGTGGTCGTGGTCGTGGTCGTGGTTGTCGTGGTCGTGGTCGTGGTCGTGTGGAGATGTGGGGTGGTGCGGGCAGCATCAGGAGCAGGACCGGGATCGGGGACCGGGATCGGGGACCGGGATCGGGGGCGGGAGCGGGATCGGGGGCGGGAGCGGGGTCGGGGGTAGGGGGGTAGGGGGGTGGGGCAGACAGGGACATCGAAATGAGGGGGGGGGGCGGGGCGGGGCGGGGCGGGGCGGTAATGAGGCGGGGGCGGGTCGATGGGGCGACGGGAGGCGATGGAGGGAGTTGTCGGGGCGGTGTGAACATCTAGAACATTATTTTTAACACGCTTCAGTGCTCACGGCAGTTGTTGTTCGGGACATTGCATGCAGCATGCAATGTCCCCTCCCCCCCCCCCCACCCACTGGCTATACCAATCCCAACCCCATCATCTCGACCGCCTCACCCACCCCTTACCCACCCACCCACCCACCTCCCCCCAAACTCCAACCAGCCCACCCTATCTAGACCTCATTCCACACCTACCCCAATACCCAAATACAACCCCCCATCACCAGGGCCGTCCTTAGAATATTTTTAACCAAGTACTGTACTCCCACCCCCCGACAAACACACACTGCGACCCATGCCCCCAACAAAAATGAATGTCATGGCCGAGATCTGACATTCACTTTGCATACATGACTCCCCCCAACCAATGCCATCTCTCACCACCCAGAGACGGGATGGCCGAATGAGTTGAGCATCCGTCTCCCGTTTGGGTAGATCGTGGGTCGAACCCCGGTCGAGTTAAGCCAATGACTTGAAAATGTATAGTTCTCGCTTCCTAGCTAGGCGCTCAGCATAATTAGGATAGGGCAAGGACTGGTTGGCTCAGTGTCAGGATAATGTGACTGAGTGGGACATCAGGTCATGGTGCTGGCAGCCTGATCTCCCAGTGGAGCGGCACTATAAAAGTTGCCATGAGTGCGCACTGTCACAAGTCGGCACCCATCCTGATATGACCTTAGATGTTGCCAGAATGTAAAACTCCCAACACCCAAACAACCATTTCCCACCAACCGAACAGTCGCACCCCCCCCACCCCCACACCCACCCACCACCGCCAGTCTCGTTCACTCTTAAAGCCTACATTCCTTACAGGCGGTATGCGGCATGCGAATGCGAATGCGAATGTGAATGCGAATGTGACAAAAAATGGAAAAGCATCTAAGTGAATGGGGGTGATTCCATGCCTCCGAATGCAAATGCGAATGCGAATGCGGCAACTGAATCGGGTCCCTGTAGCCATCGGTGCGGCATGCGAATGTGAATGTGAATGTGAATGTGAATGCGAATGCGTTTGCCATAGAAACCAATACTATTCCTTCACAAATTAGGATGAAAAACCCCAACAAATGTTGCGGATTGGCATATATCTATGCCGCATATACGATATTCGCATGCGCATGCCGTATATCGCGTGTAAGGAATCTTAGCTATAATCTCGTTTCTTGTCACGTGACCCGCCGTGCACTGCTCAAAACCACACGCACCACCTACCACCCCACCACCTACCACGACCCACCTACCACCCCCAAATCCTACCTACACCCACACCCACACCCTACCTACACCCACACACCAACACCCGCATCCTACCACCCCCACCACCACCCACACACACAAATACACCGTTAATTTTCTCCAGGAGGAAAAACAGTGAAAGTGATACCACTAGCAGACGCGTGCATTGTTTGTTTGTTTGTTTGTTGTTTTACGTCCTAGCAACATCTAAGGTAATATCAGGACAGGTACCGACTTGTGACAGTGCGCATTCATGGCGATTTTATAGTGCTGCCCCACTGGGAAATCAGGCCACCAGCACCATGACCCGATATCCCACACAGTCACATTATCCTGTCACTGAGCTAATCAGCCCTAGCCCTATCCTAATAATGCCAAGCACCAGGCTAGGAAGCGACAAGTATCAATTTTTACGTCATTGGTTTGACTCGACCAGGAACTAAACTCGCGAACTCCCGATCTTCCGCACGCGAGGCCTACTGATTCGGCCACCGCGCCCGGTAGAAGACGCATGCAAGCCCCTCTCCCACCCCCTACCCCACCACGACACTCCTCTACCCCCACCCCTCACCCCTCGCACAAGGAAACTTGATTTTAATCCCAGTGTAATCCCATGATGCATTTCTCATCGACTCACAGCCCTCGCTCTCAGTTTCCATACATTACAATGATTGATTGATCCATTCATTCGGGTTTTGCCTCCTAGCAACGATTGGCTAGTTTGGAATTTTGCTTCATAGCAACGATTGGCTAGATTGGAATGTTGCCTCCTAGCAACGATTGGCTAGATTGGAATGTTGCCTCCTAGCAACGATTGGCTAGATTGGAATTTTGCCTCCTAGCAACGATTGGCTAGTTTGGAATTTTGCTTCATAGCAACGATTGGCTAGATTGGAATCTTGCCTCCTAGCAACGATTGGCTAGATTGGAATTTTGCTTCCTAGCAACGATTGGCTAGATTGGAATTTTGCCTCCTAGCAACGATTGGCTAGATTGGAATTTTGCTTCCTAGCAACAATTGGCTAGATTGGAATTTTGCCTCCTAGCAACGATTGGCTAGATTGGAATTTTGCCTCCTAGCAACGATTGGCTAGATTGGAATTTTGCCTCCTAGCAACGATTGGCTAGATTGGAATTGTTCTGTCCTAGTAACGATTAGTTGCCTCCACACACCTCCACACACCTCCACACACCTCCACACCTCTCCACACCTCTCCACACGCAAGACCCAGATGCCCGAACAATGACCTAATTACCTGTACAAGTCCGGCACACAGAACACCCTCAGCCAGCAGATGTTGCCTGACAGCTGCAGTTCAATTGGATTAACCTGTTAACGGCGACACCAGCTTATAACCCTCCCCCCCCCCCCCCATCCGCCCCCCTCCAACATCCCCTCCTCACTCACCGCAGCCGTCTGGGGCAGGCCGAAGCTGACTACACCTGCTGGTCATGGATTTGGTTGGTTGTTGGAGTTTTACGTCCTGGCAACATTCTTGTAAAACATTCCGATTTACGGAATCGGAGGGAATGCAAATGTTCTATTACTAAACATGTGTACGTGACCAAGCGCATGTATGTATATATATATATATATATATATATGTAAGGGCTGGTGGTACCTGAGTGGGATGTAAATAGACATAGTCATGATAGTGGTGCTGGCAGGGCTGTGTGTAAGGGGCACTCAGGGCCTACCCCCTCCCCCTCTGGGCCCATATGCAGGAGTCGGTTGTAATCGGTGGTAGCGAGCCAAAATGGTGGTAGGAGGGAATTTCCCGGGTAGGGGCGAAAAATGGTATGCACGAAGCGGTGATAGGCCTAACACCAAAAGCTTAACCGGTGTTACGTTACCCCTGAAAAATAGGAGGTATAGCGAGTTCATTATGCCCAAATCTATTCAATGCTGTCATATTTAACAGAATTACATACGCAATAAGTGAAATTTTATTAAATTAATCATAAAATCGAAGCGAGATTAACGCTGCCGCCGCAAAGGCGGCGATATTAATATTGTCGAACCGACGAATGCAAGCAACCGCCGCCGCCACCGCCAGTATGGAAAGCGACGTCGATGCGGCGGCGGCGGCGATTTGTTTACTTTACAACATATATTTCGAACATATTAATATCGCCGCCGTTGCAGCGGCAGCATTAATGTTGCTTCGAGTTTAGGGTTAATTTCATGAAATTTCACTTATTGCGTATGTAATTCTGTTAAATATGATAGCATTTAATAGATTTGAGCCTATTATATGGCTACAAATGCAGAGGGATTTCCCAAATCTATAAATAATTTCATGTGTAGCTATAATGTAAGTGTTACGCGCTCCTGCATATGACTTGACAAAGTTCCCGACGTCGGCGATAGCTAACCGGTAATAGGCTGTAACACCAAAAGCCGCTACCACCGACTCCTGCATACAGGCCCTGCTGGGTAGGATCACCACACTCAGGGTCATGGTTGGTGTTGGCCAGGTGGGCCACACAGCTTGGTGGTGGTGGGCAGACCACTGGTAGCCATGGGGACCAGGAATGCTGGATCCCTATTGGTAGGGCTAAGAATGCTTGTTTCCCATTGGGGGAAAGGGGTAGGGGTGATACTCTACAATGAACCCATGTAACCATATAAATAATAAACCAGAGGGTATGAGTCTCGCTCTTCCTTTACACTTTATACTTGTCCTTTCTCGTTGTCTGTATTGATTTCACTATAGCCTGCCTACACAACCACAGATTCGAGTCCTAGCCTTTACAATCTGATGTCATATCAGGATGGGTACCAACTTGTGACAGCACACACTCATGGTGACTTTATAGTGCTGTGGGAGGCTGCAACTGACTACCCCTGCTGGTCATGAATTTGGTTGGTTGGAGTTTTACGTCCTGGCAACATCTAAGGTCAGGACAGGTACCGGCTTGTCGCAGTGCGCACTCATGGTGAGTTTATAGTCATGTCCCACTGGGAGACCATGCGGCCAGCACCATGACCATGCCACCAGCACTATGATCCGATATCTCACTCAGTCGCATTATCCTGACAAATAAAAAGGGATCAGATAATTTGCTTATTTGGGTTTTACCTCCTAGCACCATCTAAAGTCATATCATACCTCCACATGCCTCCACATGCTCCCTGTCCGATTCTTTCAATGGCGTCATAGAGGTGCATGTGTGACTTTAATGTTGTCATGTCCCATTTAAATAGCACCAGATAGGGCCGACAGAAAGTCGATGAAATAAACAATGACCTGGACCGGATAGAATCGGTCAGTAAAGTTCAGAGTAGCCTCGAACTGGTAGCCTGCGTGTTTGTACCTAGATCAAAGATTCACCCGGTACTTCCATGATCAAATGGCTACATATATTGCCACAGATTTGGTGAAATGGGAAAGAATGCAAAAAGACAAGATGGCGGCGCTAGAACTCCATCGATTTCAATTTTAAATCATATTAAACTAGCTATTTTATTATATTTTCCAACTCAAACCTAGCAGGTAAATATGAAGACATCTACAAAGAATAAATGTTGCTTCTTAGATTGTGAAATTAGGCTCTCATTTCATTAACCCGCTTTTTCTACCGTTTTTATATAGGGTTGGTATTCACCCGTGTACTGTGACTGCGAGTACCGGGTGAATCCTTTATCTAGTTTGTACCCAATCCCAGACTGTTCAGTCGTCTGGAATCTGGATCAGCGAAATCACAGATCTATCACAGCTATAATCAATATGTTCTCCACCTGCACTGTTGCCATGGCGCCCAAGCCAATCAATTACCTTTTAATGCAGTATCGATCAGAAGAACTCTCAATTTAACTAAATTTGATATACATTTTGTCAGCAAAGAAAATTTGTTTTAAATATAAAAAAATCAATAGGCTTTAAATTCAATACGCTGTGAAAGTGTGTCCAGCTTGGAAAGCTGCACAACCCGACGAGGTATTGCAATTTTCTAAACAAAAACACTCGTATAGATTGTTGTTCACGCATTTTCACGTGAGATCTGAAAGACATTTAAAAAAAGAAAAGAATCATCCACCTACGTGACGTGTTGCTGGTGCGCCGCGCCCCGCCCGATATTCGATGTCGTAGACCCTTTCCGCAGCGCATGTTGCACAGTGAGCTACTGTCCAGAAATTAGTTCTAGCCACTGTCACCAGAGGGCAGGTCGCTGGTGGTTATGGAAATGGTCTATTGCTCTCGAAATGTTCAGGATACCCCACCCTCCCATCCCCACTTTGCACCCCACCCTCCCATCCCCACTTTGCACCCCGACCTACCCTCCCCACGTTGCACCACGTCCTCCCATCCGCACTTTGCACCCAGCCCTACCCTCTCCTTTGCACCCCACCCTCCCATCCCCACTTTTCACCATGTCCTCCCATCCCCACTTTGAACCCCACCCTCCCATCCCAGCTTTGCACCATGTCATCCCATCCCCACTTTACACCACACCCTCCCATCCCCACTTTGCACCCGACCCTCTCATCCCGACATTGCACCCCATCCTACCCTCCCATTCCCACTTTGCAACCCATTCTACCCTCCCTACTTTGCACCCTTCCCTCCCATCCCCACTCTGCACCACGTCCTCCCATCCCACTTTGCACTGTCCTCCATCCCCACTTTGCACCCCGCCTCCCATCCCCACTTTGCACCCGCCCTCCCATCCCCACTTTGCACCCCGCCCTCCCATCCCCACTTTGCACCCCGCCCTCCCATCCCCACTTTGCACCCACCCTCCCATCCCCACTTTGCACTCCACCCTCCCATCCCCACTTTGCACTCCACCCTCCCATCCCCACTTTGCACTCCACCCTCCGATCCCCACTTTGCACCCTGCCCTCCCATCCCCACTTTGCACCACATCCTCACATCCCGCTTTGCACCACACCCTGCCATCGCCACTTTGCACAAACTACTCCCACCCCCCTTTTATCACAAATCCCTTCTGTGTGTGTGCGACTGGATTGAGCTCCATCATGCCCAGAGATATAAAGTTAAACACTCACTTGTCCTGCGCGGGGCTGCCCTGCTGGTCGTCACCCACAGGGATATACAGGTAGCCGTCCGTTCCGAAGAAAATCTGAAAAGTCAAGAGGCATGTCGTGTTGATACAGGTTAGGTAGATATATTCCCAGTAGATTATGATCGCCCTAATATATTTATCTCAAAAATTGATTGATTGGTGGTTTCTTTACGCCATGTTGGCAGCATAGGCCATATTCACGGGCGAGAATTGTATTTTTTTTATTCAACCATCGCCTTTACATATAATGTAAATGCATACAATCAAGTATGTGTCAAATAGTCACTTATGAATTTTTAAAAGCTTACAATCATATAATTTGTGGTCAAAGTAAATAAAATAGATGAAAGAATTAATTGATCAAAATTGTTTTAATTAAGTATATGAGGTGGTACAGATCAGCTGTCCTCAAAAAGGCTAAAATGACTTCTTGTTTTTCTTTAGTAAAAAGGTCATGCATGCTGTTTGTAGTGTAAAATTGTTGGCGAAGTGCCATAAAATTGACACAGTTTAGTCAAATCTGTTTGAGTGTTAGTGGGGACTGACATCCAATACATTCAGGGGGAGGGTCCCCCTTGAGCAGGAAAGCGTGTGTTAGCCACGAGTGGCCAATACGGCAGTGGCTAAGGACCACATGGTCCCGCCGACCCCCCACATGAGACTGTGGTGGTTTTCTCACAGCCCGTTCAATGTCATGCAATTTGTTAACGTTTTCATCCCACTCATCTTGCCATTTGGATTTGATGTGGGTCGCTATTAGTGGTCTCAGATCAGAGTGGGGTATCAGACACTGTTCAACATCTCAAGCGTATGACACACTGAAAGCGATTGGGACCAGACGGGATGACTAAATGAGTTGAGCATCCATCTTCCGATTTGGTAGATGATGAGTTCGAACCCGTCCAGTCTAACCAATGAGGTAAAAATTGATACTTGTTGCTTCCTAGCCTCACGCTTGGCGTTATAAGGATAGGGCAAGGACTGGTTAGCTAAGAGTCAGGATAATGTGACTGAGTGGGATATCGGGTCGTGGTGCCGGCAGCGTCGTCGCCCAGTGAGGCAGCACTATAAAGTCGCCATGAGTGCGCATGTGTCACAAGTCGGTACCCATCCTGATATGACAGTTTGCCAAAACGTAAAACAACCAACCAAGCCTAATATATTTACCTCAAACATATGACACACTCAAAGCCAGTCCTGGTGTATGACCTTAGATGTTGCCAGGACGTAAAACTCCAAACAACCATCAACCTCAAAGTGATCGGATTATGCAGCTTTACCAGTCACAAGCGGCTCGTTTCTTGGGGTCTGCCGCCTTAGCAACACGTGGGGACCATAACCTGCCCACTATGTCTGACAGCGGTTCACTCAGCCGTGACTGCCAGGTCCGGCCGGTGTCGTGGTTTAGATTCTCAGTGGGTTTAGAGTCTATGTTCAGGGGGGTTCTGCGCATGCGCGTATTCAATTAGCACAAACCGGGCAACTCGGGTCACCCGAGTTGCTAGAAATTCAAATAGAACACCACCAGTGGAGTTGACAAACACGTGTGCCATGTGCAAAAATCCCAACCCCAGCTTGGCTAGGAGCGATGACGTCACATTTGTGCGTCAAAGACTTGCTCGGCTCAACCAAGTTGATTAATCGAATACACTGAAATGCCGTTCGATTTTGACGCATGCGCAGAACCCCGAATGTAGACTCTAAAGGGCGCATTCCTTACACACGTAATGCGTAATGCGAATGCGAATGCGACAAAAAAATCGAAACGCCTTGAAACCTATGAGCTACATTCCTTCCACGCGTAATGCGAATGCGAATGCGAATGCGAATGTGAATGCGAATGCATTATCCCGATCAGTCCATGTAGCGATCAGTGCGTAATGCGTTATGCGTCAAGCTGGGTGTGAATCGAAACCTGAGTCTGATGTGTCCATTAGTTTAACACTAGGAGAGGCGACTGAGCATTATGGAACGGTCACGCACAAGGAAACATATGGTAGTGGTGGTGGTGGGGGTTCGGGTTGGTAAAAATGCTACCAGAGCCACACAAATATGAATACTTATCTATAATTTGGTTATAATAAAGGTAGAAACCCCCATGTGACGTACAAAAAGTTACATAGATATAAATGCAATATTTGGTCATATACAGAGCAGTATGGAGACTAATTGTTTATTTTTATTTTTTAAATATAGCCAGTCGTGTGCCGCATAACGCATTACGCATAACGTGTGTAAGGAATGATGGCATTCGCATACCGCATAACGCATAACGCATAACGCATAACTCGTGTAAGGAATGCCACCTTAAACCTGAGAATTTAAACCGCTACACCGGCACCTTACTGCTGAGTCACGCGTGGGTGGCTGAGTCAGAGCCTCCCCGAGTGTCAGCCAGGTGAACCGTGACGGCGGGCACCCAAGACGATGTACAGTCATGAGACTGCACACTCCGATCAAAGCTCCAAATTTTCAAAAATTAAACCGAGATTGTATTGTATACATAATCAAAAGCATAATAACAAATCTAGGTTTCTAGTTTTAGTCCCTCACCCACCCCACCGATATATTAGATATTATATATATATATATATATATATATATATATATAATATATAATATCTATAAGAATATATATATAATCAAATATATATATATATATGTGGTCTATAATCTATTATGGGAATATAAACAAGGAGACTAACTCTTCAGTTTGCTCTATTATTATATACCATGTACCTAGGATTTACTGCATACATCACGTAGTTCCAGACTCGGCCACACCGGAGCCACTAGTCATAGCATTTGACACTCATATTTGAATAAATATATAGATAGTCAAATATGCATATATTTGATTAATATATATATATATATATATATATAAAGTTATGTTATGTATTTTATTAATTATTATAAACATTATCATATACAGATGATAATTATATTATATATGGTATATATATATCCAACTTAAATAGATGTCCATTTATTAACTAACTATTGATTAGATAAAAGATTCACCCCATACTTCCAGTACAGGGGTGAAGACCAGCCTTATATAAATACGGGCGAAAATAGCGTTAGTATGGAACAAGAAGTAGAATGCCTGGCACCAGTGTCAAATGGTTACTTATATCAGAACAGATTTGGTGAAATGGGAGAGAGTGCAAAAAGACTAGATGGCAGCCAGAGAACGCCGTCGATTTCACTTTTAAATTGCATTAAAGTTTATGTTTTATTATATTTTCCAACTCAAATGTAGCGGGTAAACATGAAGACATATACAAAGAATAAATATTGCTTCTTAGATTGTGAAATTAAGCTCTCATAAAGACTCATTTCATTAGCCCGATTTTTCGACCGTTTTTATATAAGGCTGGTTTTCACCCGTGTACTACAAGTACCGGGTGAATCTTTTATCTAACTATTGATGCATCAAAAAGTAATGACATAAGTACTACGAAAAGGTTCTTAGTTTTCTCATCGACATTCGCTCTGGGAACATATGCATATTTCATAAATATGCATATATGTGCATACCTACCCGCATACACACCTGCATGCACAGACATATAGAATTATTACCCATACCCTCCAACCCCCATCCCATGTGCTAATTGGGTCAGCACCCAAACCCTCACCCTCCTACCGCTGCCCCTACCCTCTGACCTATGAACTCTGAACACCTTGTCACACTCTAATTGTGTCACACAGAGACCACCACCCTGTGCCCTCCCTGCCCTCCCTGCCCTCCCTGCCCTCCCTGCCCTCCCTGCCCTCCCTGCCCTCCCTGCCCTCCCTACCCAACGCCAGTATCATCAGTCAGTCCGGGAATGTTCCTTATAGGCAATTGTCAGAACGCAAAGCGCACAAGCATGAATTAATAAAGAAATAATAGCCTCAATAAAGGGGTGGCTGATTCAGGCCTTTGTCAGGCGAACAGCTTGGTCGTTAAATGTCACGTGGTTATTTTCAAACGATGTACACACGTTACTATTATTTGGGACCAGATGGGATGGCCGAATGAGTTGAGCGTCTGTCTCCCGTTTTGGTAGGTCGTGGGATTCGAACCCTCAGGTTCGAACCGTGGTCGAGTCAAACCAATGACTTTAAAATGTATACATGTCGCTTCATAGCCAGGTGCTCGGCATTATTAGGATAGGGTATGGATGGGTTCGCTCAGTTTCAGAATAATGTGACTGAGTGGGTTATCAGGTCATGGTGCTGGTGGCCTGGTCTACAGTAGGGCAGCAGTATAAAGTCACCTAGATAAAACATTCACCCGATACTTGTACACAGGTGAACGACAATGTACTGTAAATACGCACGAAAATAGCTTTAGTATGGAACAGCAAGTAGAATGCCTGCCTCCAGTGTCAGATGGTTACTTATATCGGCACAGAGTTGGTGAAATGGAGAGAATGCAAAAAGACAAGATGGCGGCCGCAGAACGCCATCGACGTCACTTTTAAATCTTATTAAACTAGATATTATATTATATTTTTCAACTCAAAATTAGCGGGTTATCAATAAGACATAATTGTTGCTTCTTAGATTGTGAAATTAGGCTCTCAATTCATTAACCCACTTTTTCAACCGTTTTTATATACGGTTGGTATTCATCCATGTACTGTGAGTACCGGGTGAATCCTTTATCTAAAAGTCACCATGAGTGTGCACTGTCACATGAGTGTGCACTGAAAAGGACCTTAGATGTTGCCAGGATGTAAAACATCCAACAACCACTCAGCTATTATTGGTATTACTGACGGAGGGCGGCGAGATTGTGGTTGCCGAGGTGCCATCTTAAAGTTGCATAGTCCGATGGTTTCGAATTTCAGAAATTTTCTGAGATAAATACATTAGGTTGATGATTATAATGTACCTTACTTTAGCTTCAAGTAACTTATTTTAAGTGGCTAACTTTAGAAATATTTGAAGTGCAACCATGCAAAATTAATTTTGGCAAGCTTGCCAAAAACTCTGACACCACACCATTCAGCAGTAACATGATCTATTCAATTGCCTCACTATTCCCTTATGTGTGGTGACTAATGCCTAATAAGTGATTCAGTATGGTAGATATGTAGAATCAAATTTAGATCATTCTTTTGGTTTTGAAAATTTGATGATTTCATCGGACTATGCAGCTTTAATGTCAACAATATGGACGACCTCCCTGACAGCTCCCCCCCCACCCACCCCCCCACCCCCCACACCAACATCGTCAGCGCTCCGAAACCCACCCACACACCCACACCTACCTAGCTACAGCGCTCCGAAACCCACACCCCCACCAAACCACCCACACCTACCTACAGCGCCCCCGAACCACCCCTACCCCGACACCCACACCCACACCGACAATTTCGACTTTTTCTTTAGAGTAATTATTTTGACCCAGGGCCAGAATTAGGAATCCAGGATTCAAACTACACAACCTGCCAACCCCCCCCCCCCCCCACCCGTCCATCTGGTCCCCAGTTAGATAAAGGATTCAATCGGTACTCGCAGTACACGGGTGAATACCAACCCTGTATAAAAATGGTCGAAAAAGCGGGTTAATGAAATGAGAGCCTGATTTCACAATCTAAGAAGCAACATTTATTCTTTGTAGATGTCTTCATATATACCCGCTGCCTTTGAGCTGAAAAATATAATAAAATAGCTACTTTAATACGATTTAAAATTGAAATCGATGGCGTTCTATGGCCGCCATCTTGTCTTTTTGCATTTTCTCCCATTTCACCAAATCTGTGGCAATATATGTAGCCATTTGATCATGGAACCACAGTTTCTTCTTCATGTTCTATACTAAAGCTATTTTCGCTAATATTTACAGTACGTTGTCATTCACCCGTGTACTACAAGTACCGGGTGAATCCTTTCTAGTCCCCAGTATGCTCCAGCTAAATCAACCACCACCACCACCACCAAATCAAAATTTCAATCAACTCAGCCAGTTTCTACTCACATCGCCGCCATTGTTAGTAGTCGCCGTCTGAGCGATGTCGAGCAGGATGCGGGCAGATGGGTCGGCGCGATACTGGTCCTCACGCGTCACCGTGAACTCTGACAGCCGCAGCCGGCCGCCCTCCTTGGACGTGTAGAGTACGTAGACCTTGCGACTTGTCGCGTACTCGGGGTCAAAAGCGAAGCCCTGCAGACCATCCTCGGCTCCGAACTCGTCGCCGGACACCTGCACCAGCTGTGGAATATCGAGGAACTTCCCGTCGTTGACGCCGACATTGCGTCCGGTGCTCGGATCGAAGACGCGCAGAACGCCAACCTGCTCGGCCACATACAGGTAGCCATCCACACTTCCAGGCGCGTCCTTGATGGCGATCGGGTTCTTGATGCCTTCCTTGACGCTCTGCAAACAGAAGCATTCTTCCGGTTTGGCGATGCTCGAACCTGCCGCCGAAATGAGCGCGCGGTCAGCTAGCGCACGTGGGAAGCAGTACTTGCTGCTGTCGGCGTCGCCGCCGCGGCCGGTGACTTCCGGTTGCTGCCAGCTGTTGCAGAAGTAATCAGGCCATGCAGCCGAGTCCTTAGTCACTTGGCTGACGTCGAGGACATCGACCAACTTGGAGCATCGCGAATGGAACGAGCGGCACGAGTCACGACAGAAGCCCGGAAGCTCCTTTGGCGTCTCGTGGATGCTGTGCGACCGGAAGAGCCGCGCCGCATATGGGAAGCAGCGCGCGCACATCAGGTTCTTGAGGTCCGACGAGCAGTTGCGCGCCATGTCCACGTCGAGCGTTGCGCGCGCCCGGGAATGCTTCAGCTCGATGGCGGCGTCTTCAGCGGCCGTGCAGCAGGAGGCGTCCGTGAAGTCGCTACAGAACCGCATCGCCCCTAGCGGTTTGAAGGGCGGGCGTCCGTCAAGGCAACGCGCCGCTGCCGCTGCTTCCGTTGTTTCCTTTCCCATTTCCGGGTCCCTCTGCGCATGCACATTGGACGACGCGGCCACAAGCAGCAGTAGAAGTAGTTGTACCGGCACCGGTACCGGTATCGATACCGTGCCCGACGACCTCCTCATGTTCATGGTGGAGGTTTGCTCACACTCAAAGAGACGCGGCGAGAAAAACCGATGTAGCAGTGTTCAACTTAACTGACAGAAACAACCAACTTGCCAACAAACACACGGGCAGTTTGCGTACTGACTTGACAGACAGTGAAAATCCTACCACCAAAAGAACAAATATATAGATATATATAGATATATATATATATAGATATATATCTACCAAAAGAAGTGTGTTGCAGTTAGTTGTTGGTACAAGAGCCTGGTTCTTATTCTTGATACAATCAGACAATATAATACCGGCTTCCCCCAGAGATGGGGGTGGGTGGGAGGCGGGGGTGGGTGGGGTGCGGGGGACCGGAGCGGCTCCGCAGCCAGGCCCGCCTTGTCCAGTAGAACAAGCCCTTGTCAGGTAGTCAGTCTGTAAGTGGAGTTCACAGGTCACCTCCCCCGAAACACACTCCTAAATAGTCCTTCTCGATCTGCCTCCTAATCCTATGTCCCCCTTCCAGGAGGGTTCGGAAATGATTGTTTGCTTCTTTTTCTAAAACAGGTATATATATGATATCTCCCGGCGAGTGTGGTAAATCAATACAAATACTAATTGTAGTAACTTCCTCCTGGTGACGCCTCCCACTCCTACTGTGGAGTCTGTAGACAGCTGGCTGGCTGATAGGCTACGCGGTGTGTCTGACTCAGACTGGACCTGTGTCTTGACGTGTCTTGACGCCGGTTTGTCCGTCTGTGTGTCCGTGTGTCAGTGTGTGTGTCTGTGGGTGTGACTCCAAGCCCGAACACACTGACGCTCACCACTCACCTAGAGAGCACCGTGTCGGCCGTCAGAGTGAACCCGGCCCCCGGCGTGGCAAGGTACTACCACCACCCGCCGACGGTAGGGGGCGGAGCGGGAGGGGGGGACACGGTCCGCTGAACACCGAGCCGGAGCCGGTGCCGGCGTCCCGGCTGCCTGCTTACCTGTGGGGACCGGGTGGTGGTGTGGGTGTGTGTGTGTGGGGGGGGGGGGTACCTTGTGTGCGTTGTGTGTGTGGGTGGGGGGTGGGGGTGGGGGTGGGGTGGGGGGGGGGGGGGGGGGGGGGGGGGGGTTGGAGGGATGGGATGGGAATAGCAGGTTGAAGGGTGATTGTTGGGGTGGATTCAGTAGGTGAGTGGGTGTGAGTGGGTGGGAGGGGGTGGGGTGGGGAGGGTAGGGGGTTAGTGATGGTAGTGGGTTGTTCGCGTGCATTGTTGTTTTTGGTGAGTTTTCAGTCGGTTTGACGCACGCACTGAAGGCTGAAAATCTGCAGCACCGTGTGTTTATATATATATATATATATATAACTATATATATATATATATATATAAAGTTAGCGTGCATTGTGTGTGTGGTTGAGGGAGTGCCTGGTGAGAGAATGACGCGGGGTGAAGGGTTAAGCCCCAGTCACACTTTACCGGATTGAGCAACGGACATAAACCGGACAAAGAATTGTCTAGTCCGGTGGTGTTCGGTATCAAAATGTACCGAAATGTGTCGAACTGTTGCGACGGCCGACAGATGAAACGGATGCTAAACGGACAAGGAACGTATTAATGAATATCCACCGGACGAGAACCAGACGAGAACTGGATGAAAATCGAATGTCAAACGGACATACCGCATTGTTCACGGACGCGCCGAAAACATATACTGACCGAATTCCTGCAATAAAAAAACAAAATTTAAAAAAACAAAAAGAAACACCATCAACGGACTTGGCAGGAAGCAAACCGGAGACGTAACGGATGGGTACCGGACATGAAATGGACAAAACGGCCTTAAACTGTACACCAACCATACACTTCAGTCCAGCGTTGTCAGGTACAAGTTTTGTGCATGTTCAAAACTTGACACACCGGGCACCAACGGACAGAAAACGGACACACCGGATGAGTACCGTATATAAAACTGACATTGATGTATTTCACTGGACAGTGTCTGTTTTCTGTCTGTTTCTCCAATCCGGTAAGATGTGACTGGGGCTTGAAGTGTAGTGGTCGAGAGTGTGTGTGCGAGAGAGGGGGCGGGTTTTGGGGGTAACCGTTTGATCGAATGTTGTGTGTGAGTGTGTGGGTTGCTTACAGAGGTGGGAGGCGGGGTGTCTGGTGGAAGGGGGAGGGTTGTGGTGGATCAGTTCGTTGCAAAGGGGAGGGGGGGGGGTCAAAGTGGTGGGGAGGGAGAGTTTGGTAAAAGCTGGGACAGAATAGAGGGTCAGGTGAAATGGATCTACAGATCTAAAAACGGGGAGTGTAGTGGCAGGAGGTAGAAGAAGAGATAAACTTATTAATGAGGGAGCACAAGTGGTTTAGGTGCTTTACAGCAGTGACATTGTCGCCTAGTGGCTGAGTCAGATACTGCCCGGAAGTCTCCGCTATCCACAGGCTTACTCACTGACTCACTGAATGGAACTGTCCGCTATGCACAAGCTTACTCACTGACTCACTGACCGGAACTGTCCGCTACCCACAGGCTTACTCACTAACTCACTGACAAGAAGTGTCCTTTATCTACAGGTTGACTCACTGACTCACTGACCGGAACTGTACCCTATCTACAGGTTGACTCACTGACTCACTGACTGGAACTGTACCCTATCCACAAGCTTACTCACTGACTCACTGACCAGAAGTGTCCTTTATCTACAGGTTGACTCACTGACTCACTGACAGGAACTGTGCCCTATCTACAGGTTGACTCACAGACTGACTGACTGGAACTGTCCACTATCCACAGGCTTACTCACTGACTGACTGACCAGAACTGTCGGTTATCTACAGGTTGACTCACTGACTGACTGACCGGAACTGTCCGCTATCCACAGGCTTACTCACTGACTGACTGACCAAAACTCTCCGCTATCTACAGGTTGACTCAATGAGTGACTGACCGGAAGTGTATTTTATCTACAGATTGACTCACTGACTCACTGTCCGGAAGTGTCCTTTATCTACAGGTTGACTCACTGACAAAAGTGTCCTTTATCTACAGGCTTACTCACTGACTCACTGACTGGACGTGTTATTTATCTACAGATTGACTCACTAACTCACTGACCGGAAGTGTCCTCTATCTACAGGTTGACTCACTGACTCACTGACTGGAAGTGTCCTTTATCTACAAGCTTACTCACTGACTCACTGACCGGAAGTGTCCTTTATCTACAGGCTTACTCAGTGACTCACTGACTGAAAGTGTCTTTTATCTACAGATTGACTCACTGACTCACTGGCCGGAAATGTCTTTTATCTACAGGTTGACTCACTTACTGACTGACTGGAAGTGTTCTTTATCTACAGGTTAACTCACTGACCGGAAGTGTTCGTTTTCTACAGGTTGACTCACTGACTCACTGACTCACTGACCGGAAGTGTCCTTTACCCGCATGTTCACTCACTGACTGTTTATAACCAACAGGTTGTCTTCAGCGCATCCGAGGCTTCAAGAATAGTGATATCTCCCCCCGCCCCCAATCCTTGCTCCTGAGTCCACCCCCTACCCCCTCCGCCCACACACACACACATATACAGACACTCCCACCGACCACCCACCCTTCTCCCCACCCCCACCCCCACCAACACATTGTAAATACACGTTAACACTTTTACTGTGACTGCACATGTCTAGCGACCACTCAAGGGTTCACCGTTACCCCCACCCCACCCACTTACCACTATCCTCACCACCCCCCACCCCCACCCCAACCCCCAAACCCCAAACCCCAACCCGGGTGTGTGTGGCGTGTGCATAGGTGTGGGGACGGGTGTGTGTGGTGTGTGCATAGGTGATGGGGACCTGGGCCCGTATTCATGTGCTCGGGGTACGGTTAGCCGGAGGTTAGGCTTAGCCGTTGGGTAGGTATCCCGCGGTTTAACGGCGGCGGTTAAGTAGGTCAATCGGTATTCACCAATGTTCTAGCCGGTCCGGATAGCTACCTGTTCGCTTTGTTTACACTCGTCGATTCGAAAATATTAATATCGCCGCCGTTGCTCCAGCAGCGTGAATTTCGCTTCGGATTTAGGGTTAAATTGATAAGATTTCACTTATTGCGTATGTAATTCTGTTAAATATGACTGCATTTAATAGATTAGGGCGTAAGAAATTCACGCCGATTCGGCGGCGACGGCGGCGGCCATGTTTGGTTAACGTTGGACAGTATGGATATCGACGTCGCTGCGGGGGCGGCGATTTGTGTACTTTACATTCGTCGATTCGAAAATATTAATATCGCCGCCTTTGCGGCAGCAGCGTTAATTTTGCTTCGGATTTAGGGTTAATTTGAATAAATTTCACTTATTGCGTATTTAAATCTATCAAATATGATCACATTGAATTGATTCAGACCCACACAGGCTCACTAACCCCTCGGGATAGTCCCTTACCCCTGAGTCGAAAGTGGGGTAGGGTACCCCCAGGTTAGAGCCCCAGGGTAGCGCTACCCCACGCTCATGAATACGGATTTTCCACCATTAGCCGGGGGGGATACCAATACCCTCGGTTAGAGCCCTACCCCGAGCTCATGAATACGGCCCCTGGGCATGTGTTTAGACGTGTGTGGGGTTTGGGTGTGGGTGAGTGTGCATGTGGTGTGTGGGGGGTGAGGGTGTGGGTGGTAGTGAGTGTAGAGGTGTGTGCGGTTTGTTGTAGTTTTACGTCCTAGCAGCATCTAAGTTTATATCAGGACGGGTACCGACTTGTGACAGTGCGCACTCATGGCGACTTAATAGTGCTGCTCCACCAGAATATCCGGCTGCTAGCACCATGACTTGATATCCCACTCAGTCACATTATCCTGACACTGAGCCAACCGGTCCTTGCCGTATCCTAATAATGCCGAGCACCTGGCTAGGAAGCGACAAGCATCAATTTTGAAGCTATTGGTTTGACTCGACCAGGTTTCGAATCCACGATCCCATGGGTTTGGATCCCACGATCTCCCAAAACAGGAGACGGACCCTCAACACATTCGGCCATCCCGTCGGGTCAGTGTGTGTGGTGTGTGCGCGTGTGTGTGGTGTGTAGAGGTGTGGGGCGGGTGTGTCGGGTGTGTATAGGTGTGGGGCGTGTCTGTGTGGTGTTTGTGTAGGTGTGGGGGACCTGGGTGTGTGTGGTGTGTAGAGGTGTGTGGGGCTGGGTTGTGAGTGAATGTGCATGTGTGTGAGGGGGGGTGGATGTGTGCATGTGTGGGTGGTGGAGGATGTATATGTGTGTGGGGCTGTACGCGTGTGTGTGGTGTGTGTAGAGGTGTGTGTGTGGTGTGTATAGGTGTGGGGCTGGTGTATGGTGTGTACAGGTGGGTGGGGCGGGTGTGTGTAGATGTGTGTAGGTGTGGGTGTGGGTGGTATGTAGAGGTGTGTGGGGCGTGTGTGGGTGGGTGTACAGGTGTGTGGGGAGTGTGTGTTTGGGTGTGGAGGTGTGTAGGTGTGGGTGTGGGTGGTGTGTGTACAGGTGTGTGGGGCGTGTGTGTATGTGGGTGGGTGTGCGTCGAGGGGACGTCAAGCGTGACCAGTGCTCGTCTGAGTGCTGGTGCGGTGAGTGCAGTGTAATTGTGTGTGGGCGTGTGTGAGGGGGGGGGGGGGGTGCAGGGGGTAGAGCCTGGTTCAGGGCGTGTTGAGGGGAGAGGAGTGGGTTGTTGAGGACGAGGGGGCCGGACCAACATTGGGAGGGCAGAAGGAGAGCTCCACTTGTAATATATATGTATATATATATAGCTATATACATATATATACATATGTATATATATATATATATACCTATATATATATATATATATATATATATATATACACGTATACATGCTCTATAATCTATGATGGGAATATAAACAAGGACACTATCACTTATCAGGTCTCTTCTATATATTAGTTATCAGGTTATTACCTATTATCCTACTGTCATAGGAGTTAGTTCCTGCTTCTGCCACTATGGCGCCACCTGTGAGTGTCTCAGGGCATCACATATGGTGGTGGCGGCGCTCTTTACATGCAGTGATTGAATGTCGAAGTTGTGCTCCGTGGCTATCCAGAAGAGCCACCGGATGAAGTACATTACTCCCTATGACTTCGATCTGCCATATAATATATAATAAATAATATATAATATATAATATATAATATATATAATATATATATAATATATAAAATAATATAATATATAATAATATAATATATATAATATATAATATATATAATATATATAATATATATAATATATCTAATATATAATATATATAATATATATTACATATATCATATATATAATATATATAACATCTATAATATATATCATATATATAATATATATAATATATATAATATATATAATATATATAATATATATAATATATATAATATATATGGGCGGAGGCGGGTGGAGACAGGCGGAGGCGGGCGTAGGCATACACAGACAGAGATAGACAGAGAGAGACAGCGAGAGACAGAGAAGAGACAGAGAGAGACAGAGAGAGACAGAGAGAGACAGAGAGAGACAGAGAGAGACAGATAGAGAGAGACATAGAGAGACATAGAGAGACAGAGAGAGACAGAGAGAGACAGAGAGAGACAGAGAGAGACAGACAGAGACAGACAGAGACAGACAGAGACAGAGAGAGACAGAGAGAGACAGAGAGAGACAGAGAGAGACAGACAGAGTTCAGCTACAGAGCGCCCCCTGCCATCGCCTAAATGACCCGCCCCCACCCCACCCCGCCCCGCACCACCCCGCCATACCCTACTTCTCAGATCCTTATTGCAATAAAGGATGCATGTCCTCAGACAGAGATAGCATCTTACACAAGGATCTCACTTGGGATTTAATTCTAAACAGGGATTTCAGGACGCATTGTAATGCACGAATTGCAGCTGGTAAACTAACAAAAGGGATCCAAGGTCACACAGGGCCCCGCACAGGGATCCAAGGTCGCATGGGGATCCAATGCAAGGTCACTCAATAATTCAAGCTCAAACAATGATCCAAGCTCACACAGGGATCCAAGGTTACGCAGGGATCCAAGCTCATACAGGGATCCAAGACACACTGGGATCTAACACACACTGGGATCCAAGACACACTGGGATCCAAGACACACTGGGAGCCAAGCTCACACAGGGATCGAAGGTCACCTGGGGATCCAATGCAAGGGCACTTAATAATTTAAGCTCACACAGAGAGCCAAGCTCACACAGGAATCCAAGCTCACACAGAAATGCAAGGTCATTCAATGACTTAAGCTCAAACAGGAATCCAAGCTCACACAGGGATCCAAGCTCACACAGAAATGCAAGGCCATTCAATGACTTAAGCTCAAACAGGGATCCAAGTTCACATAGGGATCCAAGCTCACAAATGGATCGAAGCTCATACCAGGATCCGAGCTCATACAGGGATCCAAGCTCAAACAGGGATCCAAGGTCACACAGGGATCCAAGTGCATACAACGAGACAAGATCAGACAGGGATCCCAGCTAACAGAGGGATCAATATTCGCACCTGCATTGAACTAGACTCACACAGAGATCGAACCATATTACATGAGCATTATACAACCGTTTTATTAGCCTTCCCTCGGATCAGTCACATATGGGCCGTAATCAATTAACATGACCCGGGCGACTCCGGTCACCCGAGTCATCAGAATTTCAAATAGAACACCGCGAGTGGAGTCGAGAAATACACGTGCCGTGTACAAAACAACCCAACCCCAGTAACCCACCTCTTGGCTGCGGTTTGCAAGGAGCGATGATGTCACATTTGCGCTGGTATCATCCTGCAGGATAAAAGCCACCGGTACCAGTCATACATATTTTTTGTTGGTAATAACATAGATTAATGAAATGGAAATATCACTAAATTATGCCATCATAAAAATATTTCAATCATATTTTGCTGTAATTATATCGGCTATTAAAAAACTAATAACAGGGCCACCATTTTTGTCACCCCGAGCGTGGAGAAGCGTATTTGATTATTCGACCCGAGTCTGCAGGATGTGCGCATGCGCCAAAAAGTGGCTCGGGTGACCAGAGTCGATTAATCGATTACGCCCATGGGGATCCAACTTCACATTTAGATACAATCCGACATATGGAGTTTTATGTTAGACAAGTATTCAACCTGACGCACTAATTCACACTCAAGGGGAGATCCAACCTTATGCCACCATTTAAAGCCAGACCAGACCAGACGGGATGGCTGAATGAGTTAGAGCATCCGTCTCCAGCGTTGGTAGATCGTGGGGTCGTGCGTTCGAACCCTGGTCGAGTCAAACCAATGACTTAAAAATTGATACTCATCGCTTCCTAGCCTGGTACTCGGCACTATTAGGATAGGACAAGGACCGGTTGGCTCAGTGTCAGGATAATGTCTCTGAGTGGGATTTTTTTTTTTTTTTTTTTGTATTGAGGCTGTATTTATACTGTCCATAGCATATAAGCCTGGGTATTCAGGCTTGTTTTCAATGCTGGCCAGCTGTAGTGTTGGTGTTGTCTTATCACACAGTAGCTGCTGATAAGGTATTTGATTGCCTGTATTTCAGTAGCAGATAGATAGTTGGTTGGTCTGGTTAGTACTATAGTAGTCTATGTTAATTTTTTTGGATTTTCTTGGCATATATGTGCTTTATTTTTTCTACTCTTATTTCTAGACTAGCCTACTCCTATTTACATATCATAGGCTTGTACGCAGCTGTGAGGTGTGTTATCTGGGTGCTTTTGGTATGGTTACCTTCCATTGGGCGTCTCGCTGGTGGGCCGTGACATGTATCACCTGCCCTTTTGCGGTGCAGCTTAGTTGGGGGTTCCTAGCCTTATTTTGCACAGATATTTTTGTGTATGTTTTTAGGTCAGGAATTTGTCGTTCCTTTACTGTTTGGGCATTCCACACCTTGGCAGCCATTTCTAGCGTGCTTCTCTCGTGAGCTTTTATTTGGCTTCTGGTCTGCTTTAGTAGTGGCGCATTATTTGCTCTAGTTGCCCTTTGTGGTCATGGTGCTGGTGGCCTGGTCTTCTAGTGGGGCAGCACTATAAAGTTGCCATGAGTGTGCACTGTCACAAGTCGATACCCGTCCTGATATGACCTCAGATGTTGCTAGGACGTAAGACAATAACAAACAAAACAAAAACCATTTAAAGCAATTCCAATGAAACTTTTCTCAACCAAAACGCTCATTCAGGTTTATTCCTACGAATCCAATCTATCTACATCTAAAATCTAAAAAAAACTCACAAATTAAAATAGCATAAACTCAAACCCGTCGGATTGTGCAACTTTAGCTTTAAATCCGGGTTCACTTTCACACACACACACACACACACACACACTGGACGCGGTGGGCGAATCAGTAGTGTGCAGGCTTGCCGTGCGGAAGGTCGGGAGTTCGATTCCTGTCCGAGTCAAACCAATGACTTACACAATTGATAATGGACGCTTCCTAGCCTCACACTCGGCATTAATAGGATAGGGCGAGGACTGGTTTAGCTCAGTGTCAGAAAAAATGAGTGGGATATTGGGTCATGGTTCCAGCGGCCTGATTTCCTAGTGGGGCAGCACTATAAAGCCACCATGAGTGTGCACTGTTAAAAGTCGGTTCCCGTCCTGATATAACCGTAGATTTGTTTGTTGTTGTTTTACGTCCTAGCAACATCAAATTTGCCAACAAAGAGACTCGGCATCAGTCTTCATTAATAAACAAGACAGTTTCTTTTGTTTCTTTTCCCGCCAGGATCGTTGGCATGACTACGCGACGTTCGGAAACCCGGCCAACCGGTCTGTGTCGTCTGCGGGCTGGATGCGCCGCCTGGCGGAAGGTGTCGGCGCAATAAACATTCTTACAGTTCACCCGGCCTGGTCACACCCGCGCATGCGCGGTGGAGGCGGCGTAAGCACAGTGGCGCATGCGCGTCACGACCGAGGGACGCAGACTGGACTGACTGACTGCCGCGTCTGGGTGTATTGTGGGTGTGGCGCAGTGGTAGGGTGATTTAGGGTTGTGCAGGGTGGTGTACGGTGGTGCAGGGTGGTGTGGTGTGGTGTAGGGTGGTGTAGGGAGGTGTTAGGCGGTATATGGCGGTATAGGGTTGTGTAGGGTGGCGTAGGGTGGTGTAGGGTGGGGTAGGATGGTGCAGGGTCGTGTAGGGTGGTGTACAGTGGTGTAACGTGATGTTGCGTGTTCCAGGGCGGTGTAGGGTGATGTAGGGTGGCGCATGGTGGTGTAGGGTGGTGTAGGGTGGTGCATGGTGGTGTAATGTGGGGCATGGTAATGTAGGGTGGTGTGCGATGATGTAGTGTGATGTATCATGGTGTATGGTGGTGTAGGTTGGTACAGGGTGTTGTAGTATGGTGTATGGCGGTTTAGGGCGGTGTAGGGCGGTGTAAGGCGGTATATGGCCGTATAGGGTGGTGTAGTGTGGAGTAGGGTGGTGTAGCGTGGTTATGGTGGTGTAGGGTGTGCAGGGTGGTGTAGGGTAGTGTCGGGTGGTGTAGGGCGGTGTACGGTGGTGTACGGTGGTGTACGGTGGTGTACGGTGGTGAAGGATGGTATAGGGGGTGTACGCTGGTGTAGGGTGGTGTAGGATGGGAAAGGTGGTGTAGGGTGGTGTAGGGTGGTGTAGGGTGGGGCAGGGTGGTGCAGTGTGGTCTGGTGTAATACAGTGTAGTGCATGGTGGAGCAGTCTGGTGTGACACAGTGTGGTGCAGAGTGGTGCGCAGTGGTGCAGTGTGGTGTGATATAGTGTGGTGCAGTGTGGTGTGATATAGTGTGGTGCAGTGTGGTGTGATATAGTGTGGTGCAGTGTGGTGTGATATAGTGTGGTGCAGTGTGGTGTGATATAGTGTGGTGCAGTGTGGTGTGATATAGTGTGGTGCAGTGTGGTGATATAGTGTGGTGCAGTGTGGTGTGACATAGAGTGGTGCAGTGTGGTGTGACATAGTGTGGTGTCAGTGTGGTGGTGATATAGTGTGGTGCAAGTGTGAGTGTGCATGATATAGTGTGGTGCAGTGTGGTGTGATATAGTGTGGTGCAGTGTGGTGTGATATAGTGTGGTGCAGTGTGGTGTGATATAGTGTGGTGCAGTGTGGTGTGATATAGTGTGGTGCAGTGTGGTGTGATATAGTGTGGTGCAGTGTGGTGTGATATAGTGTGGTGCAGTGTGGTGTGAGTGTCGGTGGTGCAGTGTGGTGTGATATAGTGTGGTGCAGTGTGGTGTGATATAGTGTGGTGCAGTGTGGTGTGACATAGTGTGGTGCAGTGTGGTGTGATATAGCATGGTGCAGTGTGGTGTGATATAGTGTGGTGCAGTGTGGTGTGATATAGTGTGGTGCAGTGTGGTGTGATGTACTGAGTGTGGTGCAGGTGTGGTGTGATATAGGATGTGGTGCAGGAGTGTGGTGATAAGTGTGGTGCAGTGTGGTGTGATATAGCGTGGTGCAGTGTGGTGTGATATAGTGTGGTGCAGTGTGGTGTGATATAGTGTGGTGCAGTGTGGTGTGATGTAGTGTGGTGCAGTGTGGTGTGATATAGTGTGGTGCAGTGTGGTGTGATATAGTGTGGTGCAGTGTGGTGTGATGTAGTGTGGTGCAGTGTGGTGTGATGTAGTGTGGTGCAGTGTGGTGTGATATAGTGTGGATGCAGTGTGGATGTGATGTATGTGTGGTGCAGTGGTGGGTGGTGATGTAGTGTGGTGCAGTGTGGTGTGATATAGTGTGGTGCAGTGTGGTGTGATATAGTGTGGTGCAGTGTGGTGTGATGTAGTGTGGTGCAGTGTGGTGTGATATAGTGTGGTGCAGTGTGGTGTGATGTAGTGTGGTGCAGTGTGGTGTGATATAGTGTGGTGCAGTGTGGTGCGGTGCCGTGCAGTATAGTGCAGTACAGTGTAATTTGGGGGATAATGATACAGAATACTTCCTCATTACCTCACGCCTACCACCCCTCATTAACGACCTATCACGTCCTATCTAATGGCATTCGCTCCATTTCGTCTGTCTCGTTACAATTTTCATAATTCCAAGGAAACTTCCGGTGTATTATGAATGCCGGGCTTAAACCATAACGACAGCTGCCGACTGGACCTGACCTGCTGACCTAGCTTAGTTCGCAATGTCAGCGCCAGTCCAATTTACTGCAACACTCCTAAACTATACTACACCACGCTGCACCACCCTACACCACCCTACACCACCCTACACCATACTATACCACTCTACCCCACCCTGTACCACCCTACACTACCCTACACCACCCTACATCACCCTACACCACCCTACACCACACTAGACCACTCTATACCACCCTGTACCACCCTACACCACCCTACCCCAACATACACCACCCTACACCACCCTACACAACCCTACACCACAGTAGACCACTCTACACTACCCTGCACCACCCTACACCACCCTACACCACCTTACACAACCCTACACCACCCTACACAACCCTACACCACACTAGACCACTCTACACCACCCTGTACCACCCTACACCACCCTACACCACCCTACACCACAGTGTATCATCCTACACCACCCTGCACCACCCTACACCACTCTGTAACACCCTACACCACCCTACACCGCCCTACACCACCCTACACCAGGGGGGGGGGGGGTGCAGGGCCCTGGTGCTCCCAGTGAGAGGTCTGGTAGTGCCCCTGCTCCTGGCCACGTCTCGCTGCCCGCCTGGTGGCGGAAGCTCCTCCTGTAGACGTCTTGCTCTCTCGATAGCTTACCTAAAAGTGACGAAAGCTCTACCGAGCCGACACAAAGAGCGTAATCGATTAATCGACTCGGGTGACCCGACCCACTTTTTGGCGCATGTGCACATCCTGCAGACTCGGGTCGAATAATCGAATACGATTCTCCATGGTCGGGGTGAAAAAAACTGGTGGTCCTTTTTTTTGTTTTGTAATAGCCGATATAATTACAGCAAAATAGGATTTCAAATGTTTTATGATGGCATAGTTTAGTGATATTTCCATTTCATTAATCTCTGTTATTACCAACAAAGAATATGTATGACTGGTACCGGTGGCTGTTATCCTGCAGGATGGTACCCGCGCAAATGTGATGTCATCGCTCCTAGCCACCCTAGGCAAGAGGTGGGTTACTGGGGTCGGGTTGTTTTGCACATGGCACATGTATTTGTCGACTCCACTCACGGTGTTCTATTTGAAATTCTGACAACTCGGGTGACCCGAGTCGACCGGGTCGTGTTAATCGATTACAGCCCCAGTAGCAGCTGGCCCCCGTGGCCACTTACCACAATAATAACAACAACCAACTGCTCGCGGGCCGTGCAGTGCGTGGAGCTGCGTCTGTGGGGAAGACAGCTGCCGTCTGCCTTTTGAAAGCGTGGCTTTGAGAAAGGCTCTGACTCTGAGCCGGCGGGCGCATGCGCAGCGAGGAACGGAAACACACACTAACGCCCGCGGCGATTGGTCTCATCAGAGTGAGAGTTTGTTTGTGTTCAGTGTTGTTTTTCTATTTAAAATTTTTTTATTTAACAACAAAAATGTAATTATTTGTCAAAAGTAGCCTCGTTCTGGGAAGTAGTTTGTGTATATGGATTGGAATAGCTAGAATAGCTGTCAACCCTTAAGAATGGTTCGTTGGTTGATTGGTTGTTTGGAGTTCTACGTCCTGGCAACATCTAAGGTCATATAAGGATGGATAACGACTTGTGAGAGTGCGCACTCAGGACGACTTTATAGGGATGCCATACTGGGAGACAAGGCCAATGGCACCATGACCTGATATCGCACTCAGTCACATTATCATGACACTGAGCCAATGAGTTCTTGCCTTATCCTAATAATGCTGAGTGCCTGGCTAGGAAGCGACACATGTCAATTTATAAGTCATTGGTTTGACTCGATCAGGGTTGTAACCCATGCGTTAAAATCCCACGATCTTCCAAAACAGGAGACGGACGCTCAATTCATTGGGTCATCCTGTCTAAGAATGGAAACAAGAGTCAAAGATTGGCTGCAAAACCATAAATTCAGCTCACAATCCTTCAATTTTCATCATTTTCTATTCGTAAAGTACATTGATGGTAAGCAAGCATTTCAATTTAAACCTTCCTTTACTGGTGTAATTATAGTATATCATTACCAATATAAATAGGTCATTCTCTGAAACTGAGAATTAAGGTGTGACATGTGTCATGTGACAGGTGAGCATTAAGGTGTGACATTAAGGTGTGACAAAGTGAAAACCTTCCAAATAATAGCAGAAAACATCCGAAATAATAGCACAATCCATCTTCATATGCAGGATTACAAGTCGTGCCTATGATAATTGAAAGAAAGAAAAACTATTTGACTTTTTAGTTTTTATATCATACAATTTGTATAAAAATGGAAGTGAAAGACATCCAGAATATCATTTTAACATACACAACACATTCAAACAAGATTTCATTGATTAGAGTTAAGCAAAGAAGAGAAAAAGAAGTTGAAAAAAAAGGTTGAATAAAGGTTTTGGTAAATGCATGATATCGATGTGTAAATTTTCACATTTTAGCACAAAATCATTCAAGCATACTTTTGATATATTTTGTGGGATAAATTAAATACATGTAGTATTGCTAACCTGTTTAACACACAGAGGCGACAATAATTATCTGACTTGCTACAAATAAGAGAAAGAATGAAGGCACACCTATCAAGCATTTGTTGCTGCATAAAAGGGGCTACTAAGTCAATCTAATATAACCTGTTCCTGTTGAAGTCTTTGGTGTAAGAACTTTAATCTGCTTGCCAAGATTAATTTGCCCTCTTTTTACTTAAAATATATCCAAGGTTAGTCATTTAAACTAGAAGTTACTTCAAATTAAAGTAAAGTAGATTATAAGAAGTGTAGTAGTCTGCACTGACCTCTCAGGCAAGTAACCACATAGACAGGTAGGTGTGGGGAGTGTGGTGATATCAGGGAGCCTAGGTGGTGTAATGGTTAGCACACTGGCCCGGAATGCAAAGAGATGTGGGTTCGAGTCCCGCTCTAGGCGCAATATTTCCCATTTTCATCACCCCACGACACTGGTTGCCGTGACCAGGATCCTATACATGCTTTGCGCTGTATGGTTGTTGAACCTTCCCTGTGTATGTATGTGTAAGTGCATTGCCTGTATGTATGTAATTGTAAGCATTAAAAGACTTACAATTCCAGGAGGACGAGTGTAGTAGTCTGCACTGACCTCTCAGGCAAGTAACCACATAGACAAGTAAGCGTGGGTAGTATGGTGATATCAGGGAGCCTAGGTAGTTACTGGTTAGCACACTGGCCCAGAATGAAAAGAGATGTGGGTTCGAGTCCCGCTCTAGGCGCAATATTTCCCATTTTCATCAGCCCCATGACAGAAGCAACCGAATGGATTTATCACAGAAAATAGCAGAAACTCAAAACCATCGGAGTACACGACTTTAAAAAAAGCTGGGGGCCTTTATGCAATGTTGGCCGCCATCAATAGTGTTGTGTTGGGAAAGGATCTTTATAGACAGGAAGGTGTGGACAGGCTGATGCATCAGGGACTCTAGGTAGTGTACTGGTTAGCATGCTAGCCTCGGAATGTGAAGAAGTGTGGGTTTGAGTCCTGTTCTAGGCGCGATATTTCCCATTTTCATCTTTTCTTTTTTTTTTCCTTTCTTAAAGATTTATACTGCCTATCATGGATAAGTCTGAATAGACTTGTTTTCACCATTAGACAGTTTGTCGATAGAAAGCCCGAGCCTACACTTTTACTGACCCAAGGGATTTTTAACCTCCCACACCACATAGACATGGTATGAGAGCCACTGGCCTTTGATGACGCTGTAACATTGGTTGCGGTGACCTGGATCTCATACAAGCTACCCTCTGTATGATTTTTTAGCCCTACTCAGTGTTTATATATATACATGTATAAATATAAGTGTGTTGCCTGTGTGCATGTAATTGTAATCATTAACCAACTTACGGACGTAAACCATTTAAAAAATTAATTCTACGGGGACGAGAGTAGTAGTCTGCAATGACCTCTCAGGCAAGGATGCACATGGAGGACAGGTAGGTGTGGATAGGGTGATGCAATAGGGACCCTAGGTAGTGTAATGATTAACATGCTAGACCCGGAAAGGCAAGAAGTGTGGGTTCGAATCTTGCTCTAGGTGCAATATTTCCCATTTCCACCATCTCACACCATTAGGAATAAGGGAAGGGACCTACATTGAATGACCAGAGGGGACATCCAATGCTTTCAACATGTTGACGATCATATAAGGCACGCACTCCGATAAAGGGGAGAGTGAGTCATGTACAACTTTTAAGGCCTGGTCACATACACATTAATGGACGGAGTTGAACATAGTGGAGGCTAACATAGTTGGATGTAGTTGAACGTAGTTGAACGTACCGGCATCCATACTTCTCTGGTACGTTCAACTACGTTCAACTACGTTCAACTACGTTCAACTACGTTCAACTATGTTTTACTACATTTGACTATGATCAACTACCTTCAACTACCTTCAACTACCTTCAACTACCTTCAACTACCTTCAACTACCTTCAACTATATCCAACTACCTTCAACTACCTTCAACTACCTTGAACTACATTCAACTACCTTCAACTACCTTCAACTACATCCAACTACCTTCAACTACCTTCAACTACCTTCAACTACCTTCTTACTTACTTACTTACGCCTACCGCCCAACTTTGGGCATAGGCCACTACGTTCAACTACGTTCAACTACGTTCAACTATGTTTGACTACATTTGACTATGTTCAACTACCTTCAACTACCTTCAACTACCTTCAACTACCTTCAACTACCTTCAACTACCTTCAACTACCTTCAACTTCCTTCAACTACCTTCAACTACATCCAACTACCTTCAACTACCTTCAACTACCTTCAACTACATCCAACTACATCCAACTACATCCAACTACCTTCAACTACCTTCAACTACATTAGCCTCCACTACGTTCAACTACACCCACTAACGCGTATGTGACCGGGCCTTCAGAGTATAATCAAATTTTGTTACAGACTAGACCACTTTCATGTTCAGCGATAAAGTGTTGATGTCTACTACTTTCTGCCAGGATGGGACAAGGGTCTGGAAAAGAAATAATTTGGATGACCATTCAAATGTTTAAAACTGTGAATGGCTCCTGAGGCAAGTTGCTCGAAAACATCATTTGCCTTCATCCATTGTAATTCTTTTTAACTTTTTTAGTTATTAAATTGACATGCGCAGTTATTTAAGTAATAAAAGTACTTGTCTGGTTTGTGTTGGGTTTTTCTTTTCTTTTCTTTTCTTTCGAAGCGAAGCCATGTCACAAAGTTACATGTGGGTGCTTATATATAGGTAATAGATTGCAGATATATTACATTTCATATCTGGAACACTGTGTACCACTTTTGTTGCATGGAAACCAACATTCCAAATAGAGCAGGAAACATTCCAAATAGAGTAGAACAATTCCAAATTATAGCAGATTCCATATTGACATGAAGGTTCATATGCAGTTAATTTATATGTCAGAGTTCAAATATATTTGTCACTTTTTGATTTTGATCGCATAGAAATTGAGAAAGCTGTTAAAATTAACACTGTTACATCGATCCATAACCTCATTTTAACACACATCCATAACATTGTTTTAGCATGCAACAAATTCAAACACAATTCTATTGATTACAGTTAAGCAAAAAAGATTTGTCTTACAAGATAAAAGTTGAAAAGAACCAGTTGGGTAGATGCGTAGTGTTGATATGCAAATTTTCACATTTTCACTTCAGTACAAAATCATACATTTTGGATACATTTTATGGGATAGATTAAATGGATATAGTATTGTTAACATACTTAATACACAGAGTCAACGATAACTATTTAACTTACTACTTCTACCCCCCCCCCCTACTCCCTACCCCCAAACAAACAAACAAAAAGGCAAAATCATTAACGATGTAACGTGGAAACCAAATATGTGGTACACAGTTTCTGAGAACAACCCACATGTAGACCTTAGCGTATAATATATAGATGGTAACTATCGGTTAGCTAGTAGGGCAAGAACTGAATGAGGGAAATGGGCCCTGTTTATATTCATATAATGAATTATGCAGCAGATATATATACATAGCGTATTATGTTTGCTGTCCTGTGCATTTCCCCCCCCCCACACACACACCACCCACCCCAATGGGTCCCCCACCCCTGCCACCACCCTTAACCATCATGAACAAACCATCAACACACCGAACATCCTACACAACTATCAACCTGTCTAAACACATTGAACATTATATAAGACAGACAAAATGTCTTGTCAACTATAAACTTATCTTGTTCTATAAGAGAAAAAATGATTGTTTGAGTTTCCGCGAGTATACACTTTCTACTCGGTGCTGCTCCCCATTTGTGCATGGCTGGTGCTGTACATTATACAGCAGGAGCCACTCCCTTAATTCTACAGGATCTGCGCTGTAACTAATACAGCACTGATCAAACTTAGATTATTTCCACGGTCAATTCCAATAGTAAGATGGCCGGAAGACATGTGCTCCGGCACTGACAAATGTCATATTCAGATGAATACATACTTTACCAACAAAAACAACAAAAAAGTGATTATAAATAGATGGAGAGTTCTAGATAATGTTGCATTATTCTCTGACTACTCGCCAAATGTTGCTGATCATCTCAAAGACTAGGGTTCTTGAGTCTTAATTATTCATGTATTAATTATGCACTGCATAGTATATTCATGTATGTATTCCTATATATCTCTAGGATGCCAAAACCTGTGTAACTCGTGTGTCTTTATAAGGAATAATTTCTATGACATATCTGTATGCATCCCATGTCATTTCCTAATTTATATTTTATCTTAAAGTTGCATAGTCCGATGGTTTTGCGTTTTGGTCATTTTTCTGAGATAAATATAATAAATTGATCGTTATAATCTACCTTATTTCAGGTTAAAGTAACTTTGATTTTAAATGGATAAGTTTTGAGATATTTGAAATTCAAACTTAGTTTTGGCAAGCACGCTAAAACTCTGACTCCATAGGCTTCAACAATGACAGGTTTTATCAAATTGTCGCAGTGCTCCCTTCTATGTGGCAATAAATGCTTAATATGTGCTTCAATATCTAAGTTAGATATGTAGTCAAATCTATATAATTATTTTGGTTTTGAAAAGTTGATGCTTCATCGGACTATGCAGCTTTAATGTTATTCGTAAACTGTCAAATTTCTTAGATATTTGGCTAGTTACTTATTGTTAGACACATTTGGTTGCACATGCAGGAATATTACCCCCTTGGGGGATGCCAACCAAACACACCCATCCATATTTTATGGTGAAATTAAATTCAAATTCAAAATTTAAAATTCAAAATTCAAATAGCGCCACCACCCAGCGCCCAATGCCATTAGACCAGACGGGATGGCTGAATGAGTTGAGCGTCCTTCTCCCGTTTTGGTAGAACGTGGGGTTCGAACCCACGAGTTCAAATCCTGGTCGAGTCAAACTAATGACTTAAAAAGTTGATACTTGTCGCAACTGCGCCAGGCTCTCAACATTATTAGGATAGGGCAAGGACTGGTTGGCTCAGTGTCAGGATAATGTGACTGAGTTGGATATCAGGTCATGGTGCTGGCGGCCTGATCTCCCAGTGGGACAGCACTATAAAGTAGCCATGAGTACGCACTGTCACAAGTTAGTACCCATCCTGATATGATGTTAGATGTTGCCAGGACGTAAAACTCCAATAACCAGCCGATGTCATTACCTACTGCGATAGACACGTGTCAGTCGCATATTGCATACATTACTATGCAGATATTATTAGCAAACATAATAGTACTATACATAGTGACTGGTTATAACCCTATTTTGGTATCAGGGACACCATCTCATTGTGTGTGTTTAAAGACAATCATCATATGCCTAGTACACACCTACCGTTTGTGCGCACCCACCTACCGTATACGATCTAAAACTGTCCGTTTCGCACACAAAAATCGCTAGGTGTGCGCTCCCCGCGCACACCTAGCGATTGCGATTCGCGCATAAAACCTCAGTTTTAGGGCTAAAACCGGCCGATTACGATTGCGATTCGCGATTCGAAAAATGAATCGGCCCGTTTTCAGTTTTAAGCGGGTCGGGTCGAGTCGCACAGTTTTAGTGCGTGAATCCTATATGGTAGGTGTGTACCAGGCATTAGGGTGAGATCAAAGAGCTGCATGCTAGGAATAATATACAAGTAGAACACCCCATTGACAGATGAGGAGGGGTGGCCGCTATGCACTAATTATTATTGCGGTGATAACAGGGGTAATCACTATACATTATGTGATGCATAACGTATTAGGCGAGTATAAAGATTCGCAAGGTAATATTACTTATTATTTATTATTGTTATCCTCCTTAAGATACAACACTGTACCAGTGGCGCCATCTCGCCCACCTCGCCTCCCCCGGATGTTGATCAGTGTCAGTCGCACCAGAGGATTTTTTTCGTCAGCCTCACGAAAATGGGCCAATTGGGTGAAAGTTGTCGGCGTCGAGCATTGGATGTTGGCATCAAACTGTATAATTATAGTTTAGCATTGACAGAGGTATTGGAAAGTCCTTAAATTTATCCTGAATGTAAAGGTAGAGAAAATACAACAACCTCATTTGTTTCTAGGATAATTTAATATAAAACAAAGAAATGCACTACACTGTAAGAATTGCGATGCCGACATCTGGTAAAGTTGTCGGTGTCGAGCATTGGATGTCGGCATCGAACTGTATAATTATAGTTTAGCATTGACAGAGGTGTTTGAAAGTCATTAAATTTATCCTGAATGTAAAGGTAGAGAAAATACAACAACCTTATTTGTTTCTAGGATAATTCAATATGAAACAAAAGAAATGCACTAAACTTTAAGAATTGCGATGCCGACATCTTAAATTGATCACCAATTGGCCCATTTTCGTGAGGCCGACTCATATTATATATATATATATATATATATATATATATATATATATATATATAATGAATGGTCGAAATCTGCTTCATGGATGTCTTTGTCGAACGGCGAGAGTTCAAGATTTGGACTAATGCCAATTGAGTATACAGATGTATGTACATAATACATATATGCAAATATACACATATACATCAATATATTATACTTATGTGATGTATAACGCATTATGCGAGTATCGAGGCACGGAAGGGAATTATTTCATTATTATTATTACACTATACACTGTACTGCCTCCTTTATGTGTCATGACTGGTGGCGCCACCTCCGCCACTCCCCGGTTCCCGTATACCCGGAAAACATCACTCGTGACAGAGGATTTGCATAGCATATATAATATATACATATATGCATATATACATACATATATATATACAGTAAAACCTCCTTAACCGACCACCTCCACATATCGACCACTGCCCTATATCGACCATAGATCCTTCGGGTCCCAAACGATCGCCCATACAAAATACCATTGAAACGATTAAAAAAATCTCCTTAAACTGAACACCTCCCTAAATGGACCATTTATAGTCGGTCCCATGGTCGATCGATTTGGAGAGGTTTTACTGTACATATGTACACATATACACATATATATATACATATATATATATATATATATATGTATATATATATACAGATTTCCACCATTGATTTCATCTTGTAACAAATGTAATGGTGTTGATCCGACAAATCTCACTTAAGTGACGCTTGGTGGTTGGGGGCAAGGCAGTCCGGACTAACTAGGGTTGACTGTACCCAGCAGTGAGTGAGTTTCCTGCTTATGGCGTTCCCGATTAACGAGGGTTGACTGTACCCAGCAGTGAGTGAGTTTCCTGCTTAAGGCAGTCCCGATTAACGAGGGTTGACTGTACCCAGCAATAAATGAGTTTCCTGCTTAAAGCGTTCCCGATTAACGAGGGTTGACTGTACCCAGCAGTGAATGAGTTTCCTGCTTAGAGTTAAGGGGCTGTCACACTACGATGGATGGCCTTAGCGTTTGCCTATGCATGTGATTTTCGACCAACGCGTCGGCGCACATCGTCATGCGTTACATGTACGTTGAGCATATGCTGGGTATGCTTGGGATATGGCGTCATAGGTCGTCTTACGTCGGCATGCGTCGAGGCACTCAACAATTTTTGTGCATGTTCAAAATTGTCAATGTATGTTGACTTATAGCTCATACGTTCCTCATATGCTATGTGTATGCTAGGTGTACGTCGGCATACGTTAGGAGCAGGTTAGGGGTAGGTTGGGGTACATTGGGACACGTTAGCCATATGTTCAGCCTGGTGGGAGCGTGCATTCCGCATACAGCCAACGGATGCATAACGTACTCCTAACGTACTTCAAACGTATGCCTGCCATATCTCCAGCGTACTTAACATATATGCCGTACTTCTAGCAATGAAGTAATGTACATAACGTTGGTCAGTGCACCATGAGCGTATGCAAGCATTTTGTGATTGTTTTGCGAACGTTTTGCGAACGTTTTGCGAACGTTTTGCGAGGCACATTAAAGCTCTCATATGCTAGCAATAGGTCAGAGATATGTTCTGCATACGTTACGTACATTGTGTGTACGTTGTGTGTATGTTGTGACGTTGTGTGTATGGCAATTTTTAACCCCCGCCCCTGAAAAGTTTGACGAATGCCGACATACTGGCAAATTGTCATATGTTGAGCATGCGCTGACGCCAGATGTCATAGTGTGACAGCCCCTTTAAGACCTGCTTCGTGAAACACCAGCGAAGCGTAACGATTTGGCGCCCTATAAGGCCGGTATCCTGACACCGCCGGGTACCAGCCCGGAAACCAGGGGGTGGAGCGGCGGGGGGGGGGGGGGGGGGGGTATAACCCGCCTACAGTAGGGGTGTGTGGTAGGAAGGGGAGAGGAGGGTGGTATAAGCGGCCTATAGTGGTGGGGGGGGGGGGGGGGGGGGGAGGAGGGGGGGAAGGAGGGGAGGAGATGGGAAGGGCAGGGTAAGAACCTCCGGAGTCACGACCGATCGCCCCCAAACACACCCACACACACAATCCACACACACACACCATCCCACACACCCACACATCCACACACCCACACACCATCCATACACACCCACACACTATCAACACACTCCCACACATCCACACACCATCCCCACATGCCCACACACCATCCCACACATCCACACACCATCCCACACGCCCACACCATCCCACACACCCACACCATCCCACACACCCACACATCCACACACCCACACACCATCCCCACATGCACACACATGCACACACCGTCCCCACATTTCCACACACCAGCCCCAGCACCCACACACACCATCCACACACACCCACACACCATCCCACACACCAACACATCCACCCACTCAAACACCATCCCCACTTGCTCACACACCCACACACCGTCCCCACATGCCCACACACCAACACACCATCCACACACACCCACACAATATCAACACACTCCCACACACCCACACATCCACACACCCACACACCATCCCCACATGCTCAAACACGCACACAGCGTCCCCACAACACCCACACACACCATCCACACCCACCCACACACTATCAACACACTCCCACACATCCACCCACCCAAACACCATCCCCACATGCTCACACACCCACACACCGTCCCCACATGCCCACACACCAACACATCATCCATACACACCCACACACTATCAACACACTCCCACACACCCACACACCATCCCCACACACCCACACACCATCCCACACACCCACACATCTACACCCACACACACCATCCCCACGTGCTCACACACCCACACACCATCCCCAACACCCACACACACTATCCACACACACACACCATCCCACACACCCACACACCCACACACCATCCCCACATGCTCACACACCCACACACCGTCCCCACATGCCCACACACCAACACACCATCCATATACACCCACACACTATCAACACACTCCCACACACCATCCCCACTTGCTCACACCATCCCCACATACTATCCTCACACACCCATACACCCATACATCATCCCCACGCATCCACACACATCCACACACCGACACACCATGCCCACACACCCACACACCATCCCCAACACTCACACACACTATCCCCACTCTGACACACACCCACACACCATCCCCAGACACAAAAACACCATCCACACACACCCACACACCATCGCCACACAGACACACACACCATCCACACACAGACACACATCCTCCACAAAAATCACCCACTCCTCACACACCCACACTACCACCCCACCTCACACTCAACACTCCACACACCACCCCACCCTCAACTTCACAACACACTCACACACCCAAAAACTCCCACACCCACCACCCACACACCCCACCCTACACTATACTCCACAGCATCCACCCACACGCGCACCCACACGCACCACCCTCCATCTACAACACACACCCACACACCAACACACACACACACCACTCCCGCACCCACACCCCCGCTCCACTCACAACACAACAGAACACCCACCTCACCCACCCACACACCCCCACATACAACACCCCCACACACACCTCCACACACAACCCCACGCACAACACCTATGCACACATCCACACCCTCACACACACACAACCACACGCCACATATTCCACTCTACAACACCCGCCCACACATCCACCACCCCACATCCCACACCACCCACCACACCATCCACACCCCACCCCACCCCACCCACCACTGACTCACACACACACACCCCCATCCCCACTCACACACCACACATCCCACCCGCCACTCTCCAACACGAACACACACCTTCACCCACCCCACCCACCCCACCCGCAATTATATAGCATTCACTCACACACACCCCACTCTACAACATGGACACACACCCTCACACACCCATGTACCCCAACCTCCACTGTACAGTAACCACTCGCACACCCACACACCACCACACACCCCACCCCCCACTCACAACACACGCACACCTCAACCATCCACCCACCACCTCCACTCACAGCAACCACCACACCCACACACCACCACACACCGCACCCTCCACTCCCAACACCAACACACACCCCCAACCCACCCCACCCAACCCTCACACCACACACCACCACCACACACCCACACCCACCACGACCCCACACCCACACCCACACACACCCCACACCCCACCACCCACCCACCAACCACTCACACCCCACCACACACCCACCCACACCCCACCCTCCACTCTACAACACTAACATACACCTTCAACCACCCACCCACCTCCACTCCACCCAGCAACCCACACACCCCCACACACCACCACACACCCCACCCTCCACTCTACAACACTACATACACCTCAACCACCCACCCACCTCACCCTCCACTCACAGCAACCACTCACACACCCACACACCACCACACACCCCACCCTCCACTCTACAACACCACAACACCTTCAACCACCCACCCACCTCACCTCCACTCTACAGCAACCACTCACACACACCCCCACCACCACCACACCCACACCCTCCACTCTACAACACTAACATACACCTCAACCACCCACCCACCCAACCTCCACTCTACAGCAACCACTCACACCCCCACACACCACCACACACCCCACCCTCCACTCTACAACACTAACATACACCTTCAACCACCCACCCACCTCACCTTCCACTCTACAGCAACCACTCACACACCCACACACCATCACACACCCCACCCTCCACTCTACAACACTAACATACACCTTCAACCACCCACTCACCTCACCTTTCACTCAACAGCAACCACTCACACACCCACACACCACCACACACCCCACCCTCCACTCTACAACACTAATATACACCTTCAAGCACCCACTCACCTCACCTTCCACTCTACAGCAACCACTCACACACACACCACCACACACCCCACCCTCCACTCTACAACACTAACATACACCTTCAACCACCCACCCACCCCAACCTCCACTCTACAGCAACCACTCGCACCCCCACACACCACCACACACCCCACCCTCCACTCTACACCACTAACCTACACCTTCAACCACCCACCCACCTCACCTTCCACTCTACAGCAACCACTCACACCCCACACACCATCACACACCTCACCCTCCACTCTACAACTCTAACACCCCAGCCACCACTGTACGCCAACCACACCCACACGTTCAACCACCCACACACCACACCCTCCACTCTACTACACAGACACACGTCCTCACACCCGCACTTGCCACACTCCACTCCACAACACACACCGTCACAAGCCACACCCTCCACTCCACACCCCACATCCCCCACATCCTCCCCAGTACTTCACTCACACACATCCACACATCGGACGGCATGGCCGAATCGGTAGAGCGCAGGTAGGGAGTTCAATTCCCGGTAGCGTCAAACCAATGACTTACAAAATTGATACTTGTCACTTCCTATCTAGGCACTCGGCATTATTAGGATAGCACAAGGACTGGTTGGCTCGGTGTCAGGATAATGTGACTGGGATATCAAGTATTTTTCTTCTTCTCGATGATGATGATGATGATATGACGAGACGACATTGACTAGGGGGGAATCGTTAATCTGTCCATATTTAATCAATGATGAAACACAAACAAAATGGTAAACAAATGTTTGCTTTGAAACATCGATGAGGGTTCGAAGCTCACTAACTATTCTAGCCCTGGCATAAAATGGACCCCCTACTGCTAGGCCATGATGGACTGAAGGATGGTGCGCATTTCCCAAAACCAAGCCGTGCGCATGCCCTCCGACCCACTTCCGGTTAAGTGGGCAGTACTTCCGGGACAGAGCGTGATCACGCTCGCTATTTTTACTGCTGATGATACAAACCCGGACTGGTCGTCCCCTGTTAAAGAGGCATGTTGCAATCTATGCAAAACGTTTATTTTATGCAAAACCCTAACCATATAAATTTAATATAATCTGTTCGCTATATATGTTTACTATATGTGTTCCAAACAGTTTGTTTCTAGGTGGTGTGGTTTTAGAGATATTCCACTTTTTCTGAATGAAGATTGCTCACAACCATTGACAATGCATTGAGTTTGCCGGTACGCACAGTACAAAATTTCTATTTTATTCAAAATTAATAGAAATACAGACCCCTAACCGTATGAATTTAATAGAATCTATTCGTTGAATATGTTTTCTATATGTGTACCAGGCGGTTTGTTTCTAGGTGGTGTGGTTTTAGAGATATTTCACTTTTTCTGAATGAAGATTGCTCACAACCATTGACAATGCATTGAGTTTGCCGGTACATGCAACGTCTATTTTATTCAAAATTAATAGAAATACAGACCCCTAACCTTATGAATTTAATAGAATCTTTTCGTTGAATATGTTGTCTATATGTGTACCAGGCGGTTTGTTTCTAGGTGGTGTGGTTTTAGAGATATTTCACATTTTCTGTATGAAGATTGCTCACAACCATTGACAATGCATTGAGTTTGCCGGTACACGCAACGTCTATTTTATTCAAAATTAATAGAAATACAGACCCCTAACCTTATGAATTTAATAGAATCTATTCGTTGAATATGTTGTCTATATGTGTACCAGGCGGTTTGTTTCTAGGTGGTGTGGTTTTAGAGATATTTCACATTTTCTGTATGAAGATTGCTCACAACCATTGACAATGCATTGAGTTTGCCAGTATGCGCAGTGCAAAACGTCTATTTTATTTTAAATTAATAGTAATACAGACGCCAGATCTTTATAAATGAAAGTGAGCTATAATAAAAATGCAACTGGACTGAGTCAAGCAGCAATGAGATAGGGTCCCGGGGCAAAAGAGTGGCCCGGGTTGAATATACAGTGAAGAGTAAATAAGAAATAAATAAGAAATAATTAATTAAAGAAGAGAAGGGGGGAAACTCCGCCTCCTTTATATATATATAATAAATTATATTCTACATAAAATACCATAAAGTACGGGAGGGTGTAGTAAAGGAAATGGTGTGGTGTAGCTGAGTCCTGTATTTGCCTGTATATAATAGGGAAGTGGCTACAGTGGGTATAGCACAGAATGTAAGACGGACACAAAAGCACCGCTTGTCATGTGAAAGGCCCAGTGGTGACTGCCAGCTCTCTCAGGCTTTTAATCTCTCCAACACTCCTACAGGCATGTCATTGAAGGTACATGATGTTATTGAAGGTACATGTATTATTGAAGGTACATAATGTCATTGCCCCATGGCATATTGTTATTTTACTCTTTATGGTGGCCATCTTGAGGTTCCAGGACAGTAGAGATGGATGCAGCTTGGGTGCACCCCTCATTCCCACATCCCAGCTCCACCAGGTCATGGCAACTTGACCAATCACCTCTATTATATCCGATGCCCTCCATACAAATTCAATCTGGATCCAATACGCATTAAGCATTAAATACCTAACATGACTGTCTCCCACCCTATCAGTCTGGGTTCAACAATGAGTTACACATTCTTCTATTTATTAAATAAAACAAATGGGTACTCTAAATGGAGACTATTTTATAATGTAACTATGTGTAGAAAGTCGAAATATTTTACAATGGTCCGATGACACATCAAATTTCCAAAACCAGATTTTTTCAACATGTAAACCTTAGATACTGATACACTCATTAAAGCTGCATAGTCCGATGAAAACATCACATTTTCAAAACCAAAACACTGATCTAGATTTAATTCAACATATTCAACATATTTAACCTGGTCCATTTATTAAACATTTTGTCACCACCTTGAAGGGCATACCGAGGCAATTTAATGGAATTTATTCATGCTGAATCCTATCGTGTCAGAATTTTGGCCTGCTTTCCAAAACTCATTTGACTTGTTTGCACTTCAAATATCTCAAAACTTAGCCATTTAGAATTAAAGACCCTTCAAAATGAAGTAAGGTTGATAATAACAATGTATTTTATTTCTTTTATTTTTTTGGTCCATTAGTTGTGAAAATTTGACCAGGGGAAATTTCAGTAATAGACAACTGGTCTTCCTCATTCCACAGCTGGTCGATAGAAAGCCCGAGCCTACACTTTTACCGACCCAAGGGATTTTTAACCTCCCACACCACATAGACATGGTATGAGAACAACCGGCCTTTGATGACGCTGTAAGTTATATACAGCGGTGGAAATCCAAATTGGCAGAGCTGGGGGCACGGGGAATCGAACCGCCGACCCTCAGGTTAGGAGTCTGACCTAGAAAAAAGTCAGACACTCTAACCACTCCGCCACAGAGAACGCCACTAAACCTGACAAAAATGACAAAAACTCAAAACTATCGGACTATGCAGCTTTAAGTTTAAGTAACAGACAGGTAGGTACCTACCTACCACATAGCGACCTTCACCTTCACTCTGCGAGGCAGTCCGGTGCATGTATGAATGCCGACATTTTATGTTTGTGTAATTATCGCAGCTTCAGTCCCTCCCTCCTCAGGAACCAGCGAATCAGTGCCTGATAACAAGGGCACTCTCTTAGATTCACAGTATAATTATTATTCAAAAGAATCAACTGAGGGAATCTAACAGCTCGAATTCAGAGCCTCCCTTACCCCACCCTACCAACCCTGTCCAGTTTAGGCCACAAAGAATTCACAAGAATTGGCCACATTCGGAATTCCCGACTATAAATAATCACTTTTGATCGTGATACCTTTAAATGTTAATGGTGCGTAGCTGCCTTGACAGTGTTAGTGGCACTGCATACTTCCACTTTGCTAAACTGACCATAACAGAAAGCCCACAGGTGGCGCCATCCACCCACCCCCTCGCACCCCCTCCCTCACCCACCCACCCACTTCACCTCTCCTCCACCTCACTGTCTGGCCGCCGCCTCCTTGGTTGCGTAGGTTGGTTGGTTGTTGGAGTTTTACGTCCTGGCAACATCTAAAGTCATATCAGGATGGGTACTGACTTATGACAGTGTGCACTGATGGCGACTTTATAGTGCTGCCCCACTGGGAAATCAGGCCGCCAGCACCATGACCTAATATCCCAGTCACATTATCCTGACACTAAGCTAACCAGTCCTTGCCCTATCCTATTTATACCGAGCGCCAGGCTAGGAAGCTACAAGTATACATTTTTATAAGTCATTGGTTTGACTCGCCCGGGAACCAAACTCCCGACCTCCCACACACGAGGCCCGCGCTCTACCTATTCGGCCACCGCATCCGGTTGGTTATGTATGAGATCACGTGACCACAGAGGTCTCACCTTTCTGCACCTGACTTGGGAGAGAGAGAGAGAGAGAGAGAGAGAGGAGATCGGTTTGGTGCCTCCGTCAACAAGGGATATGTCAACACAAATTTTTTGTAATCCATTTTTCTTGTTCAGAGCTGAAGTTGTTTTTTTCTAAAAATAACCAGTTGCGAGGTTATAAAGGTGCCATGCCTATGGGGGATTTTCTAGTGGTTATTATGTATAATGTTTAATATTGGGAATTAACTGTACATAGGCTTTCTTCTAAAGACAGCGTCCCCACGTGCACAGGATTCCTGCTGGAATGTGTTTTATTTGATTAAATTTGATTTTTGTTGATTAAAGATCTGGTCATGTGAATTTGTCCATGTATTCCTGACATCAGTATTCTAAGTATCCTAAAGCCGCATAGTCCAATGAAAACCGTAACTTTTCAAACCCAGAGCATTTATCTAGATTTGATTCTCCATATCTAACTTAGATACTGGTGCACTTATTAAGCAAATTGTGTTGCCACATAGATATTGAGGCAATTTAATAGAACCTGTTACTACTGCAGAAGCCTAATGCCCGGAACACACCTCCCGTATAAAACCTAAAACTGCCCGTTTCACGACTAAGTTTGAGTTTTAGTCGGTTTCAGTCTTTAGGTGTGTGCCCCCCTAACACACCTGAGCCTTCCGATTTGTGACTCAAAACTCAGTTTTAGGGCTTAAGTATAAGATTAGAAAAATGAATCGGGCAGTTTTAGGTTTTATACAGGAGGTGTGTACTGGGCATTAGTCGGGAAATGGGATGGGTCGGGTTGTGACGGGTTGCATCAAGCAGTCAGTTTTAGTGAGTGCGTGAATCGTATGCGGGAGGTGTGTACCCGGCTTAAGGTGTCAGAATATTTGCATGCTTGACCAAATTACTTTGGCCCGGGTTGAATATACAGTGATTACTTTGGCATGTTTGCACTTCAAATAAATAGGCATTTAAAATGAAAGTTACTTCAAGCTATATATTACAAGGATTAATCTGATATATATCTCAGAAAATGCCAACAATTCAAAGACATCAGACTATGCAACTTTAATGAAAATATCACAATTTGAATGAGTTATTTGAGATAGAACGAAGATTGGTCAAGATTGGTGTTCCATTTACCATGAGACTCTGATTCTGCCATGGCTATTATTAGTAGTGACCAGTTTTATTTGTGTACCTATTTGGTTTAACTCGGTCTGGAATCGATCTCACGACCTGCTGCCTTAGAAGTGGACACTCTACCCACGCCACCGGGCGATGTGGCCTAATCGGTAGAGCGCGGGCCTCGCGTGTGGAAGGTCGGGAGTTTGGTTCCCGGTCGAGTCAAACCAATGACTTATAGAGAGTATAATCTATTATGCGTATATAAAAGGGGCGGAGCTCTCGCATGATTATCGATATTATTATTACGATTATTCCCTCTATTATTCTCTAATTATTATTGTCCAATCACTGACTTGCCCGTATTTGCCCCGGTCCTTGCCTATGCCAGCACCCCCACCGGGTGTTGCTGGCACTGCGCTTCCCGGGCAGTCAGTCTGTCTCCTGCTTTGAAAAGTTTTTACCGGTAAGCCTGTATTATGCTTGCCATGACACAAATAAAGTGTCCTACCCATCACCTCCTTGTCTCTCCCTCCTTTGCCGTAGCCCAACTTTATATCAAATTTATACTTGTCGCTTCCTAGCCTGGCATTCAGCATTAATAGGATAGGTCAAGGACTGGTTAGCTCAGTGTCAGGATAATGTGACTGAGTGGGATATCGGGTCATGGTGCTGATGGCCTGATTTCCCAGTGGGGCAGCACTATTAAGTCACCATGAGTGTGTACTGTCACAAGTCGGTACCTGTCTTGATATGACCTTAGATGTTGCCAGGATGTAAAACTCCAACAACCAACCGACCTCTACCCACGCTAACATTTCACCCTGTGCATACTGAAGTGATCACGTGGGTGGTTTGTAATGTAAACCTCAACGACTGATCCAACAGAGACGCTGCTGAACGCAGGCAATGCCTACCCACGCAGGGGATCCGATGTCTCTGAATGTTTTTTTCATATTTTTGAGACAGATAAATCAGAGTGAGTATTATCATCTACCCAAACGGACTTAGTGGGAAAAAACCTAACACTGTGCCACCAATATTAGTTTTAATTATATTACATGTAACTGTAACTTTAAATATATTACATATACAGTATAACCCTGTTAAACCAAGCTCCGTTAAACCAAACGATCGGTTAATCCAAACTTGTTTAGGCGGCCTGGCAAAATGCTACCATTTATCATATAAAAAAGTTGGTTAAACCAAAGTCGGTTAACCCAAATTATCGGTTAATCCAAACAAAAATGTCGGACCCCAGGCCACTTTCGGTACGGTTAAACCAAACTTTCACATGGTTATAAGGTCATCTGAGACCCCACCAACCTTTTTATATGATAAATGGTACTATTTTGCTGTGCCGCCGAAAATAGTTTGGATTAACCGATCGTTTGGTTTAAAGGATCCGGTTTAACAGGGTTATATTGTATATACATAAAAATCAATAATAAAGTGTCAACATACGTTGTATACTACATACATAATGCACCCGCATTTTTGCCAAAGCCAAGTCAAAGTCGAAGCCAAAGCTCGGTTAAGCCAATTATCGGTTAATCCAAACAATTTTTTAGGGACCCTTCAAGTTTGGTTTAACAGGGTTATACTGTAATTGTGACCAGACGTGATGGCCGAATGAGTTGAGCGTCCGTCTCCTGTTTTGGGAGATCGGGAGATCTGAACCCATGGATTTGTGTGTTTGACTAGGGTCAAACCAATGACTTAAAAATTGATACTTGTCGCTTCCTAGCCTAGCGCTCGACATTATTAGGATAGGACAAGGACTGGTTGGCTCAGTGTCAAGATAATGCGACTAAGTGGGATATCAGGTCATGGTGCTGGTGGCATGTCTTTCCAGTGGGACAGCACTATAAGGTCACCATGAGTGCGCACTGTCACAAGTCGGTACTCATCCTGATATGACCTTAGATGTTGCCAGGGCATAAACAACGACAAACAACCAAAACATATAATTGTAACTTTAATTATATTACATATACCTGTAACTCTAATTATATTGCATATAGCTGTACCTTTAAATATATTACAAATAACTGAATCATCGAAAAGATAATAGGTAGGATCTAGTGTTATTTATATTCATATAATAAATTATACAACACATAATTTTATATGATATGTAATGCATTATGTAAATATTATAAGCTGATATACTACACTAAACCTCAGTGATACATTATGCATTTTTAAGCTATTTCCTCTAGTTCCTATACTCACACATGGTAGCGCCACCTGTATGAGGACTCAATCCTGTCTCCAGTTATTGCCGGATAAAATTCATCCTTTCATAGGATGGGCAAATCTGTTGAGTGGTGACACTTAAAATTCAAACTTGTCACCAGGCTAGGAAACAAGTGGTATCAAATTTGTAAGTCGTTGATTTGACTAGGCCGGGATTAGAACTCCCGACCTCCTGTACGGGAAACAAAAGATAATCGCAAAAGACACTTTTGCATAATTCTATTGTTTGGGATGTATGGCTATACCAACACAGTTTTATCATGGGCAGTTCTGGCCTGTAGCCATGTGTCGTAACTAATGAATTAGTTCCTAATATTCACTGTTAATTTACTCAATCCTGTCCAAACCAAATGTCCTGGGAATATCCAGGAAATTAGATATATTGTTTTGCTTTCTAGTGATGTATTCCAATATGAAAACATCCCAAAACTCAGTGTGCCACAACAATATGTGTGAACCTGCACATTAATCCTATATAAAATTCGACCTTGGTAATTGAACCGGGGGCCGAATTAGGTACTTTAACCACATAGCTCAAACGACGGAAGCTCTCCAACCTGATAATGTCTTCAATGTACACAGTTGTTTTTCGCCACTACTCTGCTATCTGTTGTGGAACTACAGTGTTTTGACTAGATACAAGATTCACCCTTGTAGTACACTGGTGGACAACAATGTAGTGTAAATACGGGCGAAAATAGCTTTAATATGAAACATGAAGTAGAAACTGTGGTTCCAGGATCAAATGGCTACATATATAGGCACAGAGTTGGTGAAATTTGCGAGAATGTAAAAAGACAAGATGGCGGTGCTAGAATGCTGTCGATTTCACTTTTAAATCTTATTAAACTAGATATTTTATTATATTTTTCAACTCAAAGGTAGTAGGTAAATATGAAGACATATACAAAGAATAAATGTTGCTTCTTAGATTGCGAAATTAGGCTCTCATAAAGACTTAGTTCATTAGCCCGATTTTTCGACCGTTTTTATATAAGGCTGGTCTTCACCCGTGTACCTCGAGTATCGGGTGAATCCTTTATCTATGTTTTGACCAGACGACATGGCTGAATGAGTTGAGCGTCCGTCTGCCGGTTGGGTAGATCGTGGGTTTTGAACATTGGTCAAGTCAAAACAATGACTTAAAAATTGATACTTGTCGCTTCGCATTGTCACAAGTCAGTACTTGTCCTGATATGACCTTAGATGTTGCCAGGATGTAAAACTCCAACAACCAACCACCCAACCACCCAACAATCTGCTGTGGAACTATAGTGTTTCCTGCTCGGCCTAATGGCACCTATTCCGTATGACGTCACGACACTTTAGTTCGAAAATGCATTAGCGCAACACGTGTACAACAGTTTAAATCACACAGGGCGTAATCGATTAATCAACTCGGGTCAGCTGAGCGACTTTTTGGCGCATGCGCACATCCTACAGACTCGGGTTGGATAAACAAATAAGCTCGGGGTGGACAAAATGGTGGCTTCATCTGAAACTTTTTTTTTTTTTCAATACCAGATAGAAATACAGCAAAATACGATTTAACGTATTTTATGATTGTAGAAGCTGAAAATCTGGGTTATTAAAAAAAAAGTATTAAAACAACACGTAGGAGTTGTACCGGTAGTTTTTATACTACAGCTACCAGCACAGATGTGACGTCATCACTCCTAGCAAACCCCAGCCAAGAGGTGGGTTACTGGGGTCGGATCGTTTTGCGCACAGCACTTGTATTTCTCGACTCCACTCGGGGTGTTCGATTTGAAATTCTGATGACTCTGGTGACCCGAGTCGCCCGGGTCGTGTTAATCTATTACGCCCACAATGTCTGTCGGTGGGGAGGCGCCATTTTTGGTGCTTTTTTGTGGGATTTTTTTTGTGGGGTGGTGACTGGTTTAGTGGGGGATAGGGGGGTGCTTGTGTGTCTGTGAGATGGAAGGAGGTGGGGTGGGGCGGAGGAGGTGGTAGTTCTGTCATAGCCACTCGTCACGACTTCCCATAGCCCCACAATGCACCGCGACCGGAAGTAGAAACAACATCCGGTCTGAGTTCGAGTATCTATCTATCTCCAGACCGCAGCGTGTGTCAAGTGGGGCAGGGATGGGGAGTGCGGGGGGGGGGGGCGGTTGGACACGTGGTCACGAAGTGCCCAGATGAGCACTCACGTGTGACGGCGAAACGCCATACCTGGTGATCTCAGTAGAGTGTTGAGGGGGTGGGGAGAGGGTGGTGGAGGGGGTGGGGAGGGGGAGGGGAAGAGGTGAGGGGGAGGGGGGTCCCCACGGGACAGAATTGATTTAGTTCCATATATTTATGTGAGAGAAGTGTTGCAAGTGGATTTTGTATTCATAATCATACTAACTAATCGTATGAATAAAAAAAATCTATTTGCAACCTTTCTCTAACAAAAATATCATGGAACTAAATCAATTCTCCCTCATGGGGGAGATCCGAACCCATGAGTTTATGGGTTCGAGTCCTGGTGGAGTCAAACCAAGGACTTAGAAATTGATACTTGTTGCTTCATAGCCTGGCGCTCAGCATTATTAGGATAGGGCAAGGATTGGTTGGCTCAGTGTCAGGATAATGTGGCTGAGTGGGATATCAGATCATGATGATGTGTATAACTTACAGCGTCATCAAAGGCCAGTTGCTCTCATACCATGTCTATGTGGTGTGGGAGGTTAAAAATCCCTTTGGTCGGTAAAAGTGTAGACTTAGGCTTTCTATCAACAAATTGTCGAATGGTGAAAACAAGTCTATTCAGACTTATCCATGATAGGCAGTATAAATCTTCAAGAAAAAGAAAAAAAGAAGAAATTTCTTTTTTTAAATGATGCTGTCGGCCTGGTCTCCCAGTGGGGCAACACTATAAAATCGCCATGAGTGCGCATTGTCACAAGTCGGTACCCATCCTGATATAACCTTAGATGCTAGCAGGACATAAAACTCCAACAACCAACCAACTGCATGCAGGGATATTTTACAGCCGTCAGTCTGCATCCGGCCAAAATGGTGGCGAATTGTTAGCACCACAGAAGCGTCTGTGTCAGTTTAGCACAACGGCGTTCTAAATTTAGGGCTCTGACTTCTGAATGTCGTGACTGACTTCGAATCTAATTTTATATCCCACAGGCTGATTGTGTGTTTGTTTGTGGTTGTCTTGCATCCTAGCAACATCTAAGGTCATATAAGGACGAATACCGGCTTGTGAGAGTGTGTACTCATGGCAACTTTATAATGCTGCCTCACTGGGAGATCATGCCGCTGACACCATGAACCAATATCCCACCGAGCCACATTATCCTGATACCAATCATTGTCCTATCCAAGTAATGCCGAACGCCAGGCCAAGCCTGGTAGTAACAATCACTACTACAGCAACACTGTAAGCGCATCAATGCATATCATTGTATATCATTAAATGTAGGTGCATCATCATTATCATCATCATCATGCTGTCGGTCGTGATGTGACAAAGACTGCTTTCATTACTTCAATACTTGACTGCCACTCTCCAACATGTCATGAAAGTTACCAGCGGCACTCTCTCGGGGAGCAAATAGAAGCTTCACACTGGCAAGAACATGTCAAGACAGGCGCAAAACTATTTGTCCCTGCAGTGGCTGGTCGGGAGATGTTGGGAGTTCCATACATCAACCGCCCTTAATGCTGCCACAGTGACATGGTTTTCTGTTTAGGGTTTGCTCCCTTAGCCTTCGGTTCTGTCAAGAACCTGTACCACAAGGCAGTGGTTTACAACTCTGCAGGGCACTGGCGCCAAACTCCCTGAGGTGTTGCAATACCTGCAATACCTGCATACCACATGCATCAACTACCACAACAAAACACTGTGAGAACGTGAGAACAGTAATATTTGCTACTAACTTGAGACCTATAGCTACTACTCCGATAATGTGAACACAAGAGACATCAGATTGGAAGTGATCCAACTATCCGTGTAAGTCCCCAATCAATGATGGGGATCTTCCTGAATGTGCATTCACTGGTACCCTGTTCTACCTTGATACAGGTTGGGATGTCCGGGTAGAACAGGGTACCAGTAATTTCCAGAAGGGAGGTGGGGTATCAGCACTGTAATATATGCATAAAAGATATCCAGGCATGTGTGGAGAACAAAGGAATATGTAAATGAGGTGACGTCAAAGTTCAAAGGGTGCCGGTGGTTTAGGGCCCTGGACGTGAATAAAGCATTCAGTATCCATAAGTCAAAGTGTTCAAACGTCGTACTTTCTTTCACAAGCACCACAAACTATCAAATATTTCCAATCTAATGAGACAGAGAAAGGCCCTGACAGTGCAGCTGGACTAAGTACACCACAGCAGGATCAACCAACATCAACACTCCCCCTCCACCCCACTCCCTCCCCCCACCCCCACATACTCAGTTGAACAAACTGAAAAATCAGGTGAAGGTGTGCTTGGAGAGCATTTATCGGAGTACGGTTCCAGTCTCAGTGACTATACCGGGTTTACCATTTGTTTGTTTGTTGTTGTTTTACGTCCTAGCAACACCTAAGGTCATACCAGGACGGGGCTCGACTTGTGACAGTGTACACTCATGGTGACTTTATCAATTATAGTGCTGCCTCACTGGGAGACCAGGCCACCGGCACAATGACCCGATATCCCCCAGCCATATTATCCTGTTACTGTACTAACCAGTCCTTATCCTGTCCTATTAATACCGAGCGCCAGACGAGGTAGTGACAAGCATCAATTTTATAAGTCATTGGTTTCACTCGGCTGGGATTCGAACTCCTGACCTTCCACACGGAAATCTGCGCTCTACCGATTCGACCACCACGTCCAGGCTCACCATTTATGGTCGGCGAGATAAAGTAGATGACATACACACTGTCTCATCCCCCAACTTCCCCCCCCCGCCCCCCCCCCCCCCCCCCACAGTGTCCGACATTTATTTAACGACGCCTCTAGAGCACATAGAATTTCATCTTCGGCTATTGGACGTCAAGCATATGGTCATTCTGACATGTTTCTTTGGAGCAAACCCACCGCCACCACATAGGCTACTCTTTCCGATAAGCAGCAGGGGGTCTTTTATATGCACTTTCCCACAGACAGGACAGCACGTACCACAGCCTTTGATGAACCAGTTGAGGACCACTGGTTGGAATGGAAAATAGCCCAAACTGCAAATGGGTCCACTGAGCAGGATCGATCGGATGACCCACACCTTCACAGGTGGACGGACACCCTGCCGCCTGAGCTACGTCAGACTCCCCTTTGATCATCGCAACCATTTTTTTGCACATGCGCAGCTTATACAAACTCAGGTTGCATAAGCAAATGCACTCAGGGCAGACAAAATGGCCGTTTGGGAATAGTTGAAACTGCACACTCTGTGTTTACTTTGACTTTGCACACAAAATTTCACACAAAATATATTACACACAATATTTGTGTACTGCATAAATAATGTGAATATTATTTAATATTAACTTAACATCAGCGGAGGCGTCACATATATTTAGCCAGTTGTCTACAAACTGCTAAGTTAGTGTTTTATAAACCTGCTAATGTGTCATGGCTACACCCATGGAACAATTTACAAGGCCTTGCTCCGGCCATTTTTCCACAAATGTGATGTCATTGCTCCTGATGCCCCCCAGCCGAGAGAGACATGGGGCATTGGGGTAGGATCAATTTGCATGTGGCCCGTTTTTGTTTAGATACACTTTGAGGACTTCAATTTGAAATTCTGAGCCCGTATGCATGGAGCGGTGTTAGCGGCGTGTGGTGTTATACCTCTAACTCCGGGTACCTATCTCCGGTTATCGGCGTCGTCGAGAACTATGTCAAGCCGTATGCATGGACGCTTAAATGGTGAGTGTTAGCTAAACGTGAATGTATTTATAGATTTGGGAAATCCCTCGATTTGACAATATGAATAACGCCGCCAATGCTGCGGCTACATTAATATCGGTTCGAATTTAGGGTTAAATTGATAAGATTTCACTTATTGCGTATGTAATTCTGTTAAATATGACAGCATTTAATAGATTTGGGCGTAAGAAATTCCCGCCGATTCAGCGGCGACGGCGGCGGCCATTTTTACTTGACATTGACAGTATGGATATCGACGTCGCTGCGGCGAAAATATTAATATCGCTGCTGCTACGGCAGCAGCGTTAATATCGCTTCGCATTTAGGGTTAAACTGATAAGATTTCACTTATTGCGTATGTAATTCTGTTAAATATGATAGCATTGAGTAGATTTGGGTTCCATCCTGACACTAACCTAACACTAACACTGCTGTAAACCAGCTATGAGCAGGTGTTAGAATCTCTGACTTTAAACATGTGGTGTTTGTCTAACACTGCTCCATGCATACCGACTTTTTGGCGCTAAACCAGAAATCCCACCATAAACGCATTTTGGGTCGATAACACCGCTCCATGCATACCGCCCCTGATGACTGGGATGATTTGAATGGTCCAGATCGTGATAATCGATGTCAGCCAGCGTGTAGCTTATTACCTAGTCTCAATTACCCAGTGGGACACGTAGTCAGCAGAGGGGCGCGAGACGCTGAAAACCTTGTATTTCCAGCCCAAAATATAAAGGCTCAGTCACACCTTACCGGATTGGAGAAATGGATAGAAACCGGACACTGTCCGGTGAAATATGTACATGTCCGGTTGATATATAACGTAGGCATCCGGCGTGTCCGTTCTCTCTCCGGTGGTGTCCAGTGTGTCTGGTGTCAAGTTTTGAACATGCACAAAACCTGTACCGGACACCGCCGGACTGACGTGTACGTGTTGGCGTCCCGTTTGAGTCCGTTTTGTCCGTTTCATGTCCGATGTTCGGTCTGTCCATTAAACATTCGGTTGTCATCTGGTTATCGTACGGTTATCGTCCAGTGGCTATTTGTTAATATACGTTCCTTGTCCGTTTAGCATATGTTTCGTCCGGCTCCCTTTGCAACATTTCGACACATTTCGGTACATTTTGATACTGAACACCAACGGACTAGACAATTCTTTGTCCAGTTGTGTCCGTTGCTCAATCCGGTAACGTGTGACAGGCACTTAACCAATAAATGCAAAAACAACCAAAAATAACAAAACCGGTGCTCCCTAACAGTTCTGCCCAGCATGAGTTTGGTGCGAATTTATTTGTAGACAACAATAGTCCGCCGTGGTAAACAAATATCCCACGATTTATTGAATTCATCGATCACCGCCACCGGGCCATAGCTAGCAGGGAGGAGGGGAGCAGTCCCCCGCGCTCCGCCCGCCCCCCCACCCCCCCACCCCTCACCCCCCCAAAAAAAGCCCAGTATGTACCCTCCCTGAAATGGCTGGAAATGTCATTTAAGAGCCTCTAGATTTCAAAATACCCTGGGAGGCATACCGCAGATCCACATAGTGCCTCATGCCACGCACCTTCGGCTCTCATTCATTTTAAGAATTTATCTCCATCACCACCCTCCGAACAAATCTGTTTCCCCAAATAAAAATTCCTAGTGGCTACAGTGGTTTGACTGGCCTCGCTTTGAAGGTGCACTGTAGACTGGTACCACTTGTCTTTGCAATAGAGACAGGTAGCTAGAAAGGGTGGCTTTCCATGAGTGACGTCACCAGTTGGCCTGCAGGGGGCGTAGCCAGAATAAAACAATTGTAAAACCAAAATCCACACAAGCTTACTGGAAATTAAATAAATTTAAGCACAAAATAAAAACATTCATATTATAACCCCAAAATGGTAGTATGGTTGCAAGCATTACAAATTGTATGCAAACAATTTTAAAAGGGCATATTATAAAAGAGTTAGTAAGGACAAAATATGGCGCTGAGAGAAATTGTTTGCACGTGCTTGCAGTGCGACAATGTAGCTACACCACTGGCGTGGTTATCCATAGGTCCTACACATAGACTGGTCCCTGTATGTAATATATGGATAGACTCGTAGACTGGTCCCTGTATGTAATGTACAGACAGACACATGGACTGGTCCATCCATATAATATACATATAGACACATAGACTGATCCCTGTATGTAACATACAGACAGACACATAGACTGGTCCCTGTAGGTAACATACAGTCAGACCCGTAGACTGGTCCCTGTATGTAACATACAGGCAGACTCGGAGACTGGTCCTTGTATGTAATGTATAGACAGGCACATATACTGGTCCCTGTATGAAATATACAGACAGACACGTAAATTTGTCCCTGTAATATACAGTCAGACAAATAGACTGGTCCCTGGATATAATATACAGACAGACTCACAGACTGGTCCCTGTATGTAATGTACATACAGGCACATATACTGGTCCCTGTATGAAATATACAGACAGACATATCGACTGGTCCATCTGTGAAACATATTCATTCTTACCGCTGATTTCAAACCGCCGGTTGGTGGTGGAAATCGTCTATTAGACCCTTTCCATAAAGCCTGCTGCACAGTACGGTGCAACTCGCAATAATTGTTCTTACCACTGACGTCATAGAGCGGATTGGTGGTGGAAATCATATATAAGACCCTTTCCACATAGCCTTCCTCAATGAGCTGGTACACATTACATTAATTCATGATAATGTGACTGAGTGGGATATCTGGTCATGGTGCCGACGGCCTGATTTCCCAATGGGGCAGCACTATAAATAAAGTCGCCATGAGTGCACACTGTCACAAGTCGGTACCCGTCCTGATATGACCTTAGATGTTGCCAGGACATAAAACTCCAACATGCAACCAACATTAATTCTTGATATTGCCACCAGAGGGTGGATTGAACAATAAACAGACGGAGCTGCTACTGACAAGAAAGGGTCAATGCCGTTTATAGTTTTAAATTACAAACTTTATTCCTTTTTAATTGTGTTTTTTCTTATCTACCTGGACCATCCTTCCGCCACCCCAAAGGTAAATTATTTCTGCAAATTCTAATATCCAAAATAAGAGATCCTTCCAACAATTACTTTACCATCTTGCCTTCCTGCAATCAAATAGGAATGAACACTTTTGGGAGAAAAGGAAATATTTATTCATCCTAATTTACCATTTGTCCGTGATGGGGCACTAGTCTTCTAGCCATTACCTTAACATTTCTTGATACATATATTTTCTAATAAATGTAATATTAATAATAAAATAATTAAAGAACATTTATATTTCAGAATAATTCCTGTTCGACTCCCGAAACAATACTAAGACAATATTTCCTCCTGTTTGTCTGCCCCTCCTTCTCTCTCTCTCTCTCTCTCTCTCTTTATGTGGAACATGTGATGTGAATTTGTCAGCACCATGAAATTGAATCTCATATTGCCAATTCAAATCCACTGAGAACTTGATCTAGAAGTGTGGGCAGAAGTAGCTGTCTAACTAAGCTAGTTCAATTTCTAGCGAAGCAATGGTAAGAAAATGAAAATAATTTGTATTATAATGTGTTAATTGATTGATTGATTGGTGGTTGCTTTACGCCGTGTCGGCAGCATAGGCCATATTCACGGCGAGAAATGTTTGTTTTTTGTTCAAACCATTGCTTTTACATGTAAAAGCAGACAATCAATTATGTGCCAATAGACACTCATTAAATTAGAAAGCTCACAATCATATATTTGTGGTCAAGGGAAAGAAATTCCAATAGAAAAAAAGTTTTATTAATAATTGATAGAATTTATTTAGTAAACTATATGAGGTGGTACAGTCCAGCTGCCCTGAAAAAGGCTAAAATGTTTTCTTGTTTTAGTTTAGAAAAAAAGTTACATGTACTGTCTGCAGTGTAGAATTGTTGCCGCAGGGCCAAAAAATCAATGCAACTTAGTCAAATGTGTTTGAGTGTCAGCGGGGACTGACACCCAATACATTCAGGGGGAGGTTCCCCCTTGAGCAGAAAAGCATGTGTAAGCCACGAGTGACCAATATGGCAGCCGCTAAGGACCACTTGGTCCCACCGACCTCCCGCATGAGTCTGTGGTGGTTTTCCCACAGATGGTTCAATTTCTTTAAGTTTATGGGGGGGGGGGGGGGGGGGGGGTACAACATAGCAACATCTAAGGTCATATCAGGATGGGTACCGACTTGTGACAGTTCACACTCAAGGCAACTTTATAGTGCTGCCCCACTGGGAATGAATAGCTAGTGTAAGCGTGCGAATGAAAACTGATATTAAATCTGCATAATTTGATAAAAGTATCAGATTTTCCAACCCAAGACCTTGACCTAGATTTGAACCTATATATCTACCTTAGATTGTTTTGTTTATTTGTTCGTTGTTGTTTTATGTCATAGCACCTTCTAAGGTCATATCAGGACGGGTACCGACTTGTGACAGTGCACATTCATGATGACTTTATAGTGCTGCCCCACTGGGAGACCAGGCTGCCAGCACCATGACCTGATATCCCACTCAGTCACATTATCCTGACAATGAGCCAACCAGTCCTTGCCCTATCCTAATAATGCCGAGCACCTTGCTAGGAAGTGACAAGTATAAAATTTGTAAGTCATTGGTTTGACTCGACCAGGGTTCGAACCCACGATCTCACGCTCTTAGATGCTGGTGCACTTAGTAAGCATGTATTGCTGCACAGAAACAATGTTAAGTCAATTTAATAGGACCTGTTACTGCTGTAACCTATGCTGTACAGCATTTTCTTAAACACACCAACATTAATTTGGCATGTTTTTACTTCAAATATAAACGCCTTTAAGATAACAGTTACTTCTCAATCCAGGAAACTAGATTATAGTTATATCAAAGACCCTATAATACTAAGACGTCTCACTCAGCCTGTACTGTGGAATCAAAATGATCAAACCCACTACTTGGTACGCTGGCTGTTCTCTTGGTTAAACAGATGCTATATTATATGTATAAATGTATATATGAATGTGAAAGATGTGTGATGATGGTGATGATGATGATGATGCTGATGATGATGTGTATTTGTTCATAACAATTTCATATTGATGTGTGTTCATACTTACCTATCTCATGTATGATATAATTGTATGTGTTTACATGTGAAACACCAACCAGCAGCCGGGCTGATCAAACCCACCACAAGGTGGCACTGCGAAATTTACATTACCATGGGAGAGATAGGGAGTGAGCCATCTTAGTATTATAGGGTCTTTGGTTATATCAATCAACCTAATATATTCGAAAAAAGGAAACAAGACAGAAACTCAAAACCATCATATTATGCAACTTTAACTCTAAAACTGCTGAAGTAGATCACAACGCACAGGGAACGTGGCGGCCCAATCGGTAGAGCGCAGGCTTCCCATTCTGAAGTTCAGGAGTTCAAATATGACCGAGTCAAACCAATGACTTTCAAAATTGGTACTTGTCACAACCTCGCCTGGTGCTCGGCATTACTAGGATAGGGCATGGACTGGTTAGTTCAGTGTTACTGTTAGGATAATGTGACTGAGTGGTATATCAGGTTATGGTCCATTCGGGTCAAAGGCAAGATCTACCGTGCAATCGTACTATCCACCCTACTATATGGAGCCGAGGCCTGGACAGTGTACAGACGACAGGTGAAAAAGCTGCATGCCTTCATGATGCGAAATCTGCGCTCAATCATGAGGCTAACCTGGAAGGACAAAGTGACAAATAAGGAAATACTCGAACGGATGGGGCTGCCCTCTCTGGAAGATCTTCTGATCAAAAAGAATCTCCGGTGGACTGGACACCTCATGAAGATGTCATCAGACAGGCTACCAAAGCAGATCCTCTATTCTCAACTGTCTTCTGGTTACAGAAAGAGAGGGCGCCCTCGTCTCCAGTTCAAGGATACCATCAAGAGAAACCTGAAGCTGAGAGACATTAAGACAGACTCATGGATGCAACTCTCACAACAGAGAGCTAAATAGAGAGCGGCAGTCAAGTAATGAAAGCAGTCTTTGTCGCATCGCGACCGACAGCATGATGATGATGGTGCTAGCAGCCTGATCTCCCACTGGGGCAGCGCTATGTAAACCCACCATGAGTGTGCACTGTCACAAGTCGGTACCCATCCTGATATGACCATAGATGTTGCTAGGACTCAACACCCGAACAAGCAAACAAACAAACATAGTTGTCCTTTTGAGCAGACATCTCAAAATAGCCTAACCCTCCGGAGATTTCCCATCAGGCCATGGGGTAAAGGTCACCAGGCAACATCCGGTTGTTGTAATTATAAGCCTCTAATGGCGGAACCGTAACGGGGCGGCCTGGCAGAATTAGTAGAGCGCTGATTTCTCATGTGTGACATCGTGGGTTCGATTCCTGGTTTGAATCCAGCCAAATTTACTAAATCGATCATGTTGACACCAACAAGCTTAATTCAGAGAGGCAGCAGACCAACTCTATTAATGTACGTCATGGTGCTATGGCCTATGGTCGCGTGATATTATCTACCAATAAGGAATAATGTACTTAGTCGCTATGATGTTTTCTTGTGACAGCGCGCACTATATAGTGCGACTTGTTGGTGCTGCCTCACTGGAATACCGTGGCACCAGCCCGGTAAGATAGTACCCGAGTCAGTCACATTATCCTATCACTGAGCCAAACATCCCATACCCTATTCTAGCGTCCTTAATGGTGGGAGAGGGTTGCAAAGCACGGAGGCATCGTGCATAGAACGGGACTCGAACCCATACGTCTGCTATTCCGGGGATAGCTTCCTAAACATTATACTATATACGCTATCTAAGGCAATCAACCTGTCCACGCATATTTGTGTATATATACGCATCAGAGCCAGCTTTACACCAATTGGACCAGTTTCTCCCAATTGGAACCCCACGCTCAATGGGGCCCCAAACCAGACGGGATGGCCAAATGAGTTGAGTATCCGTCTCCCGTTTTGGTAGATCGTGGGATTCGAACCCACTGGTTCAAACCCCGGTTGAGTCAAACCAATGACTTAAAAATTGATATGTGTCGCTTCCTAGCCTGGCGCTTGACATTAATAGTATAGGGCAAGGACTGGTTAGCTCAGTGACTGGATAATGTAACTGAGTGGGATATCAGGTCATGGTGCTGGCGGCCTGGTCTCCCAGTGTGGCAGCACTATGAAGTCGCCATGAGTGCGCACTGTCACAAGTCGGTACCCGTCCTGATATGACCTTACATGTTGCCAGGATGTAAAACTTCAACAACCAACCAAGGAGGCCCAAAGCTAGGGCAATCTACTTTAGTCGTGAAAATCATTTCACTAAAATAGACCTTGTCTGTGAACTCACGGGCCCCAATAGAAATGTCCCCAATTGGCCCCACAGTTCCGAAAGCCCTCCATGTGAGGCATTCCACCTGGACTTGTTAGTACACATCAGTACCTTAATAGATCTGCCACATTTTTATGGATAGTGATCTGTATTTTTCACCTAAAATCTTCTGCATGAATCTGTATCACATCACAATTCATGCACATATGCCCAGCATAGTAGATCGTGGGGTCGTGGGTTCGAACCCTGGTCGAGTCAAACCAATGACTTAAAAAAATTGATACTTGTTGCTTCCTAGCCTGGTGCTCAGCATTATTAGGATAGGGCAAGGACTGGTTGGCTCAGTGTCAGGATAATGTGATGGGTGGGATATCAGGTCATGGTGCTAGTGGCCTGGTCTTCTAGTGGGGCAGCACTATAAAGTCGCCATGAGTGCGCACTGTCACAAGTCGGTACCCATCCTGATATGACCTTAGATGTTGCTAGGACTTGAAACAACAACAAACAAAAAAAACACAAAAAAAGCATACCATAAAAAAACATGTGAATACCATTACATCATTTAATTACTCAAACATTATAAACTACAAATTACGAGTATGCAATCTATTGTGTGAAACAACAAATTAATTGGTGATATAGTTTGTTCATTTATAATTGATTTAGTTCAGCAATAACAATAAGCAATTATTCCATTATACTGTATTGTTGTAGAATGCGTAAAAGGGAATAACGTGGCTAAACATTTTTATTTCGATAAGTGTAACTAAAAATCCATGCGAAAATAGAGTATGGCCGTATCACTAAAAAAATAACTCCAAAATCCGTATCGGATACGGGTAACCCGTATCATGTGGAAGATTTACACTGGTCATACTGAATGTCAGAAACGGTAGTATCAACAAGACTTAGTGATAATTATCTACACTGGTCATACTGAATGGCAGAAACGGTAGTATCAACAAGGCTTAGTGTTAATTATCTACACTGGTCATACTGAATATCAGACAATGTAGTATCAACAAGACTTAGTGTTAATTATCTACACTGGTCATACTGAATGGCAGACAAGGTAGTATCAACAAGACTTAGTGTTAATTATCTACACTGGTCATACTGAATATCAGACAAGGTAGTATCAACAAGAGTTAGTGTTAATTATCTACACTGGCAATACTGAATGGCAGACAAGGTAGTATCAACAAGACTTAGTGTTAATTATCTACACTGGTAATACTGAATGGCAGAAAATGTAGTATCAACAAGACTTAGTGTTAATTATCTACACTGACAATGCTGAATGTCAGAAAAGGTAGTATCAACAAGACTTAGTGTTAATTATCTACACTGGTAATACTGAATGGCAGAAAATGTAGTATCAACAAGACTTAGTGTTAATTATCTACACTGGTAATACTGAATGGCATACAATGTAGTATCAACAAGATTTAGTGTTAATTATCTACACTGACAATACTGAATGTCAGAAAAGGTAGTATCAACAAGACTTAGTGTTAATTATCTACACTGGTAATACTGAATGTCAGACAAGGTAGTATCAACAAGACTTAGTGTTAATTATCTACACTGGCAATACTGAATGGCAGACAATGTAGTATCAACAAGACTTAGTGTTAATTATCTACATTGGTAATACCGAATGTCAGACCAGGTAGTATCAACAAGAGTTAGTGTTAATTATCTACACTGGTAATACTGAATGTCAGAAAAGGTAGTATCAACAAGAGTTAGTGTTAATTATCTCCACTGGCAATACTGAATGGCAGACAAGGTAGTATCAACAAGACTTAGTGTTAATTATCTACACTGGTAATACTGAATGTCATACAATGTAGTATCAACAAGGCTTAGTGTTAATTATCTACACTGGTAATACTGAATGGCAGACAAGGTAGTATCAACAAGAGTTAGTGTTAATTATCTATACTGGCAATACTGAATGGCAGACAAGGTAGTATCAACAAGACTTAGTGTCAATTATCTACACTGCCAATACTGAATGGCAGACAAGGTAGTATCAACAAGAATCAGTGTTAATTATCTACACTGGCAATACTGAATGGCAGACAAGGTAGTATCAACAAGACTATATATTAGTGTTTGCACTTGACCAGGAATCATGTACTCCTCCTCCCTCCCCACAGCGCCCCCCCCCCCACCCCCCACAACCCTACCCCACTCCCCATCCCTAACCGGAAGCGGATGCTATAGCGATCAGCCTTCCCTAATCGTGCAATAATAATCGTGCTAATTAGTTTGTCATTGGGTGGCGCTCAAGGGAGCACGCTCACCAAAATGGGCAATTGCTATGGAGGTCCTAACATCAGCGTGGTATTTAGAGCGCAATTTATGTGGTTGCTCCCACCCGAGAAGGTCAGAGGTCAATGTTCCTAATTGACCTCATCATGCTAGGGACATGACCTGAATAGGTTGGTTTAGATCATGGGAGCGTGCACTGCATGATGAAAAGCATTTGTGGAGTTGTAGGGATGTGGGTGTGTGGGGGGAGTGGGGAAAGGTAGGGGGAAGGGGGTGGGGGTGAGAGGGGGAGGGAGGGGGAGGGCACGTGGGGTGGGTGAGCAGGACTTTGTGAAAGACATGCTTACCGAGTACTACATTGGAGATGGAGGGGGCGTGGGGGGGGGGGGGGGGGGGGGCGTGGGGGGTGGGGGGGGGGGGGGGGGGGGGGATTAAGTATGTGTCTATGAATCATACTGTATGTATGTTCGACTGGGCGCGCTCGGTGTCATCCAAGTTGAACTAGTTTCACAAATGCGTGTTCGACTGGTACTGGAATTGGATCTCCATGATTGGCTGGATTGAGTCAATTTGGGAAAGAAATTTAGCACACTGCATGTACTTTTAGATTTTTGTGCAACAGTGTTATCCTGGTGCATTGTCTGTGATCCCATACGTCATAGGTTCTAAACTAAATTTGGCGCTACGTTGTTGTGAGATGTAGATGGAACATTATTTTTATTCAAACATTGGCTACACTTGCTAAGGTACATTATTTTGAACATTTACATTTATAAGAATTTTAGAACCCTTGTCGAGTCAAACCAATGACTTAAAATTTATACTTGTCGCTTCCTAAGCCAGGCCCTCTGCATTATTAGTATAGGGCAGGGACTGCTTGGCCCAGAGTCAGGACAATGTTACTGAGTGACATATCAGGTCATGGTGCTGGCAGCCTGGTCTCCCAGTCGGGCAGCACTATAAAGTCACAATGAGTGCACCCTGTCACAAGCGGGTACCCGTCCCGATATGACCTTAGATTTTATTATTTGTTTATTGTTGTTTTACGTCCTAGCAACATCTAGGGTCATATCAGAACGGGTGCCGACTTGTGACAGTGCGGACTCATGGCGACCTTATAGTGCTGCCCCACTGGGATACCAGGCCGCCAGCACCATGACTTCATATCCCACTCAGTCACATTATCCTGACACTGAGCCAACCAATCCTTGCCCTATCCTAATAATGCTGAGCACCTGACAATGAAGCAACAACTATCAATTTTTAAGTTATTGGTTTGACTCGAGCAGGGTTCGAACCCATGAACAAATGGGTTCGGATCCCCCGATCTCCCAAAAGAAGAGACGGACTCTCAACTCATTCGGGCATCCCGTCTGGTCAATATTTGTTTTGTCTGTTTGTTGTTGTTTTACGTCCTATCAACATCTAAGTTCAGATCAGAATGGGTACCGACTTTTGACAGTGTGCACTCATGGCGACTTTATAGTGCTCTCCCACTGGGAAACCAGGCTGGCAGCACCATGACCTGGTATCCCACTGAGTCACATTATACTGACACTGAGCAAACAAATCCTTGCCATGTCCTAATAATGCTGAGCGCCTGGCGAGGAAGTGACAAGTATCAATTTTTAAGTCATTGGTTTGACTCGACCAGGGTTCGAACGCACGACCCCACGATCTACCAGCACAGGAGAATGACGCTCTAACTCATTCGGCCATCCCGTCTGGTCCGTCTGGTCAATATGACCTTAGATGTTGCCAGGACGTAAAACTCTAACAACCAACAAATCCATCCTCTCTACATTCCACTTACTCTATCAAGTCTCCTCTGTACATGAATGATGAAATTCAATTTTATTAAATTATATTTATAATTGAAGAGTTCTGGCGCAAAACTAAGTAAACACCAATAAAGAAATGTAGTTTAAATAAAAGATGTTTACCTAAAAATAATTTAAATTCTCACAAATTCCACTTTTCAAATGATCAGATGCTTATGGGGCAATGAACAAGAAAGAAGGAATATGAAGAAATTAACTTTGTCGTGGTTTGATTCCAATGTTTATCTCTATTTTTGGATTGCCATCTACGTGGTTTTGCGCCTGAACTCTTCAATTATTGTCTATTCATTTTGTGCAAGATTGTATGCATATCTAAGGCAAAGCAAAATGCTTTCATTTGGAGTCATGCATGGATTAATCCATTTTGAAATTTTGCTATGTAAAAAAACAAAAAAACGATTTTTTATTAGACTCCCAATAGCCAATGTCTACTTTGTGTACTTGGGAAGTCGTTAAACAAACAAACAAACAAATGTAAACATTGGTTTTGGTTTACGAACAAATCAGTTTGCGAACAACATTTAGGAACAAATTTTGTTCGAAAACTGAGGCATATATATATATATATATATATATATATATATATATATATATATGGATTATTCTATAAAACTGGGCACCACATATTTGGTTTCCACATTATGATGTTGATAATTTGTTCTCTCTTTTATTAATTGCAAGTCAAATAATTATTGTATCCACTGTGTGTTATGTATGTTAGCAATAGTACATTTATAGAAGCTATCCAACGAAAGAAATTAAAAGTTTACTTATATGATTTTGTGCTAATGTGAAAAAAGTGAAAATTTACACATTTACACTATGCATGTAGCCAAACATTTTTTCAACTTATTTTTCAACTTTTTCTTTTAACTCATAACCTTGTCTGCTTAACAGTAATCAATAAAATCTTGTTTGACTATGTTGTATATGTTAAAATGAGGTTATGGATGTGTCTTTGATTTTCATGTTACACAAGTGATATTAATGTATTGCTCAATTTGTATAAGATCTAAGTCAAAAAGTGAAATTAATTTTTTTCAACTCTGACATATGCACAACATGCAAACCTAGGCTATTATTTTGAAGGTTTTTTGCTATTACAGTATAACCCCGTTAGACCAAACTTGAAGGGACCCTAGAAATGTGTTTGGATTAACCGATCATTGGTTTAACCGAGTTTTGGCTTTGACTTTGACTTTGAGTAAGAGTGCATTGCACATGTAATATACAATGTATGTAGACACTTTGATTGTTGTTTTTTATGTATGTACAGTATAACCCTGTTAAACCAAGCTTGGTTAAGCCAAACGATCGGTTAATCCAAACTTTTGTAGGCGGCCCAGCAAAATACTACCATTTATCAAATAAAAAAAGTTGGTGGGGTCTCAGATGACCTTATAACCACATGAAAGTTTGGTTTAACCATACCGGAGTGGCCTGGGGTCTGACAGTTTTGTTTGGATTAACCGATAATTTGGATTAACCAACTTTGGTTTAACCAACTTTTGCATATGATAAATGGTAGTAATTTGCTGGGCCACCGAAAAAAGTTTGGATTAACTGATCATTTGGTTTAACCGAGCTTGGTTTAATGGGTTTGTACTGTATTTGGAAGGTTTTCACTTTTGGTTTCCATGTCACACTCTTAATCTTATATGCATATATGTGTGTATATGCATATATGTGTGTATATATATGTATATATATGTGTGTATATATATGTATATATATATATGTGTGTATATATATATATGTGTATATATATGTATATATATGTGTGTGTATATATATGTATGCAGGTATTGCAGGTATAGCAATACCTCAGGGAGTTTGACGCCCCTGCCCTGCAGAGTTGTAAACCACTGCCTTGTGGTACAGGTTCTTGACAGAACCGAAGGCTAAGGGAGCAAACCCTAAACAGAAAACCATGTCACTGTGACAGCATTAAGGGCGGTTGATGTATGGAACTCCCAACATCTCCCGACCAGCCACTGCAGGGACAAATAGTTTTGCACCTGTCTTGACATGTTCTTGCCGGTGTGAAACCTCTATTTGCTCCCCGAGAGAGTGCCGCTGATAACTTGCAAAAGCCAGCAGCACTTCAACACTTTTGCAGGCAGCTTTCATGAAATGTATCAAGAGAAACCTGAAGCTGAGAGACATTAAGACCGACTCATGAATGCAACTCTCACAGCAGAGAGATAAATGGAGAGTGGCAGTCAAGTAATGGAAGCAGTCTTTGTCGCATCGCGACCGACAGCATGATGATGATGATGTATATATATGTGTATATATACATATTTATATGTATATATATGTGTGTGTATATATGTATATGTATATATATGTGTGTATATATATGTATATGTATATATACATATACATATATATATATATATATATATATGTGTGTATATATATATATATGTGTGTGTATATATATATATATGTGTGTGTATATATATGTATATATATACACACACACATATATGGAATGCGTATATACATGGGGAGTGCTTGCCAAACATAACTATCATTGACAAGCACAGACTCGGACCTGACACGACGGCGCCACAACAACGAGGTATCGGACGACGCAACATGGGACGCCGTCCGAAAAGAACAGCTCTGGTTCACCCGTAAGCCACCAGGTGGCACGCTGTGACCTCACCACCCACCCACACCCCCAACACACACACTCCCCCTTTCTTGCTTTGCTGTTGTTGTTTTTGCGTTAAATTAGTTTTTTTCATTAGAATTTGTGTTCAGCGCTGAGACACTAATCATGGATAGAAACATTGATTAGATAATATGTTAAAGCTGCATAGTCCGATGTAGATAAAAGATTCACCCGGTACTTGTAGTACGCGGGTGAAAACGGTCGAAAAATCGGGCTAATGAAATGAGTCTTTATGAGAGCCTAATTTCTCAATCTAAGAAGCAACATTTATTCTTTGTATATGTCTTCATGTTTACCCGCTACTTTTGAGTTGGAAAATATAATAAAACATATACTTTAATGCAATTTAAAAGTGAAGTCGACAGCGTTCTCTGGCCTCCATCTTGTCTTTTTGCATTCTCGCCCATTTAACCAACTCTGTGCCTATATGAGTAGCCATTTGATACTGGAGCCACAGTTTCTAGTGCATGTTCCATACTAAACCTATTTTTGCCCTTATTTACACTACGTCTTCACCCGTGTACTACAAGTACCAGGTGAATCTTTTATCTAAGTCCGATGAAATATCAAATTTTCAAAACCAAACCAATTATCTAGATTTGATTTGACATATCTAACTCAGATACTGATGCACTTATTAAGCATTTGTTTCTGCGTAGAAGGCAATACTGAGTCAATTTAAAAGAACCTGTTACTGCAGAAGTCTATCGTGTCAGAGTTTTGGCAAGCTTGCCAAAACTAATTTTCCATGTTTGCACTCGAATATTTCAAAAGTTTACCTTTTAAAATCAAAGTAACTTTGAACTAATGTAAAGTAGATACTAGTGATCGATCTAATATATTTATCTCAGAAAAAATTCAGAAATTCAAAACCATCAGACTATGCAACTTAAAAATAATGGGCAATTGTATCAATAGTCGCAGTTTTTTTTTGTGAAATGTTTTCATTTTCATTAGAAGTTTTTGTTCAGCGCTGAGACACTAGTCTTATGGCCATATATATAAAAACAAATATAGTTTTGATAATATGTTAAAATAATGGGCACTAATTTTGTATCAATAGTTGTAGGATTTTGGTGGTTTTTTTTCTTAAATGTTTTTTTCATTTGAATATTTTTTTCGGCGCTAAAGCACTAATCATATAGCCATATATATAAACACAAAATTAGTTTAGATAATATGTTGTAATAATAGGGAGTTGCACCAATAGTTGCAGGTTCTCTCGCCAAACAGCAATTAAAGCAATACAATCATAATAACACAATTTGCGACTTGAGGTAGTACGGATTTACTTATGGCAGACCAGACGGTGTAATGATCATGAACCGACTCTACACAACGACGTCTAGTTTCATAATGCTTTATTTGGGTTCCGCGCAGACGGCGCTGCCGGCCCGATCAGGGTTTCGGTTTCGGGTGCTCGCGTCGTACATACACTACATCTCCCTTTTATACATTTTGCATTGTAATGAAAGCACAGTAAGCTACCGATGATTTTAACCTCTCTCTGTGTATGGCTTCCGAGGATCGCAAGTAACATTCAGTCGTGACGTCATTCATTTCTGTGACCTTATGTTTCTTACATCATTTACGACTTACCGCGTTGTGGCTGGCATGCAAGCACCGCCCTGTTTCCTTCCGAAGGTAGCCCCTAAACCGGCTTGTTAATTTTTTTTTTTTTTTTTTTTTTTTTATATATATAGTTTTGACCTTACACTATGGTCTTTTTGGACGTGTGTCATTTCGTGGATGCTTATACTTATTTCTAACATTTAGCGCATGCACATTTATAACATTGTATATATTGGTATCTAATAATGTTTGACTTTGTGTCTGTACGTACCAACCGTGTGACCTTGTGCATTCATTTGCGCACATGTGCATCTCGTCGTAGATGTGGGTCGCTGTCGCGTTGCCGATACGCGTGACATGTTTATTACCTACTGATACGCTAGCCTTTGTGGCGGTTTTACTTTTCGTCCGTATCTCGTTGTGTATGGGCTTTGTGACGCGTTCTCACTGGCTTTATCAGTTTGGGACCCGTGTTGTGTGTGCGGGTTGAGTTGTTCAATGTTCTGATTATTTTCCTTTGTCTGGAATATATGTTTTCGGTTTCGTACTAGGTTATGATTTTTGTTGTTGCGTACTACGTATTTTCTTGTCTCGTTGTCGCCCGCCTTTTCTATCACCCCTTGGGCCCATTTCCCTTTGTGGGTTAGATACCGCACGTATTGTCCGGCCTGTATGATGTTGTGATTCTTCCCTGCATGGCGGTCGTAGCGTTGTTTTTGTTTAATTTGTACATTTCTGATTTGTTGTTTTGCTACTCTAGTTACTTTGGGTTTTAATTGTTGTGCTGTTGTTGGCAGTTTCGAACGTAGCTTTCTACTCATTAGCATTTGCGCTGGCGATGCGTCTATGTCTGCCAGCGGAGTGTTTCTGTAGTTTAGCAGGAACAGGTTGTAGTCTTTTGACTCTGTCATGGCCTTTTTTATCATTTTCTTTACTGTTTGGATATGCCTTTCGCCTGCCCGTTGCTTTGTGGAAAGTGCGGACTCGAAAACGTGATTTTGAATCCGTATTGTTCTGCGAATTTGTTATATTCCTCCCCTGCGAATTGTGGACCATTGTCAGACACTACATTCTCTGGAATGCCGTGCCGACCAAATATTTGCTTCATTGCTTTTATCACTGCACTGCTAGTTGTTGTCTGTAGCTCTACCACTTCTGGATATTTCGACCAGTAATCTACGATTAGTAAGTATGTTTGATTTTCTATTTGGAACAGATCGGCCCCTATTTTGTTGAACGGTGAGCATGGTATTTCATGTGACGTTAATGGTTCACTGTGTTGCTTGTTCCTGTACTGTTGGCATAACGTGCATCTTTTAATTTTGTCTTCTAGTTGTGTTTGCATACCTGGCCAAAAAACGTGTTCTCTTGCTAGTCGCTTACTTTTGATTATTCCCTGGTGTGTTTCGTGTAATCTTGTTAACATTTCCTTTTGCAGTTCTGAGGGTATTATTATTCTGTTACCTTTTAGTAATACTCCGTTGGCCCTGGTTATTTCGTGCCGGAACGTATGGAATGGCGTCACACATTTCGGTACTGAGTTTTTATCCTCTGGCCATCCGTTCTCAACCATTTTGATTACTTCCGTTAGCACTTTATCTTTGTTTGTTTCTTTTGCGATGTCATTAAGGCCCCCTTGTACTAAGTGTATTGCTGCTACTGTGATGTCTGTGTCGAACAGCTGCTCAGGTCCTGTCTTGTCGCTGTGGTCTCTGGACAACGGATCTGCAACATACATATTACAACCCTTTATGTGGACCAGTTCTAGGTTGTAATTCAATAAGCGCATCCTCATGCGTTGCATGCGCGCGGACAGTTGGTACATTGGTTTATTTACAATTGCTACCAGTGGTTTATGATCTGTTTCGACCCGTACCTTCTTTCCGAATATGTAGTTATGGAACTTCGTGCAACCGAAACAGATTGCTAAGAGTTCTTTTTCGATCACCGCATAGCTGCTTTGGGTCTCGTCAAGCGCTTTTGATGCCATTGCTATTGGCCTGCCTTCTTGCAACAGTGCCGCCCCGAGCCCTGACTTTGAGGCATCAACTTGGAGAGTTATCTCTTTAGTTACGTCATAGAATCTGAGGACAGGTGCTTTTGTGATCATTTTTTTTAGATTATCGAATGCATTTTGTTGCGATTCTTGCCAATGCCATGCCGTTTCCTTTACTGTTAGAATGCGTAATGGTTTTGTTAGTTCTGCGAGGTTGGGCATGAATTTAGCTACATAGGCTACCATGCCCAAGAATCTTTGTACCGACTGTTTGTTGGTGGGTGTGGGCATGTCTGTTATTGCTTGTACTCTCTCATTGCTTGGTTTCACCCCTTCTTCCGAAATGACGTGGCCTACGTAATTGACACTTGTTTTACCAATGCTAGATTTGTCAGGATTTAGGGTTAATCCAACCTCTCGTGCCCGTTCTAGGACAGCGTTGAGATTCGCGTTGTGCTCGGTTATTGTTTTCCCGTACACCAAAATGTCATCTGTAATTACGTTAACTCCCTTCAAATCATGCAGAATTTTATTCATTTCGTAAATGAAGATGTCCCCGGCGGTTTTTAATGCCAAACGGTAGCCTTGTGTATCTATATCTGCCCCAGGGGGTGTTAAACGTGCATAGTTTTGAGCTGTCTATGTCTAGTTGAATTTGCCAATAACCATTTTTTGCATCAAGGACTGAAAAGTATTTTGCATCGTCTAAATTTGCTATGACCTCCTCTACCGTACGTGTCGGGTATGGCCCCCTTAGGATTGCTTTGTTTAGTCTGGTTGGATCTAAGCACACTCTGATTTTGTCTTTTTTCCTGACCACCGTTATTGAACTGACCCACGGCGTCGGTTCTGTCTCTTCTACTATTACCCCCAGTTTCAGCATTCGGTCTAATTCTGCCTTTACCTTGTTTTCAATGGCATGCGGGTACCCGTCTGGGCGGGTCAATGACTGGTTGCACTGTACTGTCTGTGTATATCTTAGCATTTATTTTAATCGTGCCTAGACCCGTGAACACATCGTTAAATGTTTTTACCGTGTTCTGTGAATCACTGATGTCTCTGTTTTCCTCCGTCTGGACACTGTCGATGCGCGATAGGATGCGTAGTCGGACGCACGCCTCCTTGCCGAGGATGGGGCATCCTGTCTCTGTCACTTGGAATCGTAGCCACTGATCCCGCACTAGCAGCGATGTTTCTCCTCTCGGCACTATCTTTTCCCCCGAGTACGTGACGAGTCGACATCTTGATGTTTTTAATTCCGCGTTGTTGATTCTGCTGAATAAGTTCATTGGAATTATGTTTGCTTCAGAGCCCGTATCCAATTTGAATTTTATATTGACGGGGCCCACCGGTATTTCGGCAAACCACAAATCGCTTGTCTTGCTGTCATCTCTCTCGATGGCTCCCACGAACAGGTCAAATTCCGGGTTTTCGAATTCCTTCTCGTCGTCTTCATCGTGTTCGTTTAGGACTATCTCGTTTATGCTTGTGGTTTTGCCCCGGCACACTTTCGCGAAATGTCCTATCTTTTTGCACACCGAGCACGATTTGCCTTTTGCGGGGCATGCGTCGCGACCGTTTCGGTGAGTGTACCCGCACCATGAACAATTTGCGCGCACGTCTCCGGGTCTGCTGTCTTGATCCCGGCTCCCTCTGGCGGCCGGGCGTTGCCTCTGCTGCTGCCTGGAGTCGTACGTTCGTGGTGTTTGGAGGGCCGTATCCTCACGTCGTACGTAATCCACCGCATGTTCGCCGCTTGTCGCCCCTGCCAACTGTCGTCCTGTGTGTTCGCTCAGGCGGCATATTTCCTCGCACATCTTGAGAGACAGTTTCGGCGTTCTTAAGAGCCGATCGCGTAGCTCATTGCATTTGACACCGCTCACTAGTCTGTCGCACATCAATGATTCTTCTAGGCCTTCGTATTGACAGTGTCCGATTCGGTGTCGCACTTCTCTTATGTATGTGTCCATCGTCTCTTGGCCCTGGTTATACGAGTTAAACTTGTACCGAGACACAGTCAAGTTTGTTCGTCCTTCACAGTATATGCGGAACGCTTCCCGGAGTGGTTCGATTTTGTCTATTTCAGCGGCCGTGAATGTCATTGCTTGATGCACTTTTTGCGCTTCTGCTCCTGCCACGTGTAAAAACACGCAGCACTGCACCTTCTCGCTCCTACTCAGCACTCCGGCTGCTGTGGCGTAGATCTGGTAGGAATGGCTCCAGGCTTTCCAGTTAGCCGCCAAGTCCTCGTTCAAATTCAGTGCGGCGGGGGGTTTCAACCCGGAAAGAGCCATTTTGCTTCAGTTTCCCGCTTCTGACACCATGTAATGATCATGAACCGACTCTACACAACGACGTCTAGTTTCATAATGCTTTATTTGGGTTCCGCGCAGACGGCGCTGCCGGCCCGATCAGGGTTTCGGTTTCGGGTGCTCGCGTCGTACATACACTACAGACGGGATGGCCGAATGAGTTAGAGCATCTGTCTTCCTTGCTGGTAGATCGTGGGGTCGTGGGTTCGAACCCTGGTCGAGTCAAACCAATGACTTAAAATTGATACTTGTCGCTTTCTAGCCAGGCGCTCGGCATTATTAGGGCAAGGACTGGTGTGCTCAGTGTCAGGATAATGTGACTGAGTGGGATACCAGGTCATGGTGGGGGCGGCCTGGTTTCCCATTGGGACAGCACTATAAAGTCCCCATGAGTGCACACTGTCACAAGTCGGTACCCGTCCTGATATGACCTTAGATGTTGCTAGGACATAAAACAACAACAAACAAACAAACTTATGGCAGTGTGGGTCTGCTGTAGTACGATCATATAATCAATGGTTTGAACACCATTTATTTATTACGGGTGATCCTCTAATCGATCAATGTTTCAGAGTTTGGTTAGCAGAAGTGGTATTGTTAGTTAAGGCCCTGTCACACTACGACGTAACGACGTCAGCGTAGGGAGCGCGTGAAGAACGTTGAACTTCTCGGCATAGTATGCAAATTTGGCCACAAGTTGAACGTGGATGCAGCGGTGTTGACGAGAGCGTAACGTCGGTAACGCGTAGTGATACCGTCATTCAACGAGAGAGGACAACGTCATTATGCTCACGGAACGTTATGAACGTTATTCCATCACCAGAACTATGTTATGCGATGTTACATATGTCATGACACGGTGGCGAAATGTTGAACGTATGTTGAACGTATGTTCTCCTTACGTTCTCCTGACGTTCTCCTGACGTTCTCCTGACGTGCTCCTGACGTTCCCATTACGCCGCATGGACGTTTCCACCGGGTTTAATGTGGGTCAAAGTAGTGGAACATAGTTGAACGTAGTGAGCAGCATTTGACTAACGTCCATTTAACGTCATTGATGTTCGCCGAAGGTTTACAGAACGTACGGCGAACGTAAACCCTTACGTTTGAGTTACGTCAAAAGTTTTGAACAGGTTCAAAACTTTGACGCGCGCCGACATAACCCGACATAATGTGACGTAGCTCGACGTCAGTCTAATGTCATTCTGACATCATCATAACATAACCCAACGTACGTCAATGTAATGACGAAACGTGATCACGTCAGGCTTACATTTGCTCGTTACGTCATAGTGTGACAGGGGTACAATGAAGTCAGTAGTATGTTGCATGAGTAAAGGGATCATGGTTAATGGTCAGGGAAGTGTTTTGCTGTCGGGGGGATGGTGGTGAGACTCCTGATGTATTATCGGGCACGGGGGCCGAATCGATAGAGCGCGGCCCCGCATGTGGGCGATCGGGAGTTCGGGTACCAGTCGAGTTAAACCCAATGACTTATAAAATTGATACTTGTCGCTTCCTAGCCAGGCGTTTGGCATTATTAGGATAGGACAAGAACTGGCTGGCACAGTGTTAAGATAATGTGACTGAGTGGGATATCAGGTCATGGTGCTGGTGGTCTGGTCTCCCAGTGGGGTAGCAATATAAAGTCACCATGAGTGTGCACTGTCACAAGTCGGTGCACGTCCTGATATGACCTTAGATGTTTCCCAGATGTAAAATGCCAACAACCAAACAACATGAATTCTAATACCTCAGTCACACCAGGATTGCGACCTCTTGTGACCACTTGCCACAACAAAAACCCACATCAGTCAGCAACCTGCTTGAGATCAAAGCACAGAACGTGGGAAATAAACTCGTAATTTTAGCTATATTTTGTGAGTTCAATTTTGCTGTCATTTGACAACAATTTAACCACTTCGAAATTGCATTGAAGATAATGTAATGGTGTGACGTCACGTTTTGTGAACCTAAAGCCTATGCCAATCCAATAGCAATGACTCACACATTGAGGGGAATAAAAGATCACCACTGTTCCGTAATCACGCTAAGCGATTCGTCATTTACATACACCAAGCTCAGTGTATTCTGGGAGTTCACATCCGGGTCACTGCTCTGTCACCAGCGTGTTGGTTGGTTGGTTGTTGGAATCGTATGTCCTGGCAACATCAAAGGTCATATCAGTATGGGTACCGACTTGTGACAGTGCGCACTCCTGATGACTTTATAATGTTGTCCCACTGGAAAATCAGGCCGCCAGCACCATGACCTTATATCCCACTCAGTCACATTATCCGGACACTGAGCTAACCAGTCTTGCCCTATCCTTTTGTGATGGCCCCCTTTGTTGGCTGCCTCACACTGAAGAACCCCCAAGCAAGCAGGAGAACGAGTACATTTGCTTCTCACGTCTTTAATCTCCGCTCACTGCAGCAGCCATGATCAAGTGACCCGCCTCTGCCCTGCTGGGTCCCACGTCAACTTCCTCAGGGGCAAGGTTACGCTAGCTGCATCCAGTAGGTGGCAGCCCTGTTGCGGCGCTGCCTGGTGGCTAACGTTCCACCACCTATCGCTGTAAACTGTGATGGTGATGGAGCAGTCCTTGCTGCCACAGTATGGTAGTGGAGCTCATGCCCCTCCCCACAGATTCTCACCGGTCGCAGCACGCGTACCGATGAAAAGTAAGATCTTATAGAAGTCAATGTGACATCCAACGAAACAGGAGGAGAAGCCTTACAAAACATTGTATCCCTCTGCGCAAGGCCTAAATCTATAAGTAAATAACTGTGTTATTCAATAACGAAAGATATTTTAAGTTAATACTAGAAATAGATGAAGAAAAGGAACATTAAGTGCTCTGTCCCCCTTGTGGGAACCTGACAAACTCTCTCCCAGCCACTAATTATTGTTAGTTTTAAGTGTCTTTTGCTGGGAGAGAGGAAGATTGTTCACACCACAAAGATGCTCACCCTAAAAAAAAGGCCACTTAGGAACTTCTCAGTCCGCCCCCAGCGACCCCCTCATCAGGATACCGGTTGTGCGGCATCCCTCCCTTCTGCGCAGAGTGGCTTTCCTCTGGAGCTCCCTCAGTACGCTCTCCTGGTGTCCAAGTCGTGTGCAATCTGCAGACGGCTGTCTGTCGTAGACACTCCAAGCATCATCACCTGGGTGTGGCCATACTCCACAGCAACCACTCTGGTGATAGACGCATATCGGCTTGGTGGAAGCTCCCCCACTGACTGTGTGAGACGCAGTATGGGAGGCAACTACCCAGTAGCAGGGGCCACACCAACGGCAGAACTCACAGCAGTTTGTGTAGGGGGGTCGAGCAGCAACTGTGGCCAATGGTGACACATGGTGTGAACCCAGTGAACCACCTCTGAGAGGCTGCGCCATCCTCTCCCGAGCAGGGCTCAGAGAGAACGGATCCGTCCGAGATGAGCACGATGACCCGACTAACTAATCTTGGCAAGCCTGCCAAACCCGAAATCGAGCAAACTCCTCGAGATAACCTGGGACCTATTAATTTAAGCATGCTGATGGGCCTCCGGCCACAACAGGGAGTAGAGTGAGTGCCAGGCCTCCATGTGGGCCTCCGGCAATCACCAACAGAGACAATCTGAGTGGGGTTGCTACCCTCAGCCTCTGCGAAGAGGTGACCGAGGGAGGTGGGGAAGCCTCAACACCCTATTATGGAGTGCTGGGCGCAGAAATTTTATATAAAAATCATAATTGTTGTTTTAATTTGTATCATCGGCCATGGTGAAAAGCAGCTCCCTGCTTATGCAGTTATGCCACTTTCCCCCATGCCAGATGGACACACTGTGCAATGCCTGTGTACAGCACGCACAGACCCATCACAGTTGTGGACGGCCTTGCAAAACCACTGAAACTTGAAACAACATCACCAAGTAAAAGTACAGTGGAATGCGTCGCTCGCCATAAGGCGGTAGAGTGACTGAAACCCCCTGCGTCCACGTGACAGACTACACACGGGAGCCCAGTCGGCGTGCTAAGTAGAGAGTTATTAGCTATTAGTTACACCACCAGTCGAGTCGCCCCACGCGGCTAGGGAACACCCCCTGGGTCACCCGGCTGGGCACCCCCCCTAATTAGGACACATGCCCACTGCGTAGGAGAGGGAACTCCCCAACCACTATTGTATATGTGACCCAGTTATCCCGCGGCACCCACTAGATGGCCGCACCCCTGCGCGCTTTATGATAACAACACTCCCCACTCAATCGCAATACCTCACAGAAGCCCTGTCAACTACGACCACTCAGATAAAGAGAATAGGCTGAAAATAAACACACAGCTTTTTTTTTAGGGCATTACGCAGAACAGTCGTAACTGCACCAAATTGTTTGCATCCCCGGGCCCCCGGTCCTTCCCAACCAATCTCAATACCTACGTAGCCAAGCTAAATGAACATATTTACTGTGTAAACTCGTTGTGTACAGGGATCAGGGTACCCAATTGCACACACGACCCCCAGAGACAGTCCAACACCAGGGTGAGAATAGCCTCATACCTGCTACCCCACCCACACTGGTTGTTTATGTTGTAATGCTATACGTTCAGATCGGCACAGAGGCGGCGAATCTGACACAGCCTTAAACGTCTGTCCAACCGGCGAAGTATCCCTACTGCTATCCGAGCCACTGCATGGAGAAACAATACTGTCCAAATCAGTCCCTGCTTTAGACCGGCACTTACGATTCTTCCTCCCTTTATTAGGCCTGTGCTGCTTAGCACACACACAGCCTCTTCCGTAGTAACTGGAAGCCCAGGAACCCTCTTCTGACTGAATGCCACACGTACTGGTGCAGGCCCGTCTCCTATATGAGCATCTAGCCAGGAGGAAGGTCCAGTGTTTCTCGCCATCTGCTCTGTGTAAAGCTTCAAACGTCTAGCATTAGCTTTGCGGTATTTCCCATCCTTGCCCTTCATAATAACGGTGGTCTCAGAGACCAATTCGGTTATAGTAAAGGGACCATCCCAGTTCTTCGCGAGTTTGACCCTAGCATGCAGCACATGATACCACACTACCTGGTCCCCCACTTTAAACTGGTGCCATACAGCTGGCCCATAGTCCAATTTCCGGCGGGCAGCTGCTTTCCCTGTTACATCATGAACTGCGCTATACGCATGGTGGAAGCAATGCTCTAACCACCTCATGACCACGATCTCACAGGGCTTGTCTACTCGATGATTCACCACACCGAACTGCAAACCAGCAGCCAACCATAATTCCTCGCCAAATAGTCAGCTGACTGTGTGGCACGTGGCTGACCCAGTCCCGCCGCACACCACCGGTCCGGCCAGCCTTCGCCCCAGTCACCTAGCAAGGCCGAGTTGCTGACCCCTTGACCCCGGTTGCCTGCTAATGAGGTCGCCGCAGCCAGTGCCTGCCCAGTTGAACCTGTGCCCCGGCACCCGCTGTGTCAACACTGGGGTGTTTGGCAATCTCCGTTTTCGCGTAGGTATCAATAACATCGCCAGTCGTTAAATTGCGCCCAATAACCACCTTGAGTGTCGGCACTTAACACGTCACCTTGCGTGACGTGAGGTGTCCGCAGGGGTGATGCCACACCCTCCCGCGCAGTTGTTGATGGCCACCCGTCACCTATAACACCTGCACCTGTGCTGGATTGAACATCAATACCGACATTATCTAACACAGGCAATAGGAGGGCGCGACGTGGTTCAGCAACCGCGGAAGCGTAAGCACCATCCCCTATGGCGTCCGCTTCCGCACGCCCGATCCAATCCAGGTGACCGAGACGCCCACTGCATAGATGGGACACAATCCCTCCATACCTAATATGAAGAGAACACCATTACGGGTTTTGCCGGGCAATGGCCCACACTCACCTGGGCCCGTCTGCAGGAGTCAGTGGTAGCGGCTTTTGGTGTTAGTGCGTATTACCGTGTAGCTATTACCGACGTCAGGAACTGTGTCAAGTGGTATGCAGGAGCGCATAACACTTACATTATAGCTAAACGTGAAGTTATTTATAGATTTGGGAAATCCCTCGAGTCGACAATATGAATAACGCCGCCAATCCGGTGGCGGCGTTAATATCGGTTCGAATTTAGGGTTAAATTGATCAAATTTCATTTATTGCGTATTTAATTCTGTCAAATATGATAGCATTGAATAGATTTGGGCCTAATAAATTGCCGCCGGCCGCCGCATCGACGTCCCTTTCCATACTGGCGGATGAAAGTGATGTCGACGATTTGTTTACTTTACGTTCGTCGATTCGAAAATATTAATATTAATATCGCCGCCGTTGCGGCGGCAGCGTTAATATTGCTTCGAATTTAGGCTTAATTTCATGAAATTTCACTTATTGTGTATGTAATTCTGTTAAATATGACAGCATTGAATAGATTTGGGCCTAATGAACTGTCGCGTACACCGCTATACCTCCAATTTTTCAGGGGTAACGTAAGACCGGTTAAGCTTTTGGTGTTAGGCCTATCACCGACTCGTGCATACCACTTTTCGCCGCTAACCGGGGGATTCCCACCTACCACCGTTTTGGCTCGCTACCACCGACTCCTGCATACGGCCCCTGGTCATGGAACTAGTGTGATGGGGCCCCTTTGTTGGCTACCCAGGCCTTGACCCTCATGCTGTAGACCCCCCAAGCAAGCAGGAGAACGAGTATGTTTGCTTCTCACGTCTTTAATCTGCGGTCACTGCGGTGTCCACAATCAATGTCTGGACTACTACACATACATATGCATGTAATTATATACATGTCCTCTCGCCTCAAGGGTGTGCGTGAGGCGGTATCGGGTGTTGGGGGTGAGGTGGGAGAGGGAGGCGTGGGTGGGGTGGGGGGTGGGGGGCTTAATGCGTTTACGCCCCCAGCCACTAGAGGGCGCGGCGGTAGGTCGATCGGGGAGCCACCAGCCACGGATCCTGAGGTCATCACCTGCCAGGAACCAGAGGGAATTAAAGTAGCACAAGCCGTTAGATTTATTTATTTTCATAATATTTTGTTGAATATATTAGATTGACAATTATAGCCAATTCTACTTTTGTCTTTCTTCTTTTTCTTTTTGTTTGTGGGGGTGGGGGGGGGGCGGTTCAGCATTTGTAGAGTTTAGGTGCAAAAACCAACAAATGCCATTAAGGCCAAAATGAAACGATGACTTCCCGGTTTGAGCTGAAGCTGCCATCATTCCGATAATCAAATCTATTTATTCACCGAAACCAACACATCTCCTGTATAATTCACTAAAACCTCAGTCACACTTCACCGGATTGAGGAACCAGACAGAAACGGGACACTGTCCGGTGAAATACGGCAATGTCCGGTTGATATATGGTAAGCATCCGGCCCGTCCGTTCTATCTCCGCAGTGTCCGGCGGTGTCTGGTACAAGTTTTGAACATGCACAAAACTTGTACCGGACACCGCCGGACTGACGTGTATGGGTGGTGTCCGGTTTAAGTACATTTAACCCATTTTGTCTGGTTCATGTCCGTTACTCATCCGTTAGGTTCCGGTTTCTATCCTGAAGAGTCCGTTGACGGTGCTGTGGGAATTTGGTCCATCGGTTTTTGGCGCATCCGTGAACAGTCCGGTTGGTGTCCGGTTGGTGTCCGGTTGGTATCCGGTCCGTCCGTTAGACATTCGGTTGTCGTCCGGTTATCATCCAGTTATCGTCTGGTGGCTATTCGTTAATGTACGTTCCTTGTCCATTTAGCATTCGTTTCGTCCAGTACATTTCCGTACATTTCGGTACATTTTGACACGGAACATCACCGGACTAGAAAATTCTTTGTCCATTGGTGTCCGGTACTCAGTCCGGTGAGGTGTGACTGGGCCTTAAGGTGGAAACACGTTGGTATTTATAGTGTTGCTGCGCTTAGGTGTAGCCGTCGTATCCCCGCCCGCGATTTCCCCATATTATGCATATTATAGATGACATCATAGGAATAAATGTTGGAGGTGGAAATATCAATAACACAAGATACGCAGACGATACAGCACTGCTAGCCTTAACGTCAAATCGACTACAAGATATAGTGGATGAAGTAAAAGAAAAAAGTGAGAGATGTGGCCTCAAAACGAATGTAAAGAAGACAAAATCCATGGTTGTCAGCAGAAAGGAATACAAACCAAGAGCAGAGATAAAAGTTAATGGTGTAATCTTGGAGCAGGTAGAGTCATTTGTGTATCTGGGCCATTTAATAACTAGTGATGGCAGATGTGAAAGAGAGATTAAACGGAGAATAAACATTGCCAAAACAACATTTCTAAAGATGCAGAAAGTACTAACATCTAGAGACATAAATATAAAAACAAGACTCCGACTGCTAAAATGCTATGTGTGGTCTACACTTTTATATTGCTGCGAGACATGGACTTTGAAGAAAGCAATAACAACAAAGCTCGAGGCATTTGAAATGTGGCAATACAGAAGAATGTTAAAAATTCCATGGACAGCAATGATAAGCAACGTGGAGGTCCTAACAAGAATGAAAATAAAGAGACAGATAATACAGACTGTAGTGTATGTAGAGATACGAACGCCTTGAAGTCTGTGTACCAAGTGTGTTTATTCAGTACCTCCCTCTCCCACGTCAGCTCGGTCACGTGACCCCTCTCGCTGGTTACCTATACACCACATCTCCTTTCCTCGGATTTAACAAGTGTACTACTTCATATCATTCTACTCGCCCTTGCTCACATGTGATTGTGTTCCCTCTGGGATTCTGGTTCATAATGACAATAACAATCATAACAATATTAACAATAATAACAATAATAATAATAACAATAACAATAACAATAATAATCTTTCATTAATTCATATAAATTTACGACCAATTCATCACATTCAATCAACACCCCGAAGGTGAACCCCAATCAATGTGCTTGATCAAAATTTCAATTACTCATTCGGTCATTTTCATTAACAAGTTCATCTACACTTTGCCTTAACTACATATATATATATCGAACTGCATCTCGACTACTGTGACTCGCAATGAACATATGTTTAATAACCTAAACGGTGCACTGGTTTTACTGTTCTCCCTACTCGGGTTACATGACCCGTAGATTGCGTACCTGTACTTTTGAGGGGTGTTAATGTCTCCCCCCCTGACCTACTGTGATTTGTTATTTTGCTGTCGGCTGACTCAGGTGCTTGTATAATCATTGTGCGATTTCTTCTTATTGTTTTGCCCTCACTGTTTCGAATGTAGTAGTCTCACCCGTGCTGTGCATTCCTTTGTATGATCTTACCTTCCTTCCATTCTTTTCTTTCATTTAAGTACCGTATGCGTTCGCCAACTTTTAATGTCGTATGTGACCTTACTGCACGCACATCATGATATGCTTTCTGTTTATGCTGTCTATTCATTATTTGTGTTTTTCGCGATGGCACTGGTTTAGCTTTCAATAACTCCGGCATGGTTGGTATCCTACTTCTTAACTTTCTGCTCATGAGCAGCTGTGATGGCGATGCTTCTAGATCTTGAATTATCGTATTTCGGTAATCTAGTAACGCGAGGCTAAAATCTGACTTGTCCATGATTGACTTTTTAAGCATCGATTTCATAGTCTGTACGCATCGTTCTGCCTGGCCATTACTCCTGGGGTATAATGGGCTTGAGAACTTGGGAGTGAAATTGTAACTTACAGCAAAATTTTTATATTCCTCACTTGAAAATTGTGGCCCATTATCGGATACCACAACCCTCGGTATCCCATGTCGTGCAAACACTTGCTTCATCTTGTCAATCACACCCTTACTCGTTGTGTCTGTTGTTTGTATTACTTCAGGATACTTTGAATAATAGTCTACGATCACCAGATAATTCATACTTTCGCATTGGAACAAGTCCACACCAACCTTCCAAAACGGAATGTCTGGAATGTCATGATTGACTAGTGGCTCTGTACGTGGCCGTGCCCTCACTGACTGGCATACCTGGCACCTAGTGACTTTGTCCTGCAACTGGCTATCTATGCCTGGCCAGAATACACTGTCACGTGCTAACTGCTTACTCCTAACAATGCCCAAATGCGCACTATGTAGCTTGTTCAGCATTTGTCTTTGCAAGCTTTCTGGTACCACTATTCTGTTCTGTTTAAGGACCACATTTTCCTGAACTGTTAACTCATCCCTGTACGTGTGATATGGTTTTATGTTACACGGTACTTCGCTGTCCTGTGCCGGCCATCCCTCGCGGATGTACCCGATGAGTTGTTGCAGCGTGCGATCTTGTGCTGTTGCTTCAGCAATTTGGGCTAGATCGTCATCGCTGTAGTCTAACACTGCAATATACATGTCATCATCATATAAGTCCACTGGTTTACTATTTTTGACTGGTGCCCTCGATAGAGCATCCGCAAAAAACATACTAACACCTTTTACATACTCTAGCTGCACATCGTAATTTTGTAACCGCAACCTCATTCTCTGAAGCCTCGCTGTCAATGTGTGTATGGGTTTTGACATAATGCTCACGAGAGGCTTGTGATCTGTCTCGACTGTGACTTGCTTACCAAATATGTAATCGTGGAACTTCGCACAGCCGAAACAGATCGCAAGCATCTCCCTCTCTATTACAGCATAGTTCCCCTGACACTTGTTCAACGCCTTTGAAGCTATACTAACTGGTCGATCATCTTGAAATAGCACAGCACCCAGCCCGGTCATTGAAGCATCTACTTGCATTTTCACTGGCTTTTTTACTTCATAATACTTTAAGACAGGGGCTGCTACTAATAGCTTCTTTAACCTAACAAATGCATCATTTTGCTCTACCTCCCAGTGCCAAGCAACTTCTTTAGACAGTAACAGCCTCAATGGTTTCGCAATCTCCGATAACTTCGGAATGAACTTATGGACATAGCCCACCATCCCCAGGAACCGCTGGACACTCGCTCTGTCGGTCGGTGTTGGCATATCAGTGATTGCTTGGACCCTTTCAGGGTTGGGCTTTACACCATCCCCAGTTAGTAGGTGTCCCACATACTCTACCTGTTGCTTACACAATTTTGACTTTTTCGGGTTCAATTTTAGCCCGACCTGTTCTGCACGCTTCAGCACTGACTCTAGCCTTTCATTATGCTCATGTATGGTACTGCCATAAATTAAAATATCATCAGCTACCACATCCATGCCCGGGAGGCCCTTCAAAATGCTCTCCATCTCCTGTATAAAAATGTCCCCGGCTGTTTTTATACCGAATGGGAGCCGGGTATACCTATACCGCCCCCATGGCGTGTTGAACGTACACAGCAGCGAGCTTGGCTTGTCCAACACTATCTGCCAATATCCGCTCTGGGCGTCCAACACCGAAAAAAACTTTGCACCCGCTGTCTTAGCCACTACTTGTTCTACTGTCTTAATTGGGTATGGGCCCCGCAAAATGGCCTTGTTCAACTTTGTCGGATCTAAACATACACGTAATTTACTTGGTTTCCGCACAATCGTGATAGAGTTCACCCATGGTGTTGGGTCTAGCTGCTCAACAATGACCCCTATTTTAACCATTCTATCTAACTCATCTCGTACAGCATCATTTATTGCATGTGGAATACGTCTTGGAGGATCAATCACTGGAGGTACATTTTCATCAATATGGATGCTGGCATCAACTTTAATACACCCTAAACCTGTAAACACATTACGATATTTATTTACCAGGGATTTAGCTGCTCCATCGACTGTCTCTTGCCATCTGTCGGAGTCCGGCTTCTTAACCGCATTCAATGTCATCACTCGGTTGAGAAGATTCAGAGTCACGCATGCATCCTTCCCTAGTATCGCACACCCGCTGTCCATGACTTGAAATACAATAGGCTCCCCTCGTATCTTGATTGTGACCTCTCCCCGGGGCCAGATCCGCTCCCCGGTGTATGTGACGAGTCTGCACAGCGGTTTTCGTAAAACCATGTTTGGTAGGGCCATAAACACTCTTTCGGGTATGATACTGGCCTCCGAGCCACTGTCAAGCTTGAACTGCACCATTTTACCTATACACCACACAGACGATCAAAAACAGAAAAATTAAATACTTTGGCCACATGATACGGCACCAGGAATCACAGAGAAGAATACTGGAAGGGAAGATAGAAGGGAAACGACCAAGAGGGAGAAGGAGAACAACATGGATGGACAACATCACTGAGTGGACAGCAATGAGCTATGCAGAATGCGTGAGAGGAACGAATGACAGGAAGAGATGGAGGTCCATTGCAGCCAACCTTCTTCGAGAAGACGGCACCCATTGATTGATTGATGCTAACATGACCAATGCAGTACCCGATATGAAATTGATCGACTTCATCTGTAAAGCACAACAACAAATTCAATTAGAGAATAACTAATATGGATTTGTCACTTTTGTGACTGAACTCTTCATTTATTCATCATACTACAGTCTAACTCCGTTAAACCTAGATAAAAGATTCACCCGGTACTTGTAGTACACGGGTGAAGATCAGCCTTATATAAATACGGGCGAAAATAGCGTTAGTATGGAACATCACCCAGAAACTGTGGCTCCAGTATCAAATGGATACTTATATAGGCGCAGAGTTCGTGAAATGGGAGAGAATGCAAAAAGACAAGATGGCGGCCGCAGAATGCCGTCGATTTCACTTTTAAATCTTATTAAACTAGATATTATGTTATATTTTTCAACTCAAAGGTAGCGGGCTCTCAATAATACATATGTAAAGTATAAATGTTGCTTCTTAGATTGTGAAATTAGGCTCTCAATTCTTTGACCCGCATTTTCTCCACCTTTTACATAGGGTTGGTTTGCGCCCCTACTGCAGCAGTACGGGGTGAATCTTGTACCTACGTTAAACCAAGCTCGGTTAAACCAAATGATCGGTTAATCAAAACATTTTTCGGTGGCCCAGCAAAATACTACCATTTATCATATAAAAAAGTTGGTTAACCCAAAGTCGGTTAATCCAAAGTATTGGTTAATCCAAACAGCGTTGTCAGACCCCAGGCCACTTCCGGTATGGTTAAACCAAACTGTCATGTGGTCATAAGGTCATCTAAGACCCCACCAACTTTTTCATATGATAAATGGTAGTATTTTGTCAGGCCACCAAAAAAAGTTTGGATTGACCGATCATTTGGTTTAACCGAGCTTGGTTTAACAGGGTTATACTGTATATACATTACAAAACAATAATCAAAGTGTCCACATAGATTGTATATTACATTCATAATGCACTCGTGTTTTTGCCAAAACCAAGTCAAAGTCGAGGCCAAAGCTTGGTTAAACCAATGATTGGTTAAACCAAACAAATTTCTAGGGTCCCTTCAAGTTTGGTTTAACGGGGTTATACTGTATACACTTTTTCAGCTTTTGGCCATATTCATTGAAGGTATTTATACCATACCCCTGTTTCTGCAGACAGGTGCTGACATGTGATTGTCCTTTCTCGTTAGCTTGGCGCTCGGCATTAATAGGATAGGGCAAGGACTGGTTGGCTCAGTGTCAGGATAATGTGACTGAGTGGAGTGGGATATCAGCCCATGGTGCTGGTGGTCTGGTCTCCCTGTGGGACAGCCCTATAAAGTCACCATAAGTGTGCACTGTCACAAGTCGGCACCGGTTCTGATATGACCTGAGATATTGCCACGATGCAAAACTCCAACAACCAACCAACCAGTTACTCAACTTACTGTCAATTAGACTCCACTAATGACTGAATCTGCGATCCAGGACACCTACACATCCGGAAGTGGGGTGAGTGTCACTCCCAGTCCTCTCTTTTAATATCGGTGCAATAATTTAATCACACTTTGAACCTGTGATGGATCGTGTCTTACTCCACTCGAGGAATAAAGGAGTAACACACTGAGATTGCTTCAAACCCAAGGGCATACCCTGCTTTATTCCACCAAGGTCAGAATAGGAAATGACCTGCCACTGCTCAGTCGGGTAGCATGTAAGCTCCCTTAGGGGGTGGCCACTAGCAATGGGTGGAATGGGCTACCCGTGGCCGTAATCGATTAACACGACCCGAGCGACTCGGGTCACCCGAGTCGTCAGAATTTCAAATCGAACACTGCGAGTAGAGTCGACAAATACACGTGCCGTGTGCAAAACGATCCGACCCAAGTAACCCACCTCCTGGCTGGGGTTGGCTACGAGCGATGACGTCACATTTGCGCTGGTACCGTCCTGCGGGATAACAGCTACCAGTACCAGTCATACATGTATTTTTTTAAAGAATAACAGAGATTAATGAAATGGAAATATAGCTAAACTAGGCCATCATAAAATACTATAAATCCTATTTTGCTGTAGTTTTATCGCTTATTAAAAAAAAAAGAAAAAATTGTCCACCCGAGCGCGTAGAAGCGTATTCGATTATTCGACCCGAGTCTGTAGGATGTGTGTATGCGCCAAAAAGTGGCTCGGGTGACCCGAGTTGATTAATCGATTACGCCCCTAGGGACTGTTCCTGCTAGCATGCTGTCACCTGTTGCTACTTCTTAGCAAACAGGGGGCAGTGTGGTCGCAACCACCACCATGTGGTAGTGGGGGTCATTGCCAGCTACTACAAACGCATAAACTTACGGTGTTTGATCACACAATTCGATAGGATTCTGGTCTTACTTTGGTCTCTACTGTAGATTGTACATGTTAAATTTTAACATGGGTAATTCACGGGCGGGGATGAGACGGCGACACTGGGCTAGCAGGCGCAAGCCTCCCCCACCACCACCATTCCGGGTTCGAACCCGGGACTCCACCACGACGGGCACCGCCATGCTCCCCACACCCCTCCTCCACTCACCTCCGGCCACCCCTCCATGTTGGACTCGCCCCAGTCGCCGACTACAACGCAGGCCAACAACACATGCAGCAGAACGACCAAAGTAATGACGAGAGGACCGAAGCGATCAATGAACTGCTAGCAGCCGCAGGGACAGCGATCGGCAAAAAGAGAGGTAAAGTCAGCTTGCTACCCCATACTTACGTGATCAGAGGTGAAAAGAAAGAGAAAGTAGGACTGGGCGAGGCGACATGGGCTGAATACATAGCAGCACTCTCCAGAATGGCAAGCGAAATAACCACACCGAACAGCTGGAGACAGCCGATAGCTAGTCACATACACCAGCTAGCTAACATGGCCACAACGTGGGAGTGGGACACATGTCGAAGCTGGTCGGAGCTTGTATTCTCTATGATCGAAGATGGGCGGCTGCCGCATGCATGGACGGACAGCTATGCTATAAAAGACGTGCAACGAGACGCCATCGCAGTAGGTTCAAGGCTCGGAGCAGACAGAACATGCAACCACCACTGTAACCATCGCCAATCAGCGGTTAGCAGCAACCCACAACCACAGACAACGACAACCCAATATGAATATAGAAACGACTTTAATCGCGAAGTGGATGGAAAACCGTGCAACATATGGAACTGGGGAACCGAGTGCGCATTCCCAGCATCACACGGCGACATGCCAGACAGGAAGGCGCATGTCTGTGCATGGTGCGCTAATAAATACAGGCGGGCAAACGGACACAAGGAAATGAACTGTCTCAATAAAAAACGTTTCCTGGAGAGGAAGCCACCACAGCAAGCCCAGGAGAACGTAGCGAACGCAGTCACACCGACACAACAGCAACCGCAGGGTTTTTAAACACTGGCTCCTCAAAGGAAGCAGCCGATGCGGAGGAGCCAGTAAACTATGGACGAAGCCAAGGCAAACAAAAAATGGCATGGGATAGAACGAATCACGAGGAAAATAAGGGAGCAAGAACCCTCACCCCACACGACATAACTACCATCGCGACCAAATTACACGCAAGGACTCGGTCACTACCCTACAACTTAAGAAGCACCACAGAAAGGTACAGAACAGAGAGGACGATGCCAACGATACAGGCGGTAAAACCCAGGAGGCGGGCATCCATAGCAACCGCCGCTGACAGAAAAGACAAGATGGTGACCGACGCCGCCGGTTCCCGCCAAATCGCAGAGCGCGGGAAACCAGGCGCCAACGAGAACGCAGGATGGATGCCACGTGCCACCAGAGACACCCGACCTAAAAACCAAGCCCACAACACACATGACCAATGAAGAAAAAATGTCCCCGAACGCAACAACGACCAAGACAAGGACAAGAATGCAAACCCCAAACAAAAAGACGACACCATGGAGGACGGAGATGAAACAAGGGGCACCCGCCATAGCGCAACGACAGACGGTGCCACCACAGAGGGCAACGCGGCTACCCAACAGGCGGCTGACGCCGGCCACAGACACCAGACACCAGACGGGGAGGACGCAGACAGTCACATTAGTGTACTCAACCACAACAAACAGAGGAACACAAATAACAACGAGGACGCCACACAACCGAGAACAACAGGGGCAGAAACGAACGGGGGCGTGAGATACGGCGCGACTACCGACGATGAGACGTGGGACGCGGCGGCATTCAACCTCCCCCCTCCGAACCCACACCAATACAGAATGACCGTTAACGAGATATGGCCATACCCAAAGCAGGATATATGGGAAGCACACAAGACCTACAGGGACACGTACAACACAATAAGAGACACGGCCCTACCCAACCACCTAGGAGCCCGCATACCAGTCCCATCGGCATTGAATATATCAGAGTGGAGGAGCATGCTGACAGAATACCACGATAATATAATAGTGGACTACTTGGAGTTCGGATGGCCGGTGGGCTACACCACACGACAGCCGCCAAAACCAACATCAACGAACCACGCCAGAGAAAAACATCAACTCGAGGCTATCAGAGACTACATCCAGACTGAGATAGGGCATGGTGCAATCATCGGTCCATTCAACGAGCCACCATTTGGCCCATGGAGCCAGATCAGCCCACTCATGACAAGGCCAAAGAAAAATTCTACCAAGCTACGCGTGATAGTGGATCTCACATGGCCAAGAGGAAACAGTGTCAATGCCGGGATAAGAAGGGGCTACTACCAGGGCGCACCATCAACCTACACACTACCAAACGTAATGGATGCGGCCGACGAGGTGGCGAGGATTGGCCAAGACGCATATATATGGACAGCCGACCTCGCAAGGGCATACCGACAGCTGAGGACCTGCCCATTGTCAACACCACTGCTAGGCATATCACTGGAAGGAAAGTACTACGTCGACACAGCACCACCATTCGGCTGCAGGACATCATCCCTCGCATGCATCCCACGGGGGCGCTGGTGTACCTACTAAGGAAGAACGGCCACTTCGTCCATTGCTACCTGGATGATTTCATCGGGGTGGCCCCCACAAAAGAAGACGCACAGGCAGCCTACGATGACGTCAAAGCATTAGCTGATAGGCTAGGCCTCGAACTGGCTCCGACCAAATGTACGCCGCCAACAAAGACACTCGAGTGGCTGGGATTCAAGATATCCGCCGAGGATATGCGAGTCACGATACCCGACGATAAGATGGACGACGTAATGGAAGAATGCGCATTATGGATGAGCAGGGCCACCGCCACACGCAGGGAGATACAGAGGCTCGCAGGAAAACTCCACCACATCGCGCGATGCGTGGAGCCGGCACGAAGATTCATGTCAAGAATATTTGAAGCCCTCAGAGAAGCCCCCTACACGGGCAGACAGCCGGTCACCATCGGACTCAGGGCGGACATCAAATGGTTCTTAGCTTTTGCCCGAAGGTCAAACCGGCTCATCCAACTGCAGAAAGAAAAACGCAAAGAATGGCTCATAGAATGCGACTCTTCACTCCGCGGGGCAGGAGCCTACTCCCCAAAGAGTTTCTACGGACACGAGTACGACGACGAGACCATCGCGAAGACCACCAACATTGCCCATCTCGAAGCCATGAACTTGATAGTCGCCATCAAAACACTTGCCCCAGAACAACCAGAGGACTACAACATCGTCGTCAACACGGACAATGAAGCCAGCCAAAAAGTCCTCTCATCCGGAGCAGGCAGGGACATGGTCTTGACGGCCTGCGCCAGGGAGATCTGGCTGTTCGCTGCAACCAAGTCTTGCCAGATCGAAATACGGCACAAAGCTGGCAGAGATCTCATCCTCGCTGACGCCCTGAGCAGACACGCATTCGATAAAGGTGCAAGCCTCATAGCCCAGTCCGCTTGTAACGAGTTAGGCCTCACTGAAATTCATGCATCTTTCAATAACATCTTAACCGAGGGACTATAGGGTAACCTGGTAAGCTCGCTAAATTGCACCTCTCTTCCCAGGTTACCCAGACGAGACGCACCGAAAGATCCTACGAGTGTACCTTGCCGGGCTGGTGCCGGGGACCTGGAAGAACAAAGCCGCACAATTCAAGAAATACATCAACTTCGCGGCGGCAAATGGCTTCAACCCAGCCACACCAGGGCAGTACGACATCCTCGCATATATATCCCACCTCCACGAGACCCTGGCGTCGCCGGGTGCGGCACTGAACTACATAAGCGGTGCGAGAACGAGCGTCCAGCTACTGGGAGGGAGCCCAAACCAGTTCAACACTTACCAGACCGGACTCATGAAAAGGGGGATCCAGAGGGCATCCCAACACATCCCGAGGCCGCCCCCCCCCCCCCTAACACCAACCGACCTCGCTGGGGTTGTTCGCTACCTGCGCGGCAGGGGCCAGGGCGCAGACGTCCTGGTTGCAGCCCTCCTCCTCGGATACGCGACACTTCTCAGGCAGGGGAACATCTTAACCACACCCGGGCCGGGAGGCGACAGACATACTCTCCGGGCACGGGACATCCAGACCGACCTAAGGGGTGTGAGGGTAATAGTGAACACCACCAAGACGCGATGGAAGGTGGGGCAACCCTTCACCATCCTTGTCCCGGCCCTGCCGGGCTCTGGGCTCTGCCCCCTCGCGGCCTGGCTCAGGTACCGGGACAGGCAAAGCCCACCACCGGACGGCCCTGCTTTCCTCCTACCGGCGGGCGGTCCTCTCCCACCAGCACATGCCTACAGAGGGCCCTTAAAATGGCTCTTAAGGGCATCGGCGTGCCCAACGCCGAGGGGTACACCCTCCATAGCCTCCGGAGGGGAGGGGCACAGGCATGCCAGGGCGAAGGGCGACCGGTGCCCGACATCATGGCACTGGGGGCCTGGTCCTCAGGCGCGGTCCGCGCTTATCTCCACCCATCGACACCACCCGAACCCTACCATTAATTGGTTGTAGGATTCGGGTTAATGCTGGCCTGGTCATCAGTCCTTGTCTGGGCGGGGACGAGCATCGCCTTTCCCCCATTGAGGGCGGGAAACCAGGCACGAACATTTGACCCCAACATCCGCTGCGACCCATCAGCAGGGACACTTTCTGGCACCATAGCCGACTCATAGCACATTAAGTGATTAAGCCGTAACGTTGTAGATCCCATTGTTCGCATGATTATTGACTAGCCTGTTAATAGATTATTACGCAAAAAATAAACGCCATTATAACCAGTCGAGTCTCCGCCTTAGTGAATTACAGGGAAATTGTGCTAACAACTATTCTACATTAAAGCTGCATAGTGCGATGAAATATAAAATTGTCAAAACCAAACCAATTATCTAGTTTTGATTTTACATATCTAACTTAGATACTGATGCACTTACTAAGCATTTGTTTCTGCATAGAAGGCAATACTGAGTCAATTTAACAGAACCTGTTACTGCAGAAGTCTATGGTGTCAGAGTTTTGGCAAGCTTGCTAAACTAATTTTCCATGTTTGCACTCAAAATATCTCAAAAGTTTACCATTTAAAATAAAAGTAACTTTGAACTAATGTAAAGTAGATACTAGTGATCGATCTAATATATTTATCACAGAAAAAATACAGAAATTCAAAACCATCGGACTATGCAACTTTAAAGGCATGCGACATTGATTTGTTTGTTTGTTGTTGTTTTACATCCTAGTAACATCTAAGGTCATATCAGGACAGGTACCTACTTGTGACAGTGCACACTACTGGCTACTTTATAGTGCTACCCCACTGGGAGACCAGGCCACCAGCACCATGACCTGATATCCCACTCAGTCGCATTATCCTGACTCTGAGCCAACCAGTCCTTGCTCTATAATAATAATGGCGAGCACCTGGCTAGGAAGCGACAAGTATCAATTTTTAAGTCATTGGTTTGACTCGACCAGCGTTCAAACCCACAATCCCATGGTCTACCAACATGGGAGACGGACGCTCTAACTCATTCGGCCATCCCGTCTGGTTGTTGCGGCATTAATAGGATAGGGTAAGGAGCAGTGGAATGAGGAAGATCAATTGTCCGCGATTGAAATTTCCCCTCCTTAATCAACTAATTACCCCCCAAAAAAGTTGCATGATCCAATGTCTTTGAGTTTCTCCTATAGTTTGTAGGATAAGTATATTAGGTTGATTGCTATAATCTACCTTATTTCCACTTGAAATAATGTTGATTATAAATAGCTAACTTTGGAGACATTTATAGTGAAGACATGCCAAACGGGATGGCCGAATGAGTTAGAGCGTCCGTCTCCCGTGTTGGTACATCGTGGGGGCGTGGGTTCGAATCCTGGTCGAGTCAAACCAATGACTTTAAAATTGATACTTGTTGCTTCCTAGTCTGGTGCTCGGCATTATTAGGATAGGACAAGGTCTGGTTGGCTCATTGTCAGGATAATGTGACTGAGTGGGATATCAGGTCATGGTGCTGGTGGCCTGGTATTCCAGTGGGGCAGCACTATAAAGTCACCATGAGTGCGCACTGTCACAAGTCGGTACCCGTCCTGATATGACCTTAGATGTTGCTAGGCCGTAAAACAACAACAAACAAACAAACCTTCTATGCAGCAACCAATGCTTAATGAGTGCACCAGTATCTAAGTTGGATATGTAACATCAACAAAATCTAGGCTTTGGTTTCGAAAATCTTTTGGTTTCACAGGAGTATGCAGCTTTATGTAAAATACCAGTTGCTGTGTGTATGTGTATTAGTAGAGTAGAGTAAGGCTGCTTCACCCCCCCCCCCACACACACACACACCCTAGCACGTCAGGGGGTCATGAACCCTGGCTGAGTGGACACCCAACTTTGGTTTCCTGGAAGTAGAATATCCAATGACTGGCCACCAAACCCTCTACTTCACGCCAAATAAAGTTGATAAAAGTTGGTGATCGTCCTTTTGAAATAAAAAATCTGGGTCGGGTGGTCGGGTTTTGGGGATTTTTTTTTTTTTACCCTCAACTCTCGACCCTGCTCCGTCGCCTTCCCAGTTCCCTCCCTATCACCTCTCAAATCCCTCTCCAATCTTTCCCCCCGCTGTCCAGTCCATTCTCTCCCTACCCACTCCCCTTTCCATTTCTCACTCCAGCCGCCCTCTCCATTGTTTTTTAATCAAGGGGCGGGCGGGGACGATCACCATATATTTTTTGTTTTTGGCCTAACATTGGCTGTGTGATTTCTTCACTCAATCCCAAAGCTCAGGATATCTGCACAACTTCTTTCTTAACATGACCGACACAACTTTCCTTATTATCTCAATTATCGTCACCAAATATTACTAGTCATTGTGTGTCTATCTTGAAACAAGCGATTCCTTTTAATATATTTAGAGCCCAATAGATGGTGGGAAGTGGCTGTTGTTAAAGTTGCATGGTCCGATGGTTTTGAGTTTCTCTCATTCTTCTGAGATAAAATATTGAGTTGATTGCCATAATCTACCTTACTTTAGTTTGAAGTAACTTTAATTTTAAATGGCTAACTTTTGAGATATTAGTCTAAGCATGTGAAATTAGTGTTGGCAAGTACACCAAAACTCTGACACCATAAGCTTCTGGAGCAACAGCTTCTATTAGATTGGTTCAGTATTCCCTTTCTCTGTGGCAACAATTGCTTAAAAAGTGCATCAGTATCTAAGTTAGATATGTAGAATCAAACCTAGATAATTGTTTTGGTTTTGAAAATGTTATGCTTCATCAGACCATGGTGAAGGTGTGGGTCATCCGATCGATCCTGCTCAGTGAACTCATTTGCAGTTTGGGCTATTTTCTGTTCGAACCAGCAGTCCACAACTGGTTCATCAAAGGCTGTGGTATGCGCTGTCCTGTCTGTGGGGAAGTGCATATAAAAGACCCTTTGCTGCTTATCAGAAAGAGTAGCCTATGTGGCGGCAGAGGGTTTCCTCCAAAGAAATATGTCAGAATGACCATATATTTTACGTCCAATAGTCGATGATAAAAATCAATGTAGATTAGAGGCGTCGTTAAATAAAACAAGCTTTACTTTCATCGGACTATGCAGCTTTAAGCTGTGACAAAAACAGTTATGTTGCTCTAATGACCCTTCTTAGCTGTTAGAGTGACATAGTCTTGGGAATGCTTACACAGTTGGATCGACGTTCTCTATGGGCGTATTCGATTAACCAACTCGGGTCACCCGAGTCACTTATTGGCGCATGCCCTGCTGTAGTTGCCATGGTGATGATGTGTGTAGGGGGTGTGGAGGTCGTGGGTTCAATCCCCGGCCGAGTGAAACCGAAGACTGACAAAGTGTATACTTGTCTCTTCGCTGCCTGGTGCTTGCCATCAATAGGATACGGTCAGTAGTGTAATGCAGCGGGAACGCTGAGAACGCGTCGGAACGCGTCGGAACGCGTCGGAACGCGTCGGAACACTGTGCTAATGGCCCTGTCACACTACTACGTATCTCGCTGGTGCGCCGCCAACGCGCAAAATCACTGTTAATCGTCGAGACACGTCAAACTTTGCGGTGTCAGCGCAACGTATTGGTAGTGTGCGGCCGACGTTGTGGAAACGTATATCGACGCGTGTGAAGAAAAAAACTAAAGTTTGGTGCAACATGTGGGAACGAGCCTCACGTGCGCGCGGCGTGTGCCTAGCGTTCGCACAATGTTATTCCAGCGCATCTAAGGTATCTCGATGTGCCCCTAACGTCACCATACTGTTGGCACCCGAGTGTTGTCACACGTCGAAAGTTTTTTGGCAACCCCCTGACGTATACCAACGCACACCTAACGCATGCGTAACGCTTCCTGACGTAACCCGACATAGCGCCAAAAAATCACATACATCGACGCGAGTTGGCGAGAAGCATTGTAATGTGACAGCACCATAACAAGTCCTTGTCCTATCCTATTAATGCTGAGTGTTACGCTAGGTATCAATTTTCTAAGATTCAATTTTGTACGTCATTGGTTTGACTCGTCTGGGATTCGAACTCCCGACCTTCCGAACGGGAAGCCTGCGCTCCGATACTTTGTCTGGGACGGGGATGTTGCCGGTGTTGGAAACATGGTATCCCCGTGGGGCAGCGCTATAAAGGCACGACGAGTGTAGGGACATTAAATGTGGCATGACAAAAAGCAACTCCACCTTTGCAACGACTAACGTAAGATCCTGACAGGTGACGACTTGTGACAGTGCACACTTACGGTTGCTTTATAGGGTTACCTAACTGGGATACCGTACCATCGGCACCATGATCCAATATCCCACTCAGTAAAATTATCCAAAATCCTTAACTCATCCTAGTGACGCCGAGCGCCAGGTAAATGTAGCGCCAAGTATCAATGTCGTTTGGTTGTTTGGGGTTTTACGTCCCAACAACATCTATGGTCGTATGGGGACAGGTACCGCGTTATTATTATTCTCAGAGATCCGTGTTACCGGATCACGACTCATGTTACGATTAACCGCAGTGATCAACGAACTTCCGGGCGGGATGGCCTAGCGGTTAGAGTGTCCGCATAGTGGGCGGGAGATCGTGACTCCCACCCACAGCAAAATGAAACCAAAGAATCGTTGATTTTTTTTTTAACGCTGACTTTAAAATGTATGCTTGTCGCTTCCTAGCTTGGCGCTTGTCATTAGTAGAATAGGGCAAGGAGCAGTGGAATGAGGAAGACCAATCGTCTGCAACAGAATTTTCCCCTGCTTAATAAAGTTTGTCATCATCAGGTTGTCAGTCGCAATGCGACAAAGACTGCTTTCATTACTTAACCGCTGCTCTCCATTGAGCTCTCTGCTGTGAGAGTGATGTCCATGAGTCGGCTTTAATATGTCTCAGCTTCAGGTTTCTCTGAGTAGTATCCTTGAACCAGAGATGAGGGCATACTCTCTTTCTCTGACCAAAAGACAATTGAGAATAGAGGATCTGCTTTGGTAGCCTGTCTGTTCACACCCTCGTCATGTGTCCAGTCCACTAGAGGTTCTTTCTGATTGGAAGATCTTCCATAGAGGAGAGCCCCGTCCGATCAAGTATTTCCTTGTTTGTCACTTTGTCCTTCCAGGTTATCCTCAAGATTGAATGCAGATGTCACATCATGAAGGCTTGCAGCTCTTCCCATAAAAGCTGCTTGCAAAGTGTTGAAGTGCTGCTGGCTTTTGCAAGTTACTAGCGGCACTCTCTCGGGGAGCAAATAGAGGTGTCACACTGGCAAGAACACATCAAGACAGGCGCAAACTATTTGTCCCTGCAGTGGCTGGTCGGGATATGTTGGGAGTTCCATTCATCAACCGCCCTTAATGCAGCCATGGTAACATGGTTTTCTGTTAGGGTTTGCTCCCTTATCCGTTGGTTCTATCAAGAACTTGTACCACAAGGCAGTGGTTTCCAACTTTGAAAGGCAGGGGCATCAAACTCCCTAGGGTATTTTAGCAGATAGGTATCAGAAGTACTGCAATACCCACATACCACAATTAATCAATAAAATTATCTACATATAAAAATGGAACCAACATGCGTAAGGCAGTCAAGTCAATAAGCACACACTTCTGACATGTTGGAGTTAGCATCCTAACCATTAGACTATCGAGATTCCCTGATCTAATCAACATGCCCATGCCTACCTGTGCGTACCGTTTTGGTCGACCATGGGATTCGGACCCATGGGTTCGAAACCAGGTCGAGTCAAACCTATGACTTAGAAATTGATAATTGTCGCATCCTAGCCAGGCACTCGGACAAATCAAGGACGGGTTGGCTCAGTGTCAGAATAATGTGACTGAGTGGGATATTGGATCATGGTGCTGGTGCCCTGGTCTCCCAGTGGGGCAGCACTATAAAGTCACCATGAGTGCACACTATCACAAGTCGGCACCCATCCTGATATGACCTTAGATATTGCCAGGGCATAAAACTCCAACAACCAACCTACATGTGATTGATTGATTGATTGGTGGTTGCTTTACGCCGTGTCGGCAGCATAGGCCATATTCACGGCGAGAAATGTTTTTTTTTGGTTCAAACCATCGCTTTTACATGTAAAAGCAGACAATCAATTATGTGCCAATAGACACTAATTAAATTAGAAAGCTCACAATCATATATCTGTGGTCAAGGGAAACAAATTCCCATAGAAAAAGAAAAGTTTCATTAATAATTAATAGAATCCATTTAGCAAACTATATAAGGTGGTACAGTCCAGCTGCCCTTAAAAAGGCTAAAATGTTTTCCTGTTTTACCTTAGTAAAAATGTCATGCATACTGCCTGCAGTGTAGAACCGTTGGCGCAGGGCCAAAAAATCAACGCAACTTAGTAAAATGTGTTTGAGTGTCAGTGGGGACTGACACCCAATACATTCAGGGGGAGGTTCCCCCTTGAGCAGAAAAGCATGTGTAAGCCACGAGTGGCCAACACGGCAGCGACTAAGGACCTACATGTGTGTGTGTGTGTGTGTGTGTGTGGAATTTCAGCAGTGGAGGTATGTGCACCTCACGACTCTATTTAAACCCTGTCGTCATGGTGATACTGAAATAGCTTATTAAAGCACCATCAGCGCGCATACTTAACAGCTACCAGCAACGCCATTAAAGTTCATTAAAAGAATAAACAAAACTGTCCCTGCCCAGTACTGGTATTAGTTTCATTGTTAATACAAAGCATGTGAAATAACCACGGCACTTACCAAACACCTGGGCTGGGCTGCAGTTCGGGGGACGTGGTACTTAACGAGTAGGGTCGGGGACACTATATCTAATAGAATCTCTGTACTATATATTATAGTACAAGATGATATAATAAACATAATACTATTAATAGGCCATGTAATATATAATTCATATATGAGCCTGTCTCAAAAGGTGATAACTCTTTTTGTTGTTGTCCATTGTAACGATTGACACAAAACAGCACAGAAATGGCTACACTGAAAACACAAGGACATTTGCTTCAAATCAATATGCATTCTATTGGGATTATGAAACACCATGTAAAAAAACTAATCAGTTTATCCTGAGCAAATGCATAAGCAGATAGTATGTTGATCATTACAATGGACAAAGTTTTGTTCCATATTGCTTAGCACCTTTTGAGACCAGTCTCATATATATATATATATATATATATATATATATATATATATATATATATATGTCTAAGGGCATATCAGGATGGCATAATTGGTTGGTTGTTGGAGCTTTATGTCCTGGCATCATCTAAGGTCATATCAGGATGGGCAGCGACTTGTGACAGTGGTTACTCATGGTGACTTGATAGTGCTACCCCACTGGAAGACCAGGCCATCAGCACCATGACCTGATATCCCACTCAGTCACATTATCCTGACACTGAGCCAACCAGTCCTTACTGTATCCTAATGATGCCAAGCACCTTGCTAGGAAGCAACAACTATCAATTTTTAAGTCAATGGTGGAACTCGTGGGTTCGAATCTCACCATCTACCAAAACGGGAAATGGACGCTCAACTCATTCGGTCATCCGAAAGGCTTAATGTTGTGCATAGAACATATATATCTATAATATAAATAATATGCATTATATATGTGATGTATAATGCATTATGCAAGTATAAATACAAGGGTAACATGTACATTCTATATTTCCTCATCCATATTGGTGGAGCGCCCACCCCCCCCCTCCCAGGTGTCGGGTAATTGTCGGGCGGGCACCCCCTGGCTTCACACACTGGAGGAAATTTATATATATATATATATATATATATTATAATTGTATAGATGTATTCATATTCTATTACAGCATATTCAGTCCATGCAAATTTGGGTGTGAATATGGCTTGGATGATTAGTACAACTGACTCCCGCCCACAGAGCTGGGCGCATGCACAGCGGCCATTATTGAACACCAGGGGGCAGTGCTTACAATGATGGCCGGGTATCGATTCACAAGGCCTATAGGCGACAGAAAATCACAACTGATTCACTCACTCAAAGGACCAGACGGGATGGCTGAATGAGTTGAGCCCCCGTCTCCTGTTTTGAGAGATCGGGGGATCCGAACCCATGGCATCGTGGATTCGAACCCTGGTAGAGTCAAACCAATGACTTAAAAATGTATACTTGTCGCTTCCTAGCCAGGTGCTCGGTATTATTATGATAGGGCAAGGACTGGTTTGGCTCAGTGTCAGGATAACGACCCAAATACTTGCTTATATGAATAAAATGAGAAAATCTGACCGTCAAAGTGTGATCTTGGCTTCTTGATTAGGACTATAAACACAGGCACTTTTCTAGGGACTCTTCTGATTGGCTGACTAGCCTGATCACCTGACATTCTTGGCATACGTTGGCAGTTGTATAGTTTTGTGCTGTGTGAGTTGTTTTGTTTTTTTTCTATATATAGTTTATTCATTGAATAAAGTCTTTTGTCAGCGCCGTGGCACTGGTCTTCCAGACATGTGACAATACAGTTATTTACAATATATGCAGCTGGCCCAAATCAGCTGAAATAACAATATCAAACATTCAAAGACTTACATATGGTATAGTTTGACAATTCACTTACAAAAATAGCAGTTATATGTTGTATTCCTACACACTTGATACATACATGTGTATTGATTAGACCTTTACATTACGGAGTGCTTAGGTGCATAGTTTCCCTTCATAGGTTTGTATTCCTACTATGTTGTGAATTGCAAAACTATCATGTTGTTGGAGTTAACATTTTGAGATGGAGTGAGTGTTAGTAGAATGGTTTGTTTATTCTGTTAGATAGAGTGTGGTTAGCTTATAGGGTTATGCTTAAAAGGTTAATACCTTAGGTGTGTTTTTGACTACATGAAGTAGTACATTGTGAATACAATATGTATGCAGGTATTGCAGGTATAGCAATACCTCAGGGAGTTTGACGCCCCTGCCCTGCAGAGTTGTAAACCACTGCCTTGGGGTACAGGTTCTTGACAGAACCGAAGGCTAAGGGAGCAAACCCTAAACAGAAAACCATGTCACTGTGGCAGCATTAAGGGTGGTTGATGTATGGAACTCCCAACATCTCCCGACCAGCCACTGCAGGGACAAATAGTATTGCGCCTGTCCAGACATGTTCTTGCCGGTGTGAAACCTCTATTTGCTACCCAAGAGAGTGCCGCTGGTAACTTGCAAAAGCCAGCAGCACTTCAACACTTTTGCAGTCAGCTTTCATGAAATGTACTCTCACAGCAGAGAGCTAAATGGAAAGCGCCAGTCAAGTAATCAAAGCAGTCTTTGTCGCATCGCAACCGACAGCATGATGATGATGATGAATACATTGAACATCAGAAGCAGCATAAGAAAATCAGCATAAAGCTTTTAGTGTTCAACGAGTAAGCCTAAAGCTGCATAGTCCGGTGAAAACATCAAATTTTCAAAACCAGAAAAAGTGATCTAGATTTGATTCTCAATATCTATCTTAGGTACGGGTGCACTTATCAAACACTTGTCACCACATAGAAGGGAACATGGAGCCAATTTAATAGAACCCATTACTGCAGAAGCCTAAGGTGTCAAAGTTTTGGTGTGCTTGCCAAAATTAACTTAATAGATTTGAACTAGAAATATCTCAAAAGTTAGCCATTTAAAACAAAAGATACTTCAAACTAAAATAATGTAGATTATAACGAAACAACCTAATATATTTATCTCAGAAAATGACAGAAACTCAAAACCATTGGATTATGTAATTTTAACTATTTATGGTGATTTCAAATAGCTAACTATCTTTTGCAAATTTATTTATAATTTCATTCTATTCTCCGATTTTATTTGAGCCTTGATTCGAATGAAAACCGAGATGGCGGATTTACTTCACGGACTGTCCAGTGCCATATCGAATATACAATTTTGTTTGTTTGGTGTTTGACGTCCTAGCAACATCTAAGGTCATATCAGGACGGGTACCGAATTGTAACAGTGCACACTCATGGCGACTTTATAGTGCTGCCACACTGAGAGACCAGACCGCCAGCACCATGACCTGATATCACACTCAGTCACATTCTCTGTCAAACAGTTAGTCAAACAATTATTGTTTACTCTGTGTATTAAGTATGTTGGCAATACTACATGTATTTAATTTATCCGACAAAGTGTATCCAAAGTATGCTTATATGATTTTGTGCTAAAGTGAAAATATCAAGATTTGAAAATCAACACGATGCATCTACCCAAACATTTTTCAAAATCCTTATATTCTAATCATAAAGCCGACTAACCCATTAGGAATTCAGGGTTGATATCAGGTTGGGTACTGATTTATGACAGTGCGCACTCATGGCAACTTTATAGAGCTGCCCCATTGAGAGATCACGCCATGGGCAACATGACCCGATATCCCACTTAGTCACAGTATCCTGATACTGAGCTAAGCAGGCCTTGCGCTATCCTAATAATGCCAAGTGCAAGGCTAGCTAGGAACAAGTGTCAATGTTGTATGTCATTGGTTTGACTGGGCCGGGATTCCAGCTCTCGACTTCCGTGTGGGAAGCCTGTGCTCTTACCGATTCGCCAACTGCGTCCGGTCCACATGTTTACAAGGCACCATGGCAACAAGCAGACAAGTACACTTCCCATTAATTCTGTCGGGTGCGTTTGATTGTGCGTATTTGGCGCGCCGACTGCCACATTATGGGAATCACAGAGAAGGGTTCACAGCGAGGAAAGGAGGAAAAACGGGTGACCACTGTCACATATTGAGCATACCCTTGCAGGATGAGTTTCCCATTCTGTAAGTACTGATATTGTGTGATTTAAACAGAAATTGATGTAAATAAATTTCAAATATACTTCAAACACTTTAATCTGTGCAAAAGATACATAAATGTGTGATAATGTCTGAACAAGAAACTATTCAAATAATAGGGTGTAATCGATTAACACGACCTGGGCGATTCGGCTCACCAGAGTTGCTAGAATTTCAAATCGAACACCGCGAGTGGAGTTGACAAAAACATGTGCCATGTGCAAAACGACCCGACCCCAGTAACCCACCTCTTGGCTGGGGTTTGCTAGGAGCGATGACATCACATCTGTGCTGGTACCTGTAGGATAACAGCTACCAGTCCACGTCCTACGTGTTGATTTAATTGGGGGTTTTAATAACCCAGATTGTCAGCTTCTACTATCATAAAATAATTTAAATCCTATTTTGCTGTACTTATATCTGTTATTGAAAAAAAAAAATTAAGTTTTAGATTAAGGCACCATTTTGTCCACCCCGAGCGTATTCGTTTATTCAACCCGAGTCTGTAGGATGTGCGCATGCGCCAAAAAGTGGCTCAGGTGACCATAAGCATAGTCAGCGCAAAACGGAGCGACCCAACCAGCCACTGTGTGACCCAACCAGCCACGGTTGAACTCGTTTGAGCCCGTTTAAACTTGTTTCCAGTACAAAGGCTAGGGGACCAGGTTGGAAACTGAGCGATAATAGCTGAAACATAAGCATATACGGAGCGACCCAACCAGCCACGGTTGAACTCATTTGAGCCCGTTTGAACTTGCAGGCAAATCAAACACCACAAGTGGAGTAACAAAATACACGCACAGTCATAAAATACTTTGCTGTAGTTATATCGGGCGGAAAATAAATGGATTAAAGTGTTTGAAGTATATTTGAAATTTATCTACATCAATTTCTGTTTAAATTACACAATATCAGTAATTACAGAATGGGAAACTATTCCTGCAAGGATATGCTCAATATGACCCACTGGTCATCCGTTTTTGCTCCTTTCGTCGCTGTGGACCCTTCTCCAGGTGACCCGAGTTGATTAATCGATTACGCCCATAATGTCTGACAGTCTGTGGAGGTCTAGCCTGGTCCCCTAGCCTTTGTACCGGAAACAATGCAGTGAGTCTCCGGGTCTTCTCGACTCCTCAAGAATTACACAACACATAATTATGATAATTGAAATAAATACCATTTTATAGTTATAAAAAAGTTAATGTTTATTGTCAAGTCTCGTGAACACAAGAAGAGAAAAGTCTATTTCCGGCAAGTTCAAACGGGCTCAAACGGGTTCAAACGTGGCTGGTTGTCCCGCTCTTTTCAGCACTGAATATGCTTATGGAGACACAGGCACTAGGTGGTGCATGTTTGATAGTTGTCTTACAATTACACACCATTTAATAGCTAATTATAGACTACATCACCATTCCAGTGGCGCGGTGCATTGTGGGATGCGTGGAAGAAAAACAAACCTGAGAGAAGCACATGGCACATGCTAATACACTGGGTGCAGCTATGAAATGTGCTAGTTTCAGCTCATCTCAGCTCTTGTTTGGTACATAGAATACCAACTAAAAAAATATATATAATAAATTAAGATATTAATCTTTTATCCAGTATTGCATTTACATCAAGATAATCAGAACATCTTATGCCATGTGCATTTAGATTTAGAGAAATCTGGGCACTCAGACTATTGTTAGAGCCATAGCCAGAGTCAGTTTTACTTATTTTATTCATGTTTTCATTTATATCCTATGGTTAATGACATATGTAGAACTAGAAGATTAGTAGGGTTAATCAGATATTGGTTATATATTTCTCTGAAACAAGTGTCTGTTAACAGATTTGGCATTTTAATATTTAGAACAAGAATTAATAATAGTGATATGGATATCAGCCTTAAGGTGATGGATTGTTTTGTGTGGAATTGTGTGTTTCTTAGCTCAAAATGTTTAACTATGGTTAGTTCTGTCTTAGTTATATTCATCAGATTAATATATTGCTTGTGTGCATACATGTTTATGCCAAATTGTTATGTATTTCTATGAATTTTGAATAAAAGGGAAGTTGTGCCCTACGTGTATCGGCAAACTCAATGGCTGTATGCCTTTACTTTGCTGCCAGCGCCGTTTTCAGCGCACGCACAGTCGGAACGGTGATCTCGTATATTATTATCTCGAAGCTAACAAAGATGAAAATTACATCTTCAAGCTGCTTCGTTTGCTGAAAACATCAAATTTTCTTTAAAAAACAACAAAACACTATCTTGATTTGATCCTCCACATCCAACTTAGATACCAGTGCACTTATTAACCATGTTTGTTTGTTTGTTGTTTTGCGTCCTAGCAAAATCTAAGGTCATATCATGACGGGTACCGACTTGTGACAATGCACACTCATGGTGACTTTATAATACTGTCCCACTGGGAAATCAGGCCACCGGCACCATGACCCGATATCCCACTCAGTCACATTATCCTGACACTGACCCAACCAGTCCTTGCCCTATCCTACTAATGTTGAGCGTCAAGCTAGGAGGCAACAAGTATCAATTTTTATAAGTCATTGGTTTGAGTTAACCGGGAGTAGAACTCCTGATCTCCCGCACGGGAGGTCTGCACTCTATCGATTCGGCCATCGCGTCCGGTACGGCCACAGAGTGTTCACGTCAGAGGTGGGATTATCGGAGTAGCCTGGTACCTGGTTCTCAATCTCAGGTTCAGGGCAATTCAAGCGGCAGATGTGTGTGTGTGGGTGTGGGGAGGTAGCAGGTGGTTTACCCAAGTGTATCGTGCATGAACGTCCTTTTGCCATGCCTTGATCTCCTCGCAGCTTAAGCAGGGGAGACCATGTGCCCTGTGGAATACTTAGGATTAGTTCCGAGTATAATTCTGTAATTCTCTGAAAACAACATTCCGTATGAACCGAACTTCCTTGAGAGCAGATGACATTTCAGTTTAATCCTGTGTCGGCTTCTGTGAATTGAAGCTCACGCGGAATGTTGTCCCCTTGAATAAACAGCCCCGGGGTTGTTTCCAATAATAGAACCACAGTCGACTAAATTTGTTCTTCTTTTCTTTCTTTTTTTCTTCGAAAGTCGTCTGCTCGAGATTGCATTATCGTCTGACATTTAGATCAAACGCGTATTTTATTACTGAGATTTCTTTATGTTTTGATGTTCACTTGGAAAGCAAACGTACTTCGTGGCTACCCAACTAGGTGGGGATTCCGTAGTGGCTTTAATCGAAGCGCAGACGACATTTTAATGTCGATGGACGATGTGTTACAGGTTGAGGATCAGCAGTAGATGATGTCATTCATCGATAGTCGCAAACTATTGGAAAATAGCTTCTTTTTTTTAAATACCAAGTATAAAGATTTTAGAAAGGCAAGGCTTCTCATTCAATGTCATCTGATAAAGGCATTGCTCCTCTCAAAGCATTTGGTATCTGCACTTACATCTGGAAGGATATGGATGTTGTTGTTATTGTTCATGTTGTTTTACATGTTAGCAACATCTAAGGTCATATCAGGACGGGTAGCGACTGGTGACAGTACGCACTCATGACGACTTAATAGTGCTGTCCCACTGGGAAATCAGGGCACCAGCACCATGAGCTGATATCCCACTCAGTCATTTTATCCCACACTGAGCTAACCAGTCCTTGCCCTATCCTATTAATGCCGAGCGCCAAACTAGGAAACAAAAAGTATCAATTTTGTAATTCATTGGTTTGACTCGACCCGGGAATCGAACTCCCGATCTCCCGCATGGGAGGCATGCGCTGTACCGACTCGGCCACTGCTCCTGGTGGTATAGATGTAGATCGAGAGGAACAGTTACTTTGACTGTCATTTATTCTCATATTATTCACGTTTTCTTTCATTATTTGTGATAAAACACTAAAAGGGGGCCGGAGGCAGAAGTCATTGTCTGCAAGCCTCTGAAGCATGTTTGTTTATCTGGGTGTAATATGTTGAGACTCGGCCGTCAGAGCCCCAAGATACCACTTACTCTCCCCAGGTGAGTTCTGACAACTGTCTGCCAGTTCCCAACTGATGCCCCTCTCCAACAAACTCGTAAGAAAGAAAGGGAAGACAAGTTGCGCAAGATTGATAGTGAAGAAGTTGTGCTTTATTGGCATTAATGTGTATAGGAATCAGTGCCTACAGCTCATTGAACCGGAGTCTCACAGCTCAGTGCCTTTTGAATAGCTGCTGATAGTTGGTATATAGAAAGTGGAGCCTCAGACAGAGTGTTTGGGTTCCTGGACAAGAGAAGAGTGTCTCATGCTAAAGTGCCTAGCTCAGAGTCTCTCTCAAGAGTGTCTCTCCTTCCAGAGTGTTTCAAGAAGTGACTGAAGAATATATATCAGAGTGAGGTCTGTGTGTCAGGTGGTGCAAGGGTTGCAGGTGACTGGGCCTCCCACAGCCAGCCAATCAGACACCGTCTACAGCCTGGGGGGTGATGCCCTAATAGGGCCAGCTGTCACTCAACCCCAGTTGCAGGTGGTGTCCATAATGTATGCAGGATGGCTGGGTTTGCTTGCCCATCAGCCCTGTGGTAACAGGTAGTTGCAGACAGTTACAATACATATATATATATATATTACAAATGTCCTTTTCCTCCACTTGCACTCTTACTGGTGCATAGAGGGACCATTTCACTAAACATTAACTGTCTTTTACATAGGAACATCACGTCATAATCTCAGGCACTATGTGTTATCATATTTTCCACATAGTCTCTTATGTCACACAGCAAGTGAGGTACCCATTGCTTCTCTGTTACATAACCTTGGTCCCCACTCCGTCGCCTGAGAATAGTAATGCTCTCTGCCAATATATAATTCCGAACCGAAAATCGATATATTTCTACATGGGGTTTACCTCCTGGCAACATCTAAGGTCATATCAGAACTTATGATAGTGCGCTCTCTTGGCGACTTAATAGTGCTGCCCCACTGGGACTGGGATACCTTATCCTAGTAATGATGTGCACCAGGGTAGGTAGCGAGAAGTCTAAGCTTTGTAAGTCAATGGTTTGAGTCGGCCGGGATTCGAACCCCCGACCTTCCACACAAGAAGCCTGCGCTCTACCAATTTGGCCACTACGTCCGGTGCATCTGAAGCTAGTTCTTGTCGAAAACATTGGCATTCTCTGCAATTACTTCCAGATAATTCTGGGATTAGATGAATCTAGATTTAGAGCTAGATATGTTTACTTACTTAAGTTACTAATTTAAATACCATTTCCTACTTATCAATAGATGTTTTATCAAGAAGCTTGGTTGGTTTGTTGTTGGAGTTTTACGTCCTGGCAACATCTAAGGTCAAATCAGGACGGGTGTTCTCTGTGGCGGAGTGGTTAGAGTGTCTGACTTTTTTCTAGGTCGGACTCCTAACCTGAAGGTCGGTGGTTCGATTCCCCATGCCCCCATCTCTGCCAATTTGGATTTCCACCGCTGTGTATAACTTACAGCGACATCAAAGGCCAGTTGCTCTCATACCATGTATATGTGGTGTGGGAGGTTAAAAATCCCTTGGGTCGGTAAAAGTGTAGGCTCGGGCTTTCTATCGACAAACTGTCTAATGGTGAAAACAAGCCTATTCAGGCTTATCCATGATAGGCAGTATAAATCTTCAACAACAACAATGGGTACCGACTTGTGACAGTGCACACTCATGGCGAATTTATAGTGCTGCCCCACTGGGAAATGCGAATGCTTTGTGGGAAAGGTATACAATAAAGCCAAGATTCCATTCAAGGCTATCTTTCTCAAACTTTATGTTATGTGCTTAACACTTACATGTACATTGCCAAAAGATGTTGTGGTAAGAAAACACTTATAACAAGTACTCACTATAATGTCTAATGTATTCCAATATCAGCATTTGAGATGTGGACTTATCGAGCATCATTAGCATCATTTGAGATGTGGGCTTATCGAAGGATGATGAAAATATCATGGACAAAGAAGATCACCAACAAAGAAGTTCTCAGAAAAATTAAAAATAAGAAAAGCTTGTTTGCCACTATACAGACAAAGAAACTTATTTATTTTGGCCACATCATTCGTCAGAGTTCAATATACCGTACATTGTTGGAAGGGAAGGTGAATGGCAGCAGAGGGAGAGGGAGACCAAGAACATCATGGTTTACAAATATTTCACAGTGGACAGGCTTGAATTATTCACAGTCTATCAGAACATCACACCATCGGGACAAGTGGAGAACTATTGCATCCAACCCTCAACTAGAGGACGGAACTATTGATTGATTGATTCCAATATCTAAAAAATATACCAGTGGCTCATAATGTCTACCTTTGTTCCTCTTGAGCAATATATTTTGGTAGCATTTTATGAAAACATGTTTGCAATATTTGTGTAAATCACCTCTGTGAGACAGGCTAGGGGACCAGGACACCAGATCCTGTTGCACTTATTTATACACCCTGCAGCACCGTAATGATACTTGGGTGGTTGTTGGAGTTGTATGTCTTGGCAACATCTGGGAGACCAGGCCACCAGCACCATGACCATAATTTCCTACTCAGTCACATTATTCTGACACCGAGCCAACCAGTCCTTGCCCTATCCTGATAATGCCGAGTGCCTTAAATCATTGGTTTGACTCGACCATGCTTCGAACCCGTGGGTTCGAATCCCACGATCTACCAAAACGGGAGCCGGACGCTCAACTCATTCGGCCATCCCGTCTGATCTCGTAATGATAGTTATATTCTCTTGTTTTATTCTTCGAATAATTTGGAGGCAAATAATCTAGGAAGTCATATTGGTGTGTTTTAGCACAATAGACGATACACAAAAAGCTTCTTCTAGTGCAACTTTGAGCCAAACTGATCAGATACTGGAATGGCGGGCCCCTTAAAGCTGCATAGTCCGCTGGTTTTGAGTTTCCGCCATTTTCTGAGATAAATATATTAGGTTGACCATAATAATCTACCTTACTTTAGTTTGAAGTAACGTTTATTTTGAATGGCTAACTTTGAAGATATTTGAAGTGCAACCATGCTAAGTTAATTTTGGCAAGCACGCCAAAACTCTGACACCATAGGCTTCTGCAGTAGGCTAATGTGTTCTATTAAATTGCCGCAGTATTACCTTCTATGTGACGGGAACTGCTTAGTAAGTGCACCAGTATCTAAGTTTGATATGTAGAATCAAATCTAGATAACTATTTTGGTTTTGGAAATTTGATGTTTTCATTCGACTAGGCAGCTTTAAATAGCGGGTGCAAATTGCGGGTTTTTATGGCGCGAGACCTGGTAGTGATCTGCTGGGTCAGCGGAGTCGGTCATGCTTGGCTGAATTTGGAGCTGAGGCACGCTAAGATGTGTTATGTAAGTTGAGACTGCGACATCCAGAAAAAGAAGCAGCAGAAGAAGATTGGTTGGTTGTTGGAGTTTTACGTCCTGGCAACATCTAAGGTCATAACAGAATGGGTACCGACTTGTAACAGTGCACATTTATGGAGACTTTATAGTGCTGCCCCACTGGGAAACCAGGCTGCCAGCACCATGACATGATATCCCACTCAGTCACGTTATCCTGACACTGAGCCAACCAGTCCTTGCCCCATACGAATAATGCTGAGTGCCGACAAGTATCAATTTTCAAGTCATTGGTGTGACTCGACCAGGGTTCGGAAGTTTGGTTTATTTAACAACGCCCATAGAGCACATTGATTTTTATCTTCGGCTATTGGACCTCAACCGACCAGGGTTCGAACCCGTAGGTTTGAATCCCACGATCTACCAAAATGTGAGACAGACACGCAACTCATTCGGCTATCCCGTCTGGTTAAAAGAAGAAGAAGAAGAAGAAGAAGAAGAGGAGAGGAGGAGGAGAACAAGAAAGCGAAGGAAGATGAGAACGAGGAGAAGGAAGACAAGGAAGAAGTGAAGAGAGAAGAGAAGGAATAGGAGAAGGAAATGGAGAAGGAAAGGGAGAGAAGGAGGAGGAGAACAAGAAAGATCGGGAGAAAGAGGGGGAGAAGGAGGAAGCGACGAAGGAGGAGGAGAAGGAGGAAGTGGAGGAGGAGAAGGAGAAAGTGAAGGAGGAGGAGAACAAGAAAGAGAGGGAGGGGGGGGGGGGGAGAAGGAGGAGGGGGAGAAGGAGGAAGTGAAGGAGGAGAAGGAGGAAGTGAAGGAGCAGGAGAACAAGAAAGAGAGGGAGGAGGAGGGGAGAAGGAGAGGGGGGAGGAGAAGGAGGAGGGGAGGAGGAGAAGAAAGAGGAAAAGTAGGGGAAGAAGGAAGAGGAGAAGGAGGAGCAAGAGGAGGACGAGGAGCAAGAGAATGAAGAGGAGAAAGTGGGAGGAGGATGGGGGAAAGGGGGGAAAGGGGGGAAAGGGGGGAAAGGGGGGAAAGGGGGGAGAGGGAAGGAGGATGACAAGAAGAAGAAGAAGAAGAAGAAGAAGAAGAAGAAGAAGAAGAAACATAGGAAGTATGCTTCCCGTAAACCCTCATCTCGGCTAATATAACCCTATTCCATTCTACATGCAGCCAATTGTGTTATGAGAGCACCTGACTTTAATTTTGCAATTAATTGGAGGGGGGGCGGGGTCGTTATATATTAAATATTGTTTGGTTTTTGCTGTCATGGGTGCTTGGTGGTGGCACAGCAGCTAGGCGAGGAACTACTTTTATACATTCTCAGTCCGTTCACGAACAAAATATTGTGACGCTAGGGAACAAGTGAAGATGTTCTTTGTTCTAGCGCCCAAAAGTCCTTCAACTGTGAAGCTTTGTGTCCTACTTTATATTCCCATAATGGGTTATAGAGTACATACATATATGGGTCATTCTCTAAAACTGGGCACAAAAGTGTGACATGGAAACCAAAAGTGAAAACCTTCAAAATAATAGCAAAAGTCCTTCCAAATAATAGCCTAATCCAATGTCCTATGAAGGTTTGTATGTTGTGCATGTGTCAGAGTTTTTAAAAAATAATTTCCCTTATATCTTATACAAATTGAGCAATACATTAATATCACTTGTGTAACATGTGGGGGGTATGTTAATGTGGGTATATTAGAGTGGAGGTAGGTGTGTGAGTGAGGGTATGTTAGTGTGGGTGGGTGAAGGTGTGGGTGTGGGGATGGAGGTGTGGGGGGAATGTTAATGTGGGTATGTTAGTGTGGAGGTAGGTGTGTGAGTGGGGGTATGTTAGTCTGGGTGGGTGAAGGCGGGGGTGTGGGGATGGAGGTGTGGGGGGTATGTTAATGTGGGTATGTTAGTGTGGAGGTAGGTGTGTGAGTGAGGGTATGTTAGTGTGGGTGGGTGAAGGTGTGGTTGTGGGGATGGAGGTGTGGGGGGAGGGTATATTAATGTGGGTATGTTAGTGTGGAGGTAGGTGTGTGAGTGAGGGTATGTTAGTGTGGGTGGGTGAAGGCAGGGGTGTGGGTGAGAGTGGTTATAATGCAGCCTCCTTGGGGGTAATCGATTAATCAACTCGGGTCACCCGAGCCACTTTTTGGCGCATGCGCACATCCTACAAACTAGGGTTGAATAAACGAATACGCTTCTCCGTGCTCGGGGTGAAAAAAATGGTGGCTTAATCTAAAACCTAATTATTTGTTTTAATAACCAATATAAGTACAGCATAATAGGATTTAAAGTATTTTAGGATCGTATAAGCTGACAATCTGGGTTATTTAAAAAAAAGCATTAAAACAACGAATAGGATTTGTAGTGGTAGCTGTTATCCTACAGGTACCAGCTCAGGTGTGACGTCATCGTTCCTAGCAAACCCCAGCCAAGAGGTGGGTTACTGGTGTCGGGTCGTTTTGCACACGGCACGTGTTTTTGTCGACTCCACTCGCGGTGTTCGATTTGAAATTCTGACGACTCGGGTGACCCGAGTCGCCTGGGTCATGTTAATCGATTACGGCCCTTGTGTCTGGTGTGAATTAGAAGGCAATTGTCAGTGGGTTGAAGCGGATATTTATAAAGGAGCCACATTTAGTTCTCGACTCCCCCAAATACTCTCCAGCCAATCTTTAATTAGCCGCTCTCCTCCTGTGACTAGTCACGTGTCAGTGGAATGTTCGTAGATACAGGTGTATTACCGCCCAGGTCACCGGGCACGGTAGCCGAATCAGTAGAGCGCGGGCCTCGCTTGCGGGAGATCAGGAGTCCGGTTCCCGGTCGGGTCAAACCAATGACTTATAAAATTGATACTTATCGCTTCCTAGCCTGACGCTCGGCATTATTAGGAAAGGGCAAGAACTGGTTGGCTCAGTGTCAGGATAATGTGACTAACTGGAATATCATGTCATGGTGCTGGCCGCATGGTTTCCCTGTGGGGCAGCACTATTCAGTTGCCACGAGCGCATACTGTCAAAAGTCGGCACCTATCCTGATATGACCTTATATGTTTCCAGGGCGTAAAACTCCGACAACCAACCAACCATCTATGGTCCTATCAGGACCGGTACTGACTTGTGACAGTGCGCACTCATGGTGACTTTATATTGCTGCCCTACTAGGAGACCAGACCGCTGGCACCATGACCTGATATCCCACACCATCACATTATCCTGATACTGTGCTAACCAGTTCTTGTCCTATCCTATTAATGCCGAACACCAGGCTAGGTAGCAATTTTATAGGTCATTGCGTTGACTCGGCTGGGATTCGAACTCCAGACCTTCCGCACGGGAAGTCTGCCGTCCACCGATTCGGTCACCTCGTCCAGTGCCACATAAATGGTACTGGCTATGGACGCAATTCGTCAAAATACAAATCGACAAAAGTTTCATGTGATCGTTTAAACTATATTAAGTGCTTGCTATATTATAACTTATATAAGTGTAGATACAAGATTCACCCCGTATGAGAGCCTAATTTCACAATGTAAGAAGCAACAATTATTCTTTACATCTGTTTTATTATTAGCCCGCTACCTTTGAGTTGAAAAATATAATATAATATCTAGTTTAATAAGATTTAAAAGTGAAATCGACGGCGTTCTACGGCCGCCATCTTGTCTTTTTGCATTCTCTCCCATTTCACCAACTCTGTGCCTATATAAATACCCATTTGATACTGGAGGCAGACATTCTACTCCCTGTTCCATACTAAAGCTATTTTCTCCCGTATTTACACTACGTTGTCGTTCACCCGTGTACTACAAGTACCGGGTGAATCTTTTATCTAATATCAGCGTAGAAGTCTGCACTGACCTCTCAGGCAAGGAGCCGCATGGACAGATAGGGGTAGATAGTGTGATTGCACCAGAGTGCCTAGGTCGTGTAATGGTTAGTGCAGCTATGGAGATTTAACTAAGCCAGTTCACTGTTAATCCAGATATGACCTTAGATGTTGCCAGAATGTAAAACCCCAACAAACAAACTTCCACTGTTTAAACTGTCCAGAAACATGGAACTTTTTTTTTCCTTTTGCAGTCACGAAAATAGACTTTTCGTCTTGAAACTAACCAATCAGCTGTCACCTCCCAACACCATCTACCCCCCCCCGCCCATATTACTTCCCCACCCACCCACCCACCCTATTAAGTGTGAGGTCATCAGCAGTGAAGGTAGCGTCACAGTCGTGACCGCGGCTGTGTTGGGTCAATGAGGTTATATAATACTGCAGCTAAATTGGTATATCAAACCAAAGACCCTATAATACTAAGACGGCTCACTCAGCCTGTACTGTGTAATCAAAATGATCAAACCCTCCACTTGGTGTGATGGCTGTTCTCTTGGTTAAACAGGTGCTATATTATATGTATAAATGTATATATAAATGTGAAAGATGTGTGATGATGGTGATGATGATTATGATGCTGATGATGATGTGTATTTGTTCATAGCAATTTCATATTGATGTGTATTCACACTTACCTATCTCATGTATAATATAATTGTATGTGTTTACATGTGAAACACCAACCAGCAGCTGGGCTGATCAAACCCACCACAAGGTGGCACTACGAAATTTACATTACCATGGGAGAGATAGGGAGTGAGCCGTCTTAGTATTATAGGGTCTTTGATCAAACCTATCCTATTGTAGAAAACAACCAATGCAATTAATACTTTTTTTTTTATTTATTTCTTTGGCTCCAAAACATACGTATAGACACCCGAATCAAGATTCTACGAAGCTCACAGATCGAGATGTGGGGAAAAAAGCAATTTTGATTGGTGGCCATTTTGAAAAATCGCTATAAAACATTTTCCCCAATAGCCTCAGCCCAACTAGGCCTCTAATATATCAATCGACATTATGATATTGCATCAATAAGCCAACAATCAGCTTCAGTATATTTTTTGGAAGGTCAAATCCTACTTCGCCTGGACTATATTGGAGTTATGTCTATATATATATATTTGTTTTTTGTGATGAATTTATTTACCCTGCCATGTTAACACTTATTTCCACTGCTGGGCAGCACTAGTCCAATTTGATTCAAGTCGTTTGAATTTTGTCTTAGTAGTAATTTAGGATTTCTTGCTTATGGGTTGTAACTGTTTGTAGATTGCAAAGAATCCAAATTCCACCTTTATAATTTTTTGTTAGTCGATTTACCTTTCTTTTATTATTAATGCATTTAAGACCCCTGTCACACTACGGCATAACGGGCCAGCGAGTGGGCATCATCGAAATCACTTATTTATGGCCCTGTCACACTACGACGTAATGACGTCAACGTAGGGAGAACGTGAAAAACGTCGAACTTCTCAGCATAGTATGCAAATTTGGGCACAAGTTGAACTTGGATGCAGCATAGTGGACGAGAGAGTAACGGCGGTAAAGCGTAGTGATGGCGTCATTCAACGAGAGAGGACAACGTAATTAGGTTCAGGGAACATTATGTATGTTATTCCATCGCCAGAACTACATTGCTTTACGTTACCTTATGTTACTTACGTCATGAAACGGTGGCAAAACGGTAAACGTACGTTGGATGTCCGCTAGGCATCCGTTACCCCGGCGTTTTCACTATGCGGACTGCACGTTCCCACTGGCTTTAATGTGGGTCAATGTAGTGCAACGTAGTGCAACGTAGTGCAACGTAGTGCAACGTAGTGCAACGTAGTGCAACGTAGTGCAACGTAGTTGAACGTAGTGACCAACGTTTTAATAACGTCTGTTTAACATCATTGATGTTTGCCGAACGTGTACAGAATGTATGGCGAACGTAAACCCTTACGTTCGAGGTATGTCGAAAGTTTTGAACATGTCCAAAACCTCGACGTAAACAGACGTAACACGACGTAACGTGACGTAGCTCGACGTCAGTCTAACATCATTCTGACATCATCATAACGTAACCCAACGTACATCAACGTAATGACGAAAACTGACCACGTTAGGCTCACGTTCGCTCGTTATGTCGTAGTGTGACAGGGGTATAACATCAAGGTACGTCGAAATTCTTGGTGTTTCAGGGCCAACTTGGACGTCAGTGCAACGTAGTGGACGTAGGCGAAACGTCGGTCCAACGTAGTTGTAATGTGTGTCAACGTGTTAGAACATCCCCCCCAAAAAAGGCCCAATGTAAGACTAACAATCATCCAGCGCATGCGGCGTCAGCCTAGCAAAACCTTATGGTGCTGTCGCATTACGATGCTTGTCACCAACATGTGTTGACGTATGTGATATTTGGCGCTACGTTGGGATACATCAGTTTGCGTTACGCGTGCATTAGGTGCGCATTGGTATGCTTTGTGCTTGCCCAAAACTTTCTACATACGACAACACGTGGGTGCCAACTTTATGGCGATGTTAGGGGGACGTCGAGATATGTTAGACACGTGTTGGAGGAACGTTGTTCTGACGTTGTGTGACGTTGTCATTCGTAGACTTTTTGTCCATCTGAAGTTGAGCGTTCCGTCAGCGCGTCAGTAATGTACCACTGTCGGGAAGCATTACCCACGCATTAGGCCAAAGTCACGCACGCTGATTGCATGCTGGCGCCGTGCCAAAAGGCCCTGGAGTGTCATTGGTCACGCGTCGATCACGCGCTGGCACAACGCTCTCAAACGTCGTGCAACACGTCGGCCGGTCGCTAGCGGAGCGCTGGAATAATGGTATGCGAACGCTAGGCACATGCCATGCACGCGTGAGGCTCGTTCCCACACGTTGCACCTACCTTGTTTTGGGTTTTTTCTCACGCGTCGATATACATTACCACAAGGTCGGCCTCACGCTACCACTACATTGCGCTGACGTCAAACTTTTCCCACCGCGCCAAAAAGTTTGATGTGTCTCGACGTAAAAAAGTGATTTTGCGTGTTGGCGGCATGCCAGCGAGATACGTTGTAGTGTGATAGCACCATTAGCATCAGCTTAGCATAGGACTCACATAATTATGCCCGCCCTCACGTAGCTATGTGTGACTTTGACATAATTTGTAACATGAGTCGATGTCAGGCGAGTGAGCAGTTTCAGTCTAACGACAGTCCAGTGTGCCTGGAGGTAGTGTATTTTTTTGTTATCCGCGGACCCCCTCTGGGTAGCATCTCGTCAAACATCTGGGGAGGCATCCGCATGAAGTTACGAAAGAAGCTGTGTCCTCATTACGGAGTTCCACCAGAAGATGGTCATACAAGCCAAACTGTTGCTGCCTGGCGATCCACTGTTTCACCCACAATCGCTTCGCGCGACATCTTCTCCTTCTTCTAATAAGCTGGAGATGGTGAAGTAACAACAGGTTTGTATCATGGTGAAGTTGGAGAATGGCTAGTTGGTATTCCTGCTGGAAATTCGCAGGGACATCCATCCTCTGCGACATGCTGAGCTGCTCTGCTGACAAGAGGACATCGGGTGCCTTTATATACTCGAAGGCAACACTTTCGCGTACGTTCAAAGAACTTGGTGGATGTTACATACATTACACGCGCTAGCCGTTTGTCGACTATGTTGACTACATCAAGAAACTTTGGACTTAAGTTAGAGTAATGTTAGACACACGTCAGAGACATGTTACACCTACGTCGAGATAAGGCACGTTGGCAGCATGCAGGCTGCGTGTTCCTCCTGGCTCTCCGTCAGTCTAACGTAAGTTGACGTAGCTCAACACAGACCGACGTAGGCTTAACGAATGTCTAACATATCTCGACGCAAGCCTAATATGAGTGCGACATAAGCCCAACGTAACCCAACCTAACAGCCGGTATGTCGAACTACGTCAACAGTTTTGGGTATGTCCAAAACCTTGACGTGTGTCACCGTATCTCAACATAACTCGACGTATCTCAACGTACCTCGACGTAGGCTTAACAAACCCGTAACATATCTCGACATTCTGCGATGTATCTCGACATAATGGCCAAATTTCACCTACATTGGCTTACACCAGTGCGTTACATCATAGTGTGACAGCTCCATTATGCATACCCATATTTAGGCCGGAGTCTCCTATGCGCTTACTGCTGAAGGTTGGTTGGCACTGTGTCAACCCATGCTATCCCGCCTGCCACCCCCCCCGAGCCGCCTGGTCACCCACCTTATTGCCTCTAATCATGTGAATGCGACTCCAGGAGTGGCCAGGTGCAATGGCGCGCATGCTAACCGTCCTCCAATTGGTCAGAATTCTGATTTTATGTTCAATTACTTCCATTTACTTTTGTGTGATTAAACGGAAGGTGCCTTTAGTGGTACTAACCAGCGGATATATCTTTTCCATCTATTTCGGTTGGTTGTTGGAGTTTTACGTCCTGGCAACATCTAATGTCATATCAGGACGGGTACCGACTCATCACAGTGTGCACTCATGGCGGCTTTATAGTGCTGCCCCACTGGGAGTCCAGGCTGCAAGGACAATTACCCGATATCCCACTCAGTTACATTATCCTGACACTGAGCTAACCAGTCTTTTCCCTATGATATTAATCCCGAGTGCCTGACTAGGAAGCGACAAGTATCAATGCTATAAATCATCACCTAATAAGAGCCTTCTGCGGAACATGTCCTAATTTATGTCCTGCTTTATGTCCTACTATGTGGCCAGACGAGGTAAGAAAAGCAACGTATCTTGCCAAGTTCTAGGCTGTCCTTAATACTCCCTGTTTAGGGTGTGTGTGGGAGGGGGGGGTGATCAATGATAATTCTCCATGATTCGACTATTATTTTAAAACCAGGTTGTAAATGTCATAAGATGGGTTTCATTGTGCAACAAGTTAGAATGGACCCCGACTAGTGAGGGTGCTTGATTAAATTTGCATTATTATTATTATTAGAAAATAACAAGTTTGCACTTCAAATATCTCAAAGGTTAGACATTTCAAATTGAAATTACTTCAAGCTAAAGTAAGGTAGATCACAATGATCAACCTAATATATTTATCTCAGAAAATGACAGAAACTCAAAACCATCGGACTACGCAACTTATTACCAGACAGATGCGATGAATCTTAATAGGTCCTACTTGTTGGACAAACAGACTCTATGCTAGCATCAACCAAGTGTCATATCATCTAGCCGAAGCTAGGAATTTTTGTTTGGGGTTGCAGATAAATTCTTGGACCGGTCAAATGCCAAAGGCGTGAAGCACTAGCAGGGTCTGGGGTAACCCCCCCCCCCCCACTACAGGCTCTAGAGGCTCGAAATGCCATTTCCAGCTACTCCATGGAGGTTACATAATAGGTTTACTTTTAGTGGGGGGATGCAATTTCCCCCTTTTCCCCTCCCCCACTAGCTATAGGCCTGCATATATATTATCACATGTTTTCTTCAGTGATCCTAACAGGAGTCGTTGCGACACGCTATGTAACTAACAGTGCTTTGGGGTTACCATCTTGTATGGTAATTTTCCATATGCACAACTGGAATTAAATACTTGTTACACATGCAGTATTTGGGTCAGGCAACTGAATGTGTCTGACTTCCAAGATGGCTGCTCTGCAGAAGCAGTTGCTAAATCAATTTTTAGCATTGCAATTTTAAAATTAAAAGAAGGTTATTCAATGCTTTTGACAAAATAATACGTTATATTCTGCTAAATAGTGTTCTTTAGGTATTTTGATTGATTGATTGATTGCTGATGGGTTACAGCCATGTTGACAGCAAGGGCCATATTCGCAGCGATAAGGTAGTGGTATCTGTTCTGCCAGTCTTGATAATCATATTCACGTGCACACAATAATATATACATGAAATTCCGAAATCGTTAGATCCGTGTCAAATTATAGCAAAGACTATCTCTGGTGCAATTTTGAAGTGAATAGACTTGTGATTAGACTGACAGCGAATTCTAACTCACAAAAAAATAGCCAAAATTACAGGAGGCGACATAGCTTTTAGGGAGTACCTGGAAAAGGACTACATCCGGGAATGTGATTGTGGTTGTTTGGGTATAATATCCTAGCAACATATATCATTACATCAGGATAGGTGACTTGTGACACTGTGTAAAATTTCCCGATAATTGGACATTGGCAGATGTCTGAACTAGTCTATAGCAATTACAATTGTTATATGAAAAGGTAAATGATATAAGGGCCAGAGCATTAAGGTATTATGTGGTGCTAGTGATCCTTTGCTGAGTTTGATATAGACATTATGTAGTTATAGATAGTGTGAGAGGGGCACTACTTTTAGTGTGACAGAGCCATAGCAGCTCTGCTCACATACCCACTCCCCCCCCCCAAACTTTATTTATGGATCACTGCACACCCAGACACAACAGGGCAATGTAGCCATAAACAACCAAGGCTTGGATACAAGCATGCTCATTGGTTGATTAGAGAATGCCTACTGCTGATTGGAGGAGCTGATCAGGTGTGACAGCCATCTTGGATTCTACAACCTATATAATAATAAAACAAGCAAGCTCCTTCTGGTTCCTTCTGCACACTCTATACTCTGCCTTTCTTCTACTTGCCTGTAGTGATTTCCTATTTAACCTGCCTACACAACTACAGCTGCCAGCCGTCGACTTTACAACTGCACACTGAGTGCATGCTATCACAAATCAGTACCTCTGATGTTTCTAGGGTGCAGCACTGGGCACGGTGGCAGAATCAGTAGATTGTGGGCCTCGCATGCGGGAGATCGGGAGTTTGGTTCCCGTTCCCGGTCAAGTCAAACCAATGACTTATCAAATTGATACTTGTCGCTTCCTAGCCCGGTGCTTGACTTTAATAGGATATGGCAAGGACTGGTTAGCTCAATGTCTGGATAATGTGACCGAGTGGGATATTGTGTCATGTTGCCAGCAGCCTGATTTCCCAGTCGGGCAGCACTATAAAGTCATGAGTGTGCACTGTCTCAAGTCGGTACGCGTCCTGATATGACCTTAGAGTTTCCACCATGTATAACTGCAGCAACCAACCAACCAATCCTAGGATGCAAAACCCCAATCAATAAATGCCAATTTTTGGCAACAGCCCAATATTCTAGATGACAGGAGACCCGCTTCCACCTGCCTTCCCCTCCCTATGCCTGGTCACGTGGTGTCTCGCTCCAATGAGCACCCACTGCGCATGACTGAGCAGCTCACGCCAGCAGCAGTGTCCGGTCTCGGACAGCGTTCCGCCATCACTCACCAGGTGACGTTGCACTCTGCATCCTGATAGACCTCACTCATACTGCCAAACCGGAAACGAGGCATAGAACATTGATGGACACATGATTTACATCCTAGCCTCATCTAAGGTCATACAAGGACGGGCACCAGCTTAGGAGAGTGTGTGCTCATGGTGAGAGTAGTTCTCACTCGATGCCGTGAAGTTGGCCACTCTTGGCTGACTCATTCATATTTACTCAAGGGAAAACGATGCCTCTGAGTGCATTGGGTTTCAGTGCCCACTGATGCTCAGACATGTTCTGCTAGAAAGCGCAGATTTCATGGCCTTGCATCAACACTGTTTTAATGTAAATAGCATGCAACCCCTCATTACCAATATCAAACATAAGCCGTGTTCACACGGGCAAAATCTAAAGCGATTCAGCCAAGGCGAATACTACGAATCGATTTAGCCGCCCGTTCACATGGGCAGTACTTGGGCAGGAAATCGATATCAGCGCATGAGCAAGTCCATACTAACCAGCACCAGTTTGGCTTCATCGACGTCGCCACGAGAGAGTGTGGGTTCGACCTAGATATGTATGGACTGAATCGTATTGGTTTGGAACGGTCAAAACTTCTGCTGGGCAGTGAAACCCTAAAAATAAATGATGAAAAAAGTATCTGTGCACAGCTAGCGGTTTCATAGACCAAATTATATTATATAGTGTGATGTACTTAATCCGCCTCAAGTAAGTCGGTTGCGTTCACACTGGCAAAATAAATCGCTTCACAGAAATCGACTCACGTAATCGACCTCCACAAGTGGTTTACAGTATCCGCATCACAGAAATCGATTCAGCCCTAATTCGACTCAGACGCCCGTTCACACGCGAAATGTGCGTCGAACTAGTCAAGTCGATTTCTACAAATCGATTTACATTGCCCGTGTGAACACAGCTTTAGACACGTCCTAAGAACAGTTCCTAAGAATGTATCGCCTCCTAAGAACAACTGCGCTGTATCGCCTCATATACTTTTCGCTAGTTTTTTTTGTGAGTTAGATTTTACTGTCAATTGAGACAAGTCTAACCATTTCAAAATTTCATCAGAGATGGCTTTTGCTATCATTGATCTGACCATTTCGGAATTTCATGTAAATTTCATTGTAGGCACACAAATGTGATTGTCAAGATTGACAGAATAGATACCACTGCCTTTTTGCCATGAATATGGCCCTTGCTGCCAACACGGTGTTAAACCATCAGCAATCAATCAGTCGTGGTGACTTAATAGTGCTGCACCACTGGGATACCATGTCGCTGCCAGCATTACTCCGATGTCCTACTCCATTCTATTATCCTGACACTGAGCAAAAAAAGTGTCGGCTCTATTTTAGTAATTACAGATCCAGGTGAGGGAGTGCCGAGTATCGTTTTGGTTAAAGTTGCGTGCATCGAGCGGAGGCCGAATCGGTAGAGCGCAGGCTTCTCGTGCAGAAGGTCGCGAGTTCGAATCTCCGCCGAGTCAAACCATTGACTTAAAAATTGATACTTGTCGCTACCTATCCTGGCACTTAGCATTAATAGGATAGGAGCACGGACTGGTTAGCTCTGTATTAGGATAATGTGAGTAGGTGTCAAATGGGGTCATGGTGCCGGCAGCTTGGCCTCCCAGTGGGGCATCACTATAAAGTAGCTATGAGTGTGCACTGTCACAAGCAGGTACCCATCATGATATGGCCTTAGATGTTGCCAGGACGTAGAACTCCAAAAAACAAATTACTAGAAGTGCATGATATTCTGACCTTGCTGCGTTTGGCCTGGTTGTGAGGAGAGAACCACAGTTCGGCTTAATTTAGAAACGGCTTTGGAAGGCTTGGTTATAGAAATAACCAGATGGTTTTGCAATCTAATATGTTAACTACATTGTTCAAATAATTATCTATAATGGCCTGCTACTGTTGGGGTGAATAATTGATTAAATCATGTTGATTAATACCGACCCACCCTCTGGGGAGGCTCAGGACTAACGCATGTAGATATATATATACATAAACAATACCCACAGGGGATTTCGCCAAAATCCAGCAACCGGAAACTGAAATAGGCCTCTATGGGCGCCGCCATTTGTAAAGTCCTGTTGAATAACAGAATAATCAAAATCCAGCAAACGGAAACGGAAATCGCTCGTCGAACTTCGGTCCACAGTAAGCAGGGTGGACGACAGCTATTGGTTAATAATATATCAAAACAAATGCCCGCTGCCATAGAATTTGCCGATACGTGCAGTTCAAAACTTAGAGTTTATTCAAAATTAAAAGAAATAAATAACAATTTGGCATAAACATGGATGCACAAATGAAATATTAATAGTTTACTCTGCAGAAACGACGGCCGTATTCGGGTCACCCGAGTTGATAGAATTTCAAATCGAACACCGCGAGTGGAGTAAAAAAAAAATTGTAAAATACTTTGCTGTAGTTAATCGTTGGGTCGGTTCTAAGCATTGCTTATTCATATTAGACCCTTAACGTGTAATCAAGTGCTTCCAGTGGCTGCCATCTTGTTTTCTTTGCATGCTCTCCCAATTCGCACATGGTACGCCAATATAGATAAACAGTGTGTGCTGGAACCAGCGACTTTACAGCTTGTTTATGGTGATTCATTCCAAACGAGTTTTTTCTCGGATTTTGACATGGTTGTCATTCACCCCCTACTTGAATACATACACACACGAAGCAACAGCAGTGAAAACAGCAAAAAAAAAAACCTTAGGCCAAAAAAAATAATTGTCGATGTTGGTCGCAACATGGGTAATTGAACAAGCTGGAATCGGATACTTATTCAAACGGCCGCTGGCGCCACCTATACTCAAACCTTAACATTAAATACGTATATCGGCCACGCCTAGCGGGTCTTTTGGAACTACGCCGAGTAGCCATGCAGCGCTGGCAGACACCGTATGTAAATTAGATACGACGTCAGCAGGCGAAATTGCTACAAAGTTACGAACATATACGTAGCCATGATGTTTCGGGCCGGTCAAGCTGCTCTATAAAGCGAGCAAAAAACGATCTCGTCCACTACGACTTGGGCGGTGGACGGTGACGGACAGTTTATTCTGCCATCCCGCCCACCCCACAATAAGAGACTAGAACTATAGGGCTTAAGCATCTCGGGGCCTTCTCTCATTATACTCACGCATGTACGATTACCATTCTAGTGCATTAAAAATGTCCAAATATATACCATTCATCCGAGTCCACGTAGTTCAATTAATTTGTGATCATCCTTTTAATATAAAAATCAGGGTCGGATGGGCGTTTTTTTTTTGTTTTTTTTTTTTTATGTAGACGCAATACGTAACCAGACGCGATGGCCGAATGAGTTGAGCGTCCACCTCCCGTTCTGGGAGATCGTAGAATTGGAACTCATGGGTTCGAACCAATTACATAAAAACTTATACGAAAGTTTAATTGCTGCTAGCTCGGTGCATTTTTAACAGTTTTATTTTAAATAGAACAAAAATTGTAATCAGGGGCGGGCGATTTTTCACGCACAAGCGGGGACGATCAGCAATTGTTTTTTGGGCTTTTTTTGCCTTAGCCTGGCTTGCTTTTGTGGGCGTAATCAAGTAATCCACTTGGGTCACCCAAGCCACATTTTGGCGCATGCGCACATCCTACAGACTCGGGTCGAATAATCGAATACGCTTCTCCATGCTCGGGGTGGAAAAAATGGTGGCTTAATCCAAAACTGTTTTTGTTTGTTTAATAACCGATATAACTAGAGCAAAATAGGATTTAAAGTATTTTTTTGATTGGATAGTTTAGTTATATTTGCATTTCATTAATCTGTGTTATCCTGCAGGATGGTACCAGCACAAGTGTGACATCATCGTTCCTAGCCAACCCCAGCCAAGTGGTGGGTTACTGGGGTCGGGTCTTTTTGCACACACCACATGTTTTTGTAAACTCCACTTGCGGTGTTTGATTTGAAATTCTAGCAACTCGGGTGACCTGAGTCGCCCGGGTCGTGTTAATCGATTACGCCCCAAGTGAGCAGATGACGAAACAAGCACATGTGTAAACAACAGCTTGTTGCCAGGAACCAGCACTTAGGCACCACGTGATCAGTAGTCAGCGCATGCGCTGGTCGAGCTCGTGTGAGTGATGATGTCAGTAATGTGTCAGACCCAAACTGTTAAAAGTATTTGGGGGTATTTGGGGAGTTTTATTAAATAGAACAGAAACAAACAATCCTTTATTTATCTTTCTAATGATGTGATTTACACTTCTTTTCTAATTGCATTGAATTGTGCCACCATTTTCTCACTGACGATGTGTTTGTTCTAAGTCTCTTAGCAACAACATGTTATTTGCGCAATTCAGTTTTTTTTTAATATAGCAAAATGTACACATATATATAATGATATATACCATTTGTAGACACACCCGGAAGACACGGTAGGCCTACATTCAACACACCCTGAACACACTGTACACACGGTACACACGATACATACGGTACATAGTGTACACACGGTATACATGGTACACACGGTACATACGGTATGTACGGTACACACTGTACACACGGTACACACGATACATACGGTGCATAGTGTACACACGGTACACACGGTACATACGGTACATAGTGTACACACGGTACACACGATACATACGGTGCACACAGCTAGCACACACAGTACACACAGTACATTTGGTATTCACAATACACATTGTACACACGGTACATATGGTACACATGGTGCACATGGTGCATACAGACACTACACACGGTGCATATGGTAGGTAGGCCTTCACATGCTACACACGGTAGGCCTACACACGCTACACATGGTAGGCCTACACACATGACACACGCTACACACAGTAGGCCTACACATGGTAGGCCTACACACAGTGCATATGGTAGGCCCACACATGTTACACACGGTGCATATGGTAGGCCAAATAAAAATAACCATCCATATGGTAGGCCTACAAACATTACACACGGTGCATATGGTAGGCCTACACATGCTACACATAAGTAGTCCTATACACGCTACACACCATGCATATGGTAGGCCTACACACACTACACATGGTAGGCCTACACATGGTGCATATGGTAGGCCTACACACATTACACATGGTGCATACGGTAGGCCTACACACGGTACACATAGTAGGCATACACACGCTACACATGGCATACACGTCATACATGGTATACACAGTAGGCCTACACACAGTACACACGGTACATTAAAGTTGCATAGTCCGATGGTTTTGAGTTTCTGCTATTTTCTGAGTTAAATACATCGGATTGATCATTATAACACTCAAATGTATGCTTATATCGACCAGAGTTTGCAAAAGTTCTGAAAGCGAATCTGTAGTCAAACTGCCAGTCTGAAACTTTGCGACGCCCCCTGGTGTGTTAACTTGGAGGCACTGTCTAAACAGTGGCGCCCTCTATTCATACCGATGGGAACTTCACCCTTCTGGGCCCGTATGCAGGAGACGGTGATAGCGGGGTTTGGTGTTACAGGCTGATACCGTTTAGCTATCTCCGAGCTCGGGAATGCGGCCAAGTCGTATGCAGGAGCGCGTAGCACTTACATTATAGCTAAACGTGAATTTATTTATAGATTTGGGAAATCCCTCTGCGTCTGTACCCATATATTAGGCTTAAATATATTAAATGCTATCATATTTAACAGAATTAGATACGCAATAAGTGAAATTTCATGAAATTAACCCTAAATTCAAAGCAATATTAACACTGCCGCCACAACGGCGGCGATATTAATATTTATATTTTCGAATCGACGAACGTAAAGTAAACAAATCGCCGCCGCCGCATAGACGTCGCTTTCCATACTGGCGGCGGTTGCTTGCATTCGTTCGTCGATTCGAAAATATTAATATTAATATCGCCGCCCTTGCGGCGGCAGCATTAATATTGCTTCGAATTTAGGGTTAATTTCATGAAATTTCACTTATTGCGTATGTAATTCTGTTAAATATGACAGCATTGAATAGATTTGGGCCTAACCGACTGCTGTAAACCTGCACTTTTGCCGGGGTAGCGTACCCCCGGTTAAGCTTTTGGTGTTAGGCCTATCACCGCCTCGTGCATACCATTTTTCGCCGCTAACCGGGAAATTCCCGCTTACCACCGTTTTGGCTCGCTACCACCGATTACCACCGACTCCTGGGCCCGTATGCAGGAGTCGGTGGTAGCGGGTTTTGGTGTTACAGCCTATTACCGGGTAGCTATCGCCGATGTCGGGAACTGTGTCAAGTGCTATGCAGGAGCGCGTAACACTTTGATTATAGCTACCCGTGAATTTATTTATAGATTTGGGAAATCCCTCTGCATCTGTACCCATATATTAGGCTTAAATCTATTCAATGCGACCATATTTAACAGAATTACATACGAAATAAGTGAAATTTTATCAATTTAACCCTAAATTCGAACCCTCCTTAAGGCTACCGCCGCATTGGCGGTGATATTAATAGTTATATTTTCGAATCGACGAACGTAAAGTAAACAAATCGCCGCAACCGCCACATCGACGTCGCTGTCCATACTGGAGGCGGCGGCAGTTTGTTTACTGTACGTTCGTCGATTCGAAAATATAACTGTTAATATCGCCGCCAATGCTGCGGTAGCCTTAAGGAGGGTTCGAATTTAGGGTTAAATTGATAAAATGTCACTTATTGCGCATGTAATTCTGTTAAATATGACACCATTGAATAGATTTGGGCCTAATAAACTCACTATACCTCCTATCTATCAGAGGTAAGGTACCACCGGTTAAGCTTTTGGTGTTAGGCCTATCACCCACTTGTGCATACCACTTTTCGCCCCTACCCGGGAAATTCCATCCTAACACCGTTTTCGCTCGCTACCACCGAATACCACCGGCTCCTGCATACGGGCCCTGCATATGGCCCCAGGGGCCAAATGTAAGAGCCACAATTTATCGGCTGCGGAGTTAAGGGCGGCCGGCGGGGTATCTATTGTCGGCGTTAATATATGTGTCACGGGGGATGTATCAGTCCAAAGCGCGCGCGGGTTAGCTAACGTTTCATTTATTTATAGATTTGGGAAATCCCTCTGTGTTTGTAGCCATATATTAGGCTCAAATATATTAAATGCGACCATATTTAACAGAATTACATACTCAAATCGTGAAATTTCATTAAGTTAACCCTAAATTCGAAGCGTTATTAAGGCTACCGCCGCATTGGCGGCGATATTAGTATTTATATTTTCGAATCGACGAATGTAAAGTAAACAAATCGCCGCCACCGCCGCATAGACGTCGCTTTCCATACTGGCGGCGGCGGCGGTTTGTTTACTGTACGTTCGTCGATTCGAAAATATAACTATTAATATCGCCGCCAATGCGGCAGTAGCCTTAATAACGCTTTGAATTTAGGGTTAATTTAATGAAATTTCACGATTTGAGTATGTAATTCTGTTAAATATGGTCGCATTGAATAGATTTGGCCCGAATCGGTCCCTAACCTGCACGTTATCCCAGGCTCAAGTTGGGGTTAGTGAACTCGACCTTAACTCCCGAGGTGTTTGCCTAACCCGCCCTCATACATTGACACTTTGGCCGCTAACCCGGGAAATCCGCACGACACGTGGGTTACGAGCCCTAACCCGCCCTCATACATTTGGCCCCTGGTTTTGTTGGTTGGTCACTGTTGGTTAGTTGTTGGAGTTTTACGTCAAAGCAACATCTAAGGTCGCATCAGGACAATGTTTTGTTTGTTTGGTTGCTTGTTGCTTTTCGTCCTAGCAACACCCTAGGTCAGGGTATCGGGATTCATTCCATCGGGATTACGAGAACTCATGCTAAGTCTAATCCAGTCAAAACACGGAAGCCTTTTATGTTTATTTTTGCAAATTAAGTGTTTATTAATTCTACGAATCTACTAATTAGACATTTACAAATCTTCAAATTGATTTCCAAATAGCATTCGAACTTAAATCAGAGACTAATTTTATCATATTTGCTTTGCTTTTATTTGTTTATATTTTAGTTCACACATCACTGCCCTGGTTCCCCACAGTGTACGATAAGCCGTGTTCACACGGGCAAAATGTGAGGCGAATCAGACAAATCAAATCAGGTGAGTCGAACTAGAGGCCCGTTCACACGGGCAGTACTTGGGCCGGAAATCGAAATCTGCGCATGAGCAAGTCGACGTCACCACGAGAGAGTGGATTCGACCTAGATATGTATTTACTGCATCGTATTGGTTTGCAACGGTCAAAACTTCTGCTGGGCAGTGAAACCCTAAAAATAAATGATGAAAAAAATATATGTGCATAGATAGCGGTTTCATTAATTAAATTATATAATATGCGCTTTTGATCGACCGGAAAGTCAACAAACTAAGGTGTCGACTGCGCATGCGTGTGAGGTGCTTAATCCGCCTCAGTGCGTCCACACGGGCAAAATTATCCGCATCACAGAAATCGATTCACGTAAACTACCTCGCTAGGTGGTTTACAGGATACGCATCACGTGAAACGAATCAGCCCTAATCTGCATCAGACACCCGTTCACACGAGAAATGTGAGGCGAACTAGGCAAGTCGCTTTCTACGAATCGATTTACATTGCCCGTGTGAACACGGCTTATACTAGACTGGTGAGTTGGACTAGATATAGCAGGTTTCAATTCTATCGTTTTAATTTTTCCTTCACACAGCAGCTTGGGATACCGGCTAGCTAGGAAGCAACAAGTGTCAATTTTGAAGTCATTGGTTTGACTCGACCGGGAACTGAACTCGCGAACTCCCGATCTTCCGCACGCGAGGTCTGTGCTCTACCGATACGTCCATCGCGCCCGGTGTGCATAGAAATGTGGTGGAGGATTTGCTATAAGACTAGGAAGATAAGTCTCACTGCAAGTTATATTTTTGGTTCATTTATAGGACCGTAATACGTGCCGAAAAGGTGGTTAGCCCTTCCAAACACCGTGGTCCTCAAAAATTAGTTTATATTTTTTTCCGGTCTCGGAATTAGCGTAACTGTTTGCACCCAACTTATTTTAGTTACATTATTCAAATATTAAGGTGAACGGTGTTTGAACATGGTAAGATACTCATTCACAGATAAAAGAAATGATTTAATGAAATTTGTAGATAGCAGAGTCAGTGTATTTCACTACTAAGCAAATTAGACCATAGCCACGACTGTAATCATTGAAATACTTACTATAATTGTCAGATATATTACCGAAATAATCATATATGTGTGAATGAACATGGTGCTGCCACCTGGGGCCGTATGCAAGACGCGGTGTTAGCGCTCCAGAAAAGACAGCATGCAAGAGGCAGTGTTAGCGCTAATTACCATGACCGTGAACTAGGGTACGCTAACCTCGTTCCACAGCAGGTTTAGCTGTAAACCCGACAGGGTAGCTATCGATTCAACAGGGAGGTGTTTATCTATCGTCGCTACCTGCAGAGAAGACAATTGCCAAGGAACCGAGACAGGCTAGTCTCAAACAGACATGGGGATTCCCCGACCCCCAAAGGCCGGCCGAGATGATTAATGACAATTCACCTGTTCCCCTGACCTCCCCGAACTCTATACAGCCAGCAGTTGGCTAGGGTGGACAGCTGTCACTTGAAATTAACAATTAGATGTTACCGACATATGGAACCCTTGCTCATAATGAGCCAATAACTCGATATTTCCGACTAGACAGTCCCAGTAATTGTAACCTGGTTAATGTGACCTCATCGATTAATAAGCCTGTGATTGCTTCAATAATTAATTATCTCCAATCATGTAACATCCGATACACATTGATTTTCAGTGGTCACCCTCCTGGTTTCATAAAGTTATTCGACACACAGAAAACATTATGGATAGTCCCCGCAGATCTTTTTGACAGAGACAGCATTTCTCTCAGAGTGTAGAGTTCACGAGACAATATGCAACGCCTTTAATTATTCTCACACGATTATATTTTGCTACATTTGATCAATGTCAATAAGACCCCCACAAAAATCAAGAACTTCATGTAGTTGTTATTAATTTATATACACATAATATATCATATATAACTGCAGTGAATGCTTTATAAAACAAAACGCATTATTGTGAATATCAACAGCGTTGGTCTGTACTATGTTTTACTGCTATGGCATGCATCTGTTATAGGTGTTGTTAGTGTAGTTCCATATATGAACACTGTCGCGCCACCTGAGCCATATATATTTATATATTTATATATCCGTCTATTTTTTAAATATTTGTATATTCATATATATGCACATACATGTGTATATCTATATATGCATTTATATTTGTGCATACTTATATATTTATTTATGCATGTATTTATACCTATGTATACATGAATATATATAAATGTATATATTTATATATATTAATATATTTATATACGTATATATTTATGTATGAATATATATTGTGTATACTTATATATTTATATATGTATAAATGTATTCCTGTGCATAGATTAATATATACATATATATTTACATAAATGTATTTATATATATATATATATATTAATATATATACGTATATATTTAAATATTCATATATGAATACATATATATATATATATACATTTACAATTGATATATATATAAGTATATATCAGTATATATATATATATATATATATATATCATTATCTGAGAATTAAAATAATTGACCAACCCAATCAGGCCTGTCTCTCTCTCTCTTATTTGTACCCATCTTTATACATTATATTAATGGCTGTGTGTATACGTGTATCTCTATGAGGATGTGTGGCAACCTACAATGCTCCGGGGCTGTAGCTAGTGGGGTAGGCCGGGGAGTGGGATGCTTTCCACAACCCCCACCCGACGTCCGATGGCTTTTGAATCTTTACCTTATTTTCTATGTACCAATTTGACCATTATAGCCTACTACTTATTAGTCTGGAGTAATCTTGATGAAAACTTGCTAATTTTGGAGACGATTGAACTGAAAGACCCCAAAATGATTTTTACAAGCTTACCAAAATTCCTGCTGCTATAACCCAGATTCCCATCCCACGATGGTCACATGACGTAGGTTGACCTAGTAACGTAGGTAGCCTCCTGGAGCTTTATACCCAAGTCAAACTACAGCTTGCGACCACCTTAGACCAAAGAACACGCACTCACCGTTGCTACCAAAACAATGGTTGCCGATGTCTGGGCATCACTGCTGAGTGTGGGTTGTTTGGTCTAAGGTGGTCGCAAAGTGGTCGCAAGCTGTAGTGTGACTGGGGTATAAGTTATAACTAATCTCCATTCCGTACTTAGAATGAGGGCCAGACTAATGAAGTCATGAGATTGACCTAATTGGTTAGTGGTCTCCCATCTTAACTTACTCAAAATACCTGTCCAAAGGGAGAGCATTATAAATTCACAGACTATTCTTTCTATGGGGTCTCAAATCATTAGTTGATACATCAGTATCTAAGTTGGATCAATCAAATGAAGCTAATTGTTTTGCTTTTTGAACAACAACGAATTCTCCATCGGACCATGCAATTTTAACCATGGAGCCTAAAAAGTGTGTGTGTGGGGGCGAGGGGGTATCAGTGACTTGACAGTTTACAATCTGTCAATGAACAGAAGACAGAAACTTAGACTTCAAAATCCCAAGAACAACCGGCGAGTGAGGACAAGCTTTCTCCTTCACAGAGCAGTAAACACATGGAATAGGCTAAATCCGAGCAAAAACTGCTTTGGTCTGAATGAACTGTAAACAACATGTGTAGGCCCTGGGTCCACAATGCAATGTTTATCTATATTGGCATAGAGTTGATGAACTATGAGAAAATGCCACAAAAGCAAGATGGCGGCCATTAGATTGTCTCCATCATTCAACTTTTTAAGTTTATTAATCTACATGATGTCATAAAATTGTGTACTTCAAAAATCGCGGGCTCTGACAGATAATTATATGGAGATTATTATTCGATTGCGAATTCATCTGGTTACGCCCATAACCCAGCCACCCGGCACTTTTTCTATAAGGTTGTTCAGCAGTCCTTGTACATGATCAGAGAGCTTGTATTGACAGATGAGAGGGACAACTCCCGCGAAAATCGGTAACACAGGCTACAGTGGTGCCTCTCACGGTCTTTGTTGAACAAGCCAAAACGAATGACATTGGTATTGTCAATGGCCGAGCAATCTTCTTACAGAAAAAATTTAATATCTCTAAAACCACACCACCTAGAAGCAAACCACTTGGCAGACAAACAGATAACATGCTTACCAACCAGATTATATTAAATTTATAAGGTTAGGGTTCTGAATTTCTATTAATTTTGAATAAAACTGACGTTTTGCACTGCGCATACCGGCAAACTCAATGCATTGTCAATGGCAGCGAGCAATCTTCATACAGAAAAAGTGAAATATCTCTAAAACCACAACACCTAGGAACAAACTGATTGGAATACACATAGAAAACATGTTTACCAACAAGATTATATTAAATTAATACGGTTAGTGTTCTGGATTTCTATTAATTTTGAATAAAACTGACGTTTTGCCGGTACGCGTACAGCTGTGTCATAAACTGTTCAACAACCACCACTTGGAGCGCCACAGTCGGCAGCTGTTACATGGTCTAGTATGAGAGTTGTGCCTCTCATCTATACACTCTCTCTGACATGATACGGGGTTGTGGGATTAACTAATTGTATACCAGCTAATATGACGTCTGAGTGAAAATTCACATGCGTATCAATCCTAACTTCTAATCAATCGATAATATCCCAGAATCTCTCATGTGACCATCAACCGGCAACATGGAGCAATTGTGTTGTGAATATTTATCAACTGTGACCCGCTTGGCCGATAGCTCCTCAAAACATTGGCGGAGTAGTTAGAGTGTCTTGACTTTTTTCTAGGTCAGATTCGTAATCTGAAGGTTGGTGGTTGGTAGATTCCCCATGCCATCACCTCTGTCAATTTGGATTTCCACTGCTGTGTATAACTTACAGAGTCATCAAAGGCCAGTTTCTCTCATACCATGTCTATGTGGTGTGGGAGGATAAAAACCCCTTGGGTTGGGAAAAGTGTAGGCTCATGCTTTCTATTGACCAACTGTATAATGGTGAAAACAATACTATTCTGACTTATCCATGATAGGTAGTATAAATCTTCAAGAAAAAAATCAAATTACAAAAATAGTGTGTTAATTCATTATTGACTCCGCCTTTGTGCGTTGACTTCCGGTTGCTGGTTCCCACGCGCGCACATCCCGCTATCTTCAGGGATGTCGTTCTGATATGACAGAGCCTCCCCCACCCACACCCACCCACACCCACACCACACCCACCCAGGCATGGGAAATCCTGGTGGCGCCCTCTGTAGGGAACTACTGGTGGTCGTCATCGCGCCCTCTGGCAAGGTTGCCGGGGTGTGCACAGCGCCGCCCCGCCACCTAGCGGAAAGTCTAGGAACGTCTGGAGCTGGGGCCCATTTGGGCGTTACGCGAAGGATCTGGAAAAGGAAGTTAAAAATGCAGATAATCTGATTTTAGTATGCATCCCTTAAGGGGCTGTCACATTACGGCGTATGGCGGAAGCGTATGGCGGCGTAGCGGCTTACGTCATATACGTCGCCATACGCCGCATACGCTACGCATACGCTACTCATACGCTACGCATACGCTACGCATACGCCGCCAGTGCCGCAACACGCCGGCGTATGTGAAGCCTATGATGCATACGCCGCCATACGCTTTCATAAATTCGTCCGTCCTTTTTTTTTTGTGCATACTCAAAAAAACACGACCTATGTGGGCGTATGGCCCAAAATGTCAAAAAATGTCCTAGCACGCTCCCATACGCTCCCATACGCTACGCATACGCTACGCATACGCTACGCATACGCTCCTCATACGCTCAAACACACCCGAAAGTGGCACCCGATGGCGTACGTAGGTTTTCAATACGCTCCCGCCATACGCCGTAATGTGACAGCCCCTTTACACTATGAAGTTACATGAATATTCGCTGTACCTTAATAAAATATTCATATTATATATGTTACAAAGCATAGACAATGGGCATTAGACTTGGAAGCAGCCGGGGATAGGTGAATTTGTAGTTGCTAGTGGTGTTTATGTTGCATATATAGTTGGTTGGTTGTTGGAGTCTTATGTCCTGGAAATATCTAAGGTCATATCAGAACGGGTGCCGACTTGTGACAGCGCACAGTCATGGTGACATTATACTGCTGCCCCACTGGGAGACCAGGCCACTAGCACCATGACCTGATATCCCACTCAGTCACATTATCCTCCACTGAGCCAACAAGTCCTTGCCCTATCCTAATAATGCCCAGTGCCTGGCTAGGAAGCAAAAAGTAGCAATTGTTAAGTCAGTGGATTGACTCGACCAGGGTTCGAACCCGTGATAGGCCGATATATGCAGAAATATATAACTATGTGATGCATAGCGTATTATGACAGTATAAAGATGCAGAAGGGAATTACTTTCATTATATTATACACCAATTATTGTATGTCCTCCTTCCTGTACCTATCACTCGCGACCTGTAGCCCCACCACTGGCTCTTCCCATCCCTAATGTACATGGAAAACCTTACTCACACCAACCATACGCTTAATTCTCGGGTGCGAATGACAATGAAGTGCCTCTATTAGGGACGAATCGGTCCGGTGGTGGTGCCACTGGTCACATGCAATGGGCTGAGGAGGCAGCACACAAAATAGTATGCACAATAATAATGGACAAAACTACAGTTCCCTTTCATGCCTTTATACTCACATAATATGCATACATTACATAAACATATACTTAAGTTACATGGCATATATATATATACATATGCCTATTGCACATGTATATGCACGAGTGACAATGTTCACACCACTGGTGATATTTTGGGCCAGTGGTGGCGCCACCGGTCGCAGTGGTTGGGTCACCCATAGAGTAGCACACAGCATACCAGTGGCTAATAATAATAATAATAGATAGAAGCATCCCTTATGTGCCTTTATACTCCCATAATTCTTATACATCACATATATTCTCATATTGCACATATATGTTGCATAATACTAACCCACACAGGGGCGTAGCTAGACCTTTAACGATGTGTGCTCCTAATTTCGGCAGGGGGTTTAGGGGGCCGCTTAAGCTTAAGCTGGCGGATTTTACACATTTTAGACTTGAGTTTTCGACACTCCGGACTACTACATGCCTCCTCTCTCTCTCTCTTTATTTTTGTTGTTGTTGACAAAACGATGTGGACGTTTTGGCGTATGCACGTACGCCTAGCTATGCCCCTGCCACATGCTGAGTAACTTATGCCTATATTACATACATATGGAATATCATAACCTTCTATGCGATCAATAATCTACCAAACTGTTACATTATTATGGCACATTAAAACTGTCTGTGCTGAGTAATCTACTCTGTATTACACACATGATGAATTCCAAAGCCATATGTGTTCAGTAGTCTACTCCTATATTATGTACCGTGCATTTTATAGCTGTATGACTATGAGACCCCCCAATGTGTTGCTACCTTGTCGTGGTGGGGAGGCTTGTGTGCCTCCGTGACTATGAGAGCTATACCGGCGGGGGCTAGCCCCCTGGCAGGTTTAACCAAGCCGGGCAGGACTCATGGTAGAGGACAGACTAAGAGCAGCAACTGGTCCTCCAAGTTGGGGGTTGGGCATGGGGCCAACAACCCCACCCCGGAAAAAGAACAACGTTACAGAATCACGAACAAGAAACTCAAGGCACAGGACTGGGAAAACTGGAGAGCCCTTGTTTGTGGCATATGCCCAAAGTTGGGCTAAATCATGGTGCCAATGACCTGATATCCTGTGAATATGGCTTTCGCTTCCGACATCACATACAAGCATTATCAGTAAATCAACGAAACCCAGAGACACAACACGATGAAGTGGCCATGAGTGTGCACTGTCACAAGCAAGTGCACGTACCCTTCCTTGATATGACGTTAAATGTTGTAGGTCGTTAAACCCCAAATCAAGCAATCAGCCAAATCCGTCACTTTGATGATAACATGTTCCATTTTAAGGATTCAATTAATTAACTTGAAAATTAATCTTGAGAAACACCCTGGCAGAGGGCGAATTTTATTCTGTATTTTTAAAGGATTTCATATTGTAGTAGTCTGCACTGACCTCTCGGGCCAGAATCCACAAATACAAGTAAGTTTGTTTGTTTGTTTGTTGTTGTTTTACGTCCTAGCAACATCCAAGGTCATATCAGGATGGGTACCGACTTGTGACAGTGCACACTCATGGTGACTTTATAGTGCTGTCCCATTGGGAAACCAGGCCACCGGCACCATGACCTGGTATCCCACTCAGTCACATTATCCTGACACTGAGCACACCAGTCCTTGCCCTATCCTAAAAATGCTGAGCGCCTGGCTAGGAAGCGACAAGTATCAATTTTAAAGTCATTGGTTTGACTCGACCGGGACTCGAACCCACGACCCCAGGATCTACCAGCACGGGAGACGGACGCTCTAATTCATTCGGCCATCCCGTCTGGTAAGTGTGGATAGGGTGTGTATAGGGTGATTGCATCAGTGAGCGTAGATATTGTAATGTTAACATGCCAGCCCCGGAATGGCCAAATTCGTCGGTTCAAATACTGCTCTAGGCACAATATTTCCCATTATCATCAGCTCCATGACATTGGTTGCTATGACCAGGATCCTGTCCGAGATACGTGATGTATGGTTGTTGATCCTACTCTGTATATCTATATGGGTCACTGTCCTGAAAACTGGTCAGCATGGGATGGGATTTTAAAACATCAATAAAAAAACTTCCTACTTATTCTTTTCATTATACTTTTTATATTCATGTTCAGATTTGATGTAAGAAATAAGGGAAATAAAATGAACTGTGTGCCACATTGGTATTTTTAGCTATGAAGTGTTTATGTACCAGAAAACCCATTTTACAGTCAGCCATTTGTAATATGACATATGGGACATGGTTGAATCCTTACTAACATCTTGTATTGCATTGATATATCAAACAAAACAGTTCCCAAATCAAAAAGGAAGTATTTATTAACATGTATGCATGCTTAAATTTTTTTAAAGAAATTACTTGATGTCTTCAGAAATAACATTACAAATTTCTGTCAATATGTAACCAGTGGTGTCTGGATGCCACACAAATAGTGTACACTAATTATTCAGTGAATAAAGCATGGCTGGGAATTACTTTTTTTTAAATCAATATAAGCACTACATATTTCTGTATATTATGCCATGATTAATATGCTTCTAAGAATGAAATTTGTTAATTCTGATTAGATTTTTATTAAGCAGACTGTGTGGTGTCCTAAACATGTGTTACATCTGAGCAACACATGTTATACTGCAATACGACATAGCTTAATCATGGACTACACCTTTATTTTTTTATCTCAGCAATTGATATTTTACATAGATGTAAAGGGGAGACTTCCAGGTTTCATTTGCAACCAAAAAATGTTAAAAATTCAAATATTAGATTTTAACTCTCCAAGTGACACTTCTGTCCTGTTTTCAGGAGAGTGACACATATGTAAGTGGATTGCCTGTATGTATGTAATTGTAAGCATTAAAAGACTTATGGAGGTAAACTTAATTAATTAAATTTAGAAGACTTACAATGCTAGAGGGATGAGTGCAGTACTAGTAGTCTTCACTAACCTCCTACTATCCCAAGCACGGAGCTGCATAAACGAGTAAGTATGCCTAGGGTGATAGCATCAGGGACCCTAGGTAGTGTAATGGTTAGCACGCTAGCCACGGAATAACAAGAAGCATGGGTTCAAATTTGGCTCTAGGAGTAAGCTTTAGAATTGGTAGCATATACCTTCTGATTTCTTCATGTATTGCTCAATATAAGCTCCATATTAGCTGAATATAACTATCAAGATAATGTGACTGTGTGGGATATCGGGTCATGGTGCTGGCGGCCTGCTCTCCCAGTGGGACAGCTCTGTAAAGTCGTCATGAGTGTGCACTGTCAGCATGTTGGTGCCCACCCTGATGTGACCTTAGATGTTGCTAGGACCTAAACCCCCAACAAACAACAACTTATATCTGTATGCTATCTATACTTGCTGCTTGTTGTTCGGTCGCAAACCTACCCGGCAGGCATTGCGGTGACGGTCGGTTCCAGCTTCCGGTCACACATTGGACCACCGGATATCCGGTTATCCGGTATCCGGAATCACAGAAGAACTTGAAGAGATTTCCGTTGCCGAGGGGCAGCATCCGGCCATTAACGATTGCAGCCAGAGCAGGACAAGCACGGCCTGGTAAGGAGAGAGAAAGGAGGAGGGTGTGTTGGGGGGGGGGGGGGGGGGGGGGGGGGGGGGGGGCTGTCAATAATATTGAGAACTAAAGGCCCAGTCACACCTCACCAGATTGAGCAACGGACAGAATTGTCTATTCCGGTGGTGATAAGTATCAAAATGTATTAAAATGTGTCAAAATGTTGCGGTATCAGGTAAATGGCCGCTGGACGAACGGACAGGAAACGGACAGGAAATGGACAGGAAACGGACATGAACAGATAGCCAATGGACGAAACAAAATCAAACCGGACAAGAACCGTAGACGTGAGTCCGGCGGCATTCGTTCCTAGTTTTGTGCATGTTCAAAACTTGTACAGACACAAACCGGACATTGTTCGTTTTCTGTCCGCTTCCCCCAATCCGGTGAGGTGTGACTGGAGCTTAAACATCTACAACACGAACAAACAATTAGATAAAAGCTCAATAATCCGACGAAAGCATGACATTTTTTAAACCAAAACACTTATTTAGATCCCGTCCTGATATGACAGTAGATGTTGCCAGGACGTAAAACTCCAACTACCAATCAGCTTATTTAGATTTGAACCTACATATCCAACTGGGTGGTTAATGGTGCACTTGTTCGTCATTTGTGGCTATGTAGAAAGGTATCTTAAGTCAATTTAATAGAATGTGTTACCGCTGAACCCTATGGTGGGGGGGGGGGGGGGATTCAGAGATTTTGGTAAGAATGCCTAAATTAATTTGCCATGTTTACACTTCAAATATCTCCAAAGTTAGCCATTTCAAATCAAAGTTACTTCAAGCCAATGTAAGATTTTTTTTTTTTTTTTAATTTTTATTGAGGCTGTATTTATACTGTCCATAGCATGTAAGCCCGGGTACCCAGGCTTGTTTTCAATGCTGGCCAGCTGTAGTTTTGGTGTTGTCTTACCAAGCAGTAGCTGCTGATAAGTTATTTGATTGTCTGCATTTCAGTAGCAGATAGATAGTCTGTTGGTATGTTTAGTAGCCTATGTTAGTTTTTTGGGGGGGTTTTTGGCCCTCTTGGCATTGTATTGTTGTTCTATTCTTATTACTATGTTAGTTGTTTTCTTAAGGTTCTATGTTAGTGTTTTGGGGTTTTCTTGGGAAGAGTTTTCTTGGGAAGAGTTTTCCGCTTTCTTGGGAAGAGTTTTCCGCTTTTTCTACTTAAGATAGATCATAATGCTCAACCTAATATATTTGAAAGGTTCAGGCGTCAAAGCCGACATATCCAATTTAGCTGTTTACTATCAAAATAATCACATTTAGTGTTGATTATTCCTGCTAAGGTCTATCAATGTCATATTGAGTATGGCATTACATAGGAGATGTGGCAGCATCTGGGAACAAACCGATTCTACTATCGGAATTATGGTCCCCTCAGCTCCAACATGGTAGGCTTTAGTTTCATTTCGACCTTCGTTTTTCTTTTTTTTCCTTTTTTTTCTTGAAGATTTATACTGCCTAACATGGATAAGTCTGAATAGACTTGTTTTCACCATTAGACAGTTTGTGGATAGAAAGCCCGAGCTTACACTTTTACCGACCCAAGGGATTTTTAACCTCCCACACTCTCTCAATAGTCCGACGACTACCATAGACATTGACGACTACCATAGACATAGACCATAGACATAGACCATAGACATAGACCATAGACATAGACCATAGACGACTACCATAGACATAGACCATAGACAGTTGCTCTCATACCATAGACATGGTATGAGAGCAACTGGCATTTGATGACGCTGTAAGTTATACACAGCGGTGGAAATCCAAATTGGTAGAGGGAATCGAACCACCAACCTTCAGATTAGGAGTCTGACATAGAAAAAAGTCAGACACTCTAACCACTCCGCCACAGAGAACACCACACCTGGATGGCATTTGTCAGATTTTGCGCCTGAACCCTTCCTTTATTCCAGAAAATACTAGAATTAGAAACGTCAAAGCTGCATAGTCTGACAAATGCGTCAAATTTTCGAAATCCCAAAAGATATTTTGTTTTGAATCTAAGTATCCAACTTAGAATTAGATACTAATGCACTTATTATAAATGTGTTGTTACATAAACGGGAGAAATAAAGCAATTTACAGTTGCATAGTCCGATGGTTTTGAGTTTTGGTCATTTTCTGGGATAAATAATACTGTAGTAGTCTGCACTGACCTCTCAGGCAAGTAACCACATAGATAGGTAGGCGTGGGTAGTTATTTATTATTGTTATTATTATTATTTTATGTTATGTTTGTATGTTAAATTAGTTAATCTTGTACAAGTGCATCAAATCAAATCAGCGGTGAAAACAAGTATTAACAAACCTATCCGTTATGAGCAGGGTAAATAAATTCATCACACACACACAAAATAAATTCGGACACCATGGCATATGTTTCTGCAGTAACGGGTTGGGGGTTTAATGAAGAGACAATATGGACTTACGCGCACACCGGAAGCCATTGCCAACAAGCCCCGGTTTACAGCGACACCTGTAGGACCCTAGGATGTTCTCACATGTGGCATTCGCGTGGCATTTCTCTAACTGCACCTGCAAGGTAAGAATGGTATGTCATAAGAATCAGCGAACAGCACAAGTCTACAACGCCACCTCGTCTAAAAGGATCAGTGAGTATTCACCTCATCATAAGAATCAGCGAACAGCACAAGTCTACAACTCCACCTCGTCTAAAAGAATCAGTGAATATTCACCTTGTCATAAGAATCAGTGAACAGCACAAGTCTACAACTCCACCTCATCTAAAAGGATAAGTGAATATTCACCTCATCATAAGAATCAGCGAACAGCACAAGTCTACAACGCCACCTCGTCTAAAAGGATCAGTGAATATTCACCTGATCATAAAGATCAGTGAACATGACAAGTCTACAACTCCACCTCGCATAAAAGGATCAGTTAATATTCACTTCATCATAAAGATGAGTGAACATGCCAAGTCTAGAACTCCACCTCATCTAAAAGGATCAGCGAATATTCACCTTGTCATAAAGATCAGTGAACATGACAAGTCTACAACTCCACCTCATCTAAAAGATTCAGTGAATATTCAACTCGTCATAAAGATCAGTGAACATGACAAGTCTACAACTCCACCTCATCTAAAAGGATCAGTGAATATTCAACTCGTCATAAAGATCAGTGAACATGACAAGTCTACAACTCCACCTCATCTAAAAGGATCAGTGAATATTCAACTCGTCATAAAGATCAGTGAACATGACAAGTCTACAACTCCACCTCATCTAAAAGGATCAGTGAATATTCACCTCATCATAAAGATCAGTGAACGTTACAAGTCTACAACTCCACCTCGCATAAAAGGATCAGCGAATATTCACCTTGTCATAAAGATCTTTGAACATGACAAGTGTACAACCCCACCTCGTCTAAAATGATCAGTGAATATTCACCTGATCATAAAGATCAGTGAACATGACAAGTCTACAACTCCACCTCATCTAAAAGTATCAGCGAATATTCACCTCATAATAAAGATCAGTGAACATGACAAGTCTACAACTCCACCTCGTCTAAAAGGATAAGCGAATATTCACCTTGTCATAAAGATCAGTGAACATGAAAAGTCTCCACATTAAACATATTGTAAGGATCAGCGAACAGGGCAAGTTTACACATCCACCGTGTTTTAAGGATCAGCAAAAAGGTTTATTGAATTGGGATGAATGAGACTGGTAAAGCCATCCTGTGTAGCATAATACACAGACCAAAATTGTAGGAAACACACTGTTATTATAAAAGCTATTTCGGACTAGTAAGTAGGGTTTAGGGTGGTTGACCTGTGGAATGACCTGCCGGAGAGTGTCGTAGCAGCAGAGTCGGTGAACTGTTTCAAGTCCCGACTGGATGCATACTGGTCAAGCATTACATATATCTTGGAGCCAGTGCTAGTTGCTACGATCGACCACATCTGAAGAACTGTCTCCATTTCTATTAATTAAGAGCGGCTAACAGGTCCAAGGCCTATTATAGCTGTATCCTATTGATTGAAAGTATGCAATACTCTTAAATAGGGCACTAAGGGTCTGAGATGTGTCTGTGTGTGGGTGTGGGTAGGCGAGGGGTGTTCGAAGGAATACTCCACTAGAAATATTTATAATAAGATAGCTTAAAACATGATTTCCTGTAATTTTAAGATTCTCAGGGGGCAGCAGCCCCCGAACCCCCGAACTCCCTAACGCCCACATGATCCCATTCCACGTGTTTTGTTTCAGAAAATATCAGAGATCATTGTAATGTTTCCCTTGAATGAAGCGATTGTTAACTTGGCCTTCGTGTGAGCAACGCAAGTTTTTCTTGATTACTTGCTCGCTGGCGAAAGTGAACACTCACCGTGTCTTCCTCATCCTCCCATCCATCCCCTCCGCTGCCCTCCTCAAACAGAGCGCACTCATCCACGTCTATTGGGGAATAAAGAGACAACGCGCTCAAGGTAATCCTTGGATAAAGCGACATTTTACACACACCGCAAAAGGTGATCAGTATGGACTAACAGGACTGCCAAGAAGTCTCCAGAACAAATTAGCATCAATGATCTGTCTCTGGAACCAAATACAGTAACACTAATACCCCTCTTAGCACTCTAGGTACAGTCCTAAAAGAATAGAGCGCTAAGTGAATCAGTCCTATAAAGGGTCATTATAACAGCATTAATGGTTGGTTGGTATCAGGACGGGTACCGACTTGTGACAGTACACACTCATGGTGGGTGACTTTATAGTGCTGCCACACTGAAAGACCAGGCCACCAGCACCATGACCCGATATCCCACTCAGTCACATTATCCTGACACTGAGCCAACCAGTCCTTGCCTTATCCTAATAATGCTGAGCACAATGGCTAGGACTCGACAAGTATTAATGTGTAAGTCATTGGTTTGACTCTACCAGGGTTCTAACCCATGGGTTCGAATCCCACGATCTCCCAAATGGGGGGAGAGGCAGACGCTCAACTCATTCGGCCATCCGGTCCGTCCTGATATGACCTTAGATGTTGCTAGGACGTAAAACAACAACAAACAAACATTAAGAGATGTGGACCGTTGTGAAATATTTGACATGTCAGGAATCTCTCTAATCTCTTGATCGATTCATTTATTGATATTGCATAGTGCTAGTGTGTTGTAAAACAAAGGCTTAATGGCTGACAAAGCCTCGTTTTCAATCGGCCTAGCTGGCACGTGACTATCAGAAATATGGTTGTTCTGTACCATCAGAAAGCGTTCGGTTAAAGTTGCACAGTCCGACAGTTTTTGAGTTTCTGCCTTTATCTGAGATAAATCAATTAGGTTGATCGTTACAATCTACTTTTCTTTACCTTGAACTAACTTCTATTTTAAAAGGCTAACTTTGGAGATATTTGAAGTAAAGATATGCCAAAGTGATGATACCAAGCACCTCACAATTCTGACACCACGGGCTTCTGAAGTAACAGGTTCTATTATATTGGCTTAGGATCCCCATCTAGTTCTACACAGCGACATATGCTTAATAAGTGCATCTGTATCTAGTTTGATATCTAGGAACAAATCTTGGTAAGTATTTTGGTTTTGAAAATTTGATGTTTTCATTGGACTATGCAGCTTTTAAGAACAAACAAAATGGCAGCGTCCAGCAGGCCTACTCACCCACACATATAGGCATTTCTCCGGTGTACCTTTGGTTCACGTGATCACATATCCTGTTTTCCGAACCAACCAATCGGAAGCCGCGATGGCAGTGGGCTCGAATGACGTCATAACCTTCGATCGATTCGTAATAGCCGTTCGCCAAGTACGCTCTGTCCTTAAAACATCCTGTTTGAAGAAAGTAAATATACGGTTGGTTGTTGGAGCTTTATGTCCTGGCAACATCAAAGGTCATATTAGGATGGGTACCGATTTGTGACAGTGCACACTCATGGTGATTTTATAGCGCAGCACCACTGGGAGACCAGGCCACCAGCACCATGACCTGATATCCCACACAGTCACATTATCCTGACACTGAGCTAATCAGTCGTTGCCCTATCTTAATAATGCAGAGTGCCTGGCTAGAAAACGACAAGTCTCAATTTTATAACTCATTGATTTAACTCAACCGAGAATCGAATCGCATCCGGTCTAAATATACAAATAATCGAATCAGGTGATTTTGTCCATGTATCTGGCAGTAGAGTCCACAGGATAATAATGTGACTGAGTGTGTGATAGTCTGGGAGTCATACACCAAATGGCATTTGGAATGCGGGGTTCTAGATAAAAGATTCACCCCTACCCAGAGTAAGATTCACCCCTACCCAAAGTAGGGGTGAATTCATGACGACCATGTCTAAATCCAAACAAAAACTGCATTGGTATGTGAATCATCTTAAGCAAGCTATGGAGTCACTAGTAACAGTGCTCAATGTTTATCTGCCTTGGTGTATAGTGGCGGAATTGGGAGAGAATGCAACGAAAACAAGTTGGTAGCCAATGGAAGCTTGCGATTTGACTATTAAAGTCTATTAATCAACATGATTTAATCAATTATTCACTCCAAAAGTAGCAGTATATGGTAGATAAATATTTTAATAATATATTTAACATATTCCTTATCAGATTGCAATATCAAGTGGTTATTTCCATATAAAATTAAAAGTAGCCTTGCAACTGAATATAGTTGAACAAGTGGAAATTGACATTATTTATTAAATTTGCTTTGTTGTTTTGATTTATTTGTGTAGTTTTATTCCCATAACCATGGAGGTTAACTTAGATAATAAAGGTAAGTACCATGGACAAGTGAAAATTCCAACTGACAAGTGAAAATCACACCAGACTTGTCCTATGGAAAAGTAAAAATTGTGGCTTATTACTATTACTGTATTAATGCGCATTGTGTTCTGATGTACATTGTGTTCTGATTTATACATGAAGGCAAACCATACCATACATTATTTCTTTCATTGTCACGTGATACCACGAACGTGACATTATCATGTCATGTCAGAGATGACTGGGCAATGATACAGAGAGCAGCATTTACCCATACATGGATCTACAGTAAAACCTCTTTAAATCGACTGACCATGGGACTGACTTTAAATGGTCCATTTAGGGAGGTGGACGGTCTAGGGAGTTCTTTCTTATCATTAAAATGGTATTGAATGGGTGATCGCTTGGAACCCAAATAAAGCGATTGATATAGGGGAGTGGTCGATCTGTGGAGGTGGTCGGTTAGAGAGGTTTTGCTGTATAGCCCACCATTGTGTCACATACTGTGATCTCTGACACATCAAACGAACCTGCTTTGTTTAGAAGCTGTTAACATGATGTGGGCTTATTGCTTTATATATGGTTCATCCGAGCACTGTCCAGTCTATTATTCTTTATAGCCTCATATTACCCATCCAGGTGCAGTGGCCGAATCGATAGAGCGCTGGCCTCAAGTCAGAAAGCTTGGGAGTTTGGTTCCTGGTCGAGTCAAACCAATGAGTTTAAAGCTGCATAGTCCGATGAAATATCAAATTTTCAAAACCAAACCAATTATCTAGATTCGATTTTACATATCTAACTTAGATACTGATGCACTTATTAAGCATTTGTTTCTGCATAGAAGGCAATACGGAGTCAATTTAACAGAACCTGTTACTGCAGAAGTCAATAGTATCAGAGTTTTGGCAAGATTGCCAAAACTAATTTTCCATGTTTGCACTCAAAATATCTCAAAAGTTTATGATTTAAAATAAAAGTAACTTTGAACTAATGTAAAGTAGATACTAGTGATCGATCTAATATATTTATCTCAGAAAAAATACAGAAATTCAAAACCATCGGACTATGCAACTTTAAAGTTGATATGTTTCACTTCCTAGCCTTGCGCTCGGCATTAATAGGATAGGGCAAGGGCTAGTTAGCTCAGTGTCAGGATAATGTGACTGAGTGGGATATTGAGTCATGGTGCCGGCGGTCTGATGTCCCAGTGGGGCAGCAATATAAAGTTTCCATGAGTGCGCACTGTCACAAGTCAGTAGCCATCGTAATATGACCTTAGGTGTTGCTGGGATGTAACGATCCACCAACCAACCTATTACCCTAGTCCACAAACCATCTGCCTTCATCATCATCATCATGCTGTCGGTCGCGATGCGACAAAGACTGCTTTCATTACTTGATTGCCGCCCTCCATTTAGCTCTCTGATGTGAGAGTGATATCCATGTGTCGGTGTTAATGTCTCTCAGCTTCAGGTTTCATTTCATCAAAGCTGCCTGCAAAAGTGTTGAAGTGCTGCTGGCTTTTGCAAGTTACCAGCGGCACTCTCTCGGGGAGCAAATAAAGGTTTCACACCGGCAAGAACAAGTCCAGACAGGCGCAAAACTATTTGTCCCTGCAGTGGCTGGTCGGGAGATGTTGGGAGTTCAATACATCAACTGCCCTTGATGCTGCCACAGTGACATGGTTTTCTGTTCAAGTTTTGCTCCCTTAGCCTTCGGTTCTGTCAAGAACCTGTACCACAAGGCAGTGCTTTACAACTCTGCAGGGCAGGAGCGTCAAACTCCCTGAGGTATTGCAATACCTGCATACCATCTGCCTTACTTCTGCATGATATCTAGTAGTAGGGCGGCTTAGCTGATCAATTGTGCACTTTCCCTTAAAAGCATGAAACTTGGCACATGGCTAGAGTAGCACAATATAAAGACTGTCTCGATCTCTGTACTAGTTAAGGAGTTATTTATCAAAACAGCTCCACAATGGCAACCATTTTGAAATCCAACATGGCCACCATGCGGGGTGCAATTTCCGGTGGCCCCTGGACTAAAAATCTTTGTATTGCGTTACTCTAACCATGTGCCAAGTTTCATGTTTTTAAGGGAAAGTGCACAATCTACCTGTTTTTTTTAGCTAAGCCGCCCCACTATAAGAGCTTAAAAAGTCTAGTCAGATAACTGTAGTGGGGTTAATATGCCCACTACCGGAAACCTGACTTATATCGAAATCCTTAAATTCACCAGATGAAGAACAGTTGTTGTTATTTTACGTCCTAGCAACATCGAATGTTCTATCAGGACGGGCACGACTTGTGACAGGGCGCACTCATGGCAACTATATTTGGTTGTCCCACTGAGAGACCAGGCGACCGGCACCATGACCAGATATCCCAGACTCACTTTATCCTGGTAGTGTGCTAACCAGTCTTCTGTCCTGATATAACCTTAGCCAAGATGTCCAACAATAACAACAAGCTAACCAGTCCTTGCGCTATCCTATTGATGCTGAGTGCCAGGATAGGTAGTGACAAATATCAATTTTGTAAGTCATTGGAACTCCCGACCTTCCACATGGGAAACCTGCGCTATACCGGTTTGGCCACCGCGTCCGATGCAGACGGAGAACAACCATATCTAGTTTGGGTGAAGCGATTCATCGATTTGGGTTTTGCATCCTAACATCTGAAGTAATAAAGACAATGCACACTTAATAATGCTGCCATTCCATTCAGATGCCATGCCACTGACACACCATGATCCAAACAAAATTGTCGAACCCCAGGCCACTTCCGGTATGGCTAAACCAAACTTTCATGTGGTTATAACGTCACCTGAGACCCCACTGAATTTTTTACATGATAAATGGTAGTATTTTGCCGGGCCGCCGACAAAAGGCTGGATTAATCAATCGTTTGTTTTAACCGAGCTTGGTTTAATGGGGTTATACTGTATATACATAAAAAAACAATAATCAAAGTGTCCACATACATTGTATATTAATTACATGTGCAATACACGCTTTGATTATAAATGGCGAGGTTTTGAGATATTTGAAGTGCAAATATGCCATAATAATGTTCGATTGCTTGCAAAAGAAATCTGACCACGTAGGTTTCAGAAGTGACAGGTTCTATTAAATTGACTCAATATTCCGTTCTGTGCAGCAATAACTACTTAAAGTTACATAGTCCCATGGTTCTGAGCTTCTATCATTTTTCTGAGATTAATATAGTAATTGGCTTGTTATAATCTACCTTACTTTAGTTTGAAGTAACTTTATTTCCAATAGCTAACTTTCGAGATATTTGAAGTGTAAGCATGTCAAATTAGTTTTGGCAAGCATGCCAAAACTCTGACACCATAGGTTTCTGCAGTAACAGGTTCTATTAAATTGACTCAGTAGTCCCTTCCATGTGTTGATAAATGCAAAAGCCCCAGTCACACATAGCCGGACGAGCCCCGGATTTTGAGCCGGATCACCCACGGACCAAGGGCCCAGACTATCCCGGACCACCACGGATAAAATCACTGTTTTCGTCGATTTTTGCCTCGCAGTCACACTTTCCCAGATGAGCCCCGGACGAGCCCGGGACCGCCCCCAGACTGCCCCCGGACTGGGCCGGACCGGCCCCGGACGAGGCCGGACCACCCCCAGACTGCCCCGGACCACCCCCGGACTATCCTGGATCACCCCCGGACTATCCCGGATCACCCCCGGTCTTACGGGGGCAGTCCGGGAGTGGTCCGTGGCTAGGCCGGGGTACTCCTGGATAGTCCGGGGATGGTCCAGGTCAAACCATGGCTCAAAATGACCCCGGACCACCCCCGGACAGGCCCGGTCCACCCCCGAAATACCCGGACCACCCCCGGATCAGGCTGGATCAGGCTGGATTGAGCCCGGATCGCAAAATCCCCCGGATCACCCCGGATGTTTTAAACATTTTAAAACATCCGGGACTGACCCCGGACGGCACCGGACGAGCCACGGATCAGGCTGGATCAGGGGGTGTCGGCACAGACGAGCCACGGACGAGCCACGGATCACCCCGGATCGCCCGGACCACCCCGGATGGCAGTCCGGGGCTCGTCCGGCCCCTGATCCGGGTATGTGTGACTGGGGCTTTATGAAGTGCACTGGTATCTAAGTTAGCTATGTAGAATAAAATCTAAATAATTGTTTTGGATTTGACAATTTGATGCTTCATCAGACTGCAACTTTAATAAGTGCACAAGTATCCTAGTTAGATACATCGAAAAAAAAATTAGAACCGGACGCGGTGGCCGAATCGGTAGAGCGCAGGTTTCCCCTACGGAAGGTTGGGAGTTGTGACAGTGCGCACTCATGGTGACTTTATGGCCCTGTCACACTACGATGTAACGACGTCAACGTAGGGAGAACGTGAAGAACGTTGAACTTCTCGGCGTAGTATGCAAATTTGGGCACAAGTTGAACGTGGATGCAGCGTAGTGGACGAGAGCGTAACGTCGGTAAAGCGTAGTGATACCGTCATTCAACGAGAGAGGTCAACGTAATGATGCTCACGGAACGTTATGAACGTTATTCCATCACCAGAAGAACGTTACGTGACGTTAGCTACATCATGAGATGTTGAACGTACGTTGAATGCACATTCTCCTGACGTTCTCCTGACATTCTCCTGACTTTCCGATTACGCCGCATGGACGTTTCCACCGGCTTTAATGTGGGTCAACAAGTGGAACGTAGTGAGGAACGTTTGCCTAAAGTCTGTTTAACGTCATTGACGTTCGCTGAACGTGAACAGAACGTATGGCGAACGTAAACCCTTACGTTCGAGCTACGTCAAAATTTTTGAACATGTCCAAAACCTCGACGTAACTCGACGTAACACGACGTAATGTGACGTAGCTCGATGTCAGTCTAACGTCATTATGACGTCATCATAACGTGAACCAACGTACATCAACGTAATGACAAAATGTCACCACGTTAGGCTCACGTTTGCTCATTACGTCGTAGTGTGACAGGGGTATTACAGCGCTGCTGCCCCACTGGGAGACCAGGCCGCCGGGCCCATGACCCAATTTCCCACTCAGTCACATTATCCTGATGCTGAGCTAACCAGTCCTTGTCCTATCCTAGTAATGCCAAGCACCAGGCTAGGAAGTGACAAGTATCAATTTGTATACGTCATTGGTTTGAATCAACTTGGAATCGAACTCCCGACCTTCCGCACGGGAGGCCTGCACTCTACCGATTAGACCACCGCGTCCGGTCCCAGGAGGAATGAGAGGTGGGGAGAGTTAGATTGATTAGTGGACTATGGATTAGTCAGACTTCAGTCCCTACCGCCCACCAATTACGCAAATTATATATATATATATATATATATATATATATATATATATATACATATATATATATATATATATATATATATGCGCATATATTTTATTAATTAGTTTAAAATCATATATGCTGCGTTACTTAATTAGGTAATGCCCCAACACTAGCGGCGCCACAAGGTGGGGTCCCACCCACCAATTACCCCAACAGCTGGTGGGGGGGGGGGGGGGGGGCACTCCACCAATGCACCACGGAGGAATAAATATATAGAGTATATGCTCCCCTTACGTTTATACTAGTATAATGCATTATAACAGTTAAATTATACATCATATATATATTTTTATATTTATATTCATATTTTATTCATAGATAGATATATATATATATATACAGTATAACCCCATTAAACCAAACTTGAAGGTACCTTAGAAATGTGTTTGGATTAACCGATCATTGGTCTAGCCAAGCTTTGGCTTCGACTTTGATTTGGTTTTGGCAAAAACGTGGGTGCATTATGAATGTAATATACAATATATTTGGACACTTTGATTTTTTTTTTATGTGTATACAGTATAACCCCGTTAAACCAAGCTCGGTTAATCCAAACGATCGGTTAATCCAAACTTTTTTCGGCGGCATGGCAAAATACTACCATTTATCATATTAAAATTTCAGTGGGGTCTCAGATGACGTTATAACCACATGAAAGGTTGGTTTAACTGTACCGGAAGTGGCCTTGGGCCCGACAATTTTGTTCAGATTAACCGATAATTTGGGTTAACCGACTTTGGTTTAACCAACTTTTTTATATGATAAATGGTAGTATTTTGCGGGGCCGCCGAAAAAAGTTAGGATTAACCGATTGTTTGGTTTAACTGAGCTTAGTTTAACGGGGTTGTACTGTATTAGGAAGTTTGTTTGTTGTTTTACGTCCTAGCAACATCTAAGGTCATATCAGGACGGGGTATTAGGAAGTAGCTAGAGGTTCTTCCTACACCTATCGAACTATGCAACTTTAAAATAGAAGTCTCTTCAAAGTAAAATTGTTGTTTTTTTTTGTTTTTTGTTTTGTTTTGGGGTTTTGTTTTTTTGTCTCTTCAAAGTAAAATAAAAGAGATTACAATGATCAACTTAATATATTAATCTTTTATAATATAGTAGAAACTTAAAACCATCTGATTATTCCACTCTTTTTTAACCAGCCAAATCTGCCAGGTGGGAAATTGAGAGAAAGGTGTGTCAATTGATTGATTGATTGATTGATTGAGTGAGTGAGAGAAGGAGTGGGTGAGTGAGGGAAGGAGTAAGTGAGTGAGTGGTTAACTGGTTGAGTGAGTGAGCGAGTGAGTGAGTGAGTGAGTGAGCGAGTGAGTGAATCAGTGAGTGAAGGAGTAAGTGGTTGAGTGAGTGAATAGTGAGTGTGTGAGTGAGTGAATGAATGAGTAAGTGGTTGAGTGAGTGAGTGAGTGAAGGAGTAAGTGGTTGAGTGAGTGAGTGAATGAGTGAGTGAATAGTTAGTGTGTGAGTGAGTGAGTGAGTGAGTGAAAGAGTAGGTGGTTGAGTGAGTGAGTGAATGAGTGAATAGTGAGTGAGTAAATGAGTGAGTGAAGGAGTAATTGGTTGAGTGAGCGAGTGAATGAGTGAGTGAATAGTGAGTGTGAGTGTGTGAGTAAGTGGGTGAAGGAGTAAGTGGTTGAGTGAGTGAGTGAATGAGTGAGTGAATGAGTATGCAAAGGAGTAGGTAGTTGAGTGAATGAGTGAGTGAATGAGTGGGTGAGTGAAGGAGTAATTGGTTGAGTGAGCGAGTGAATAGTGAGTGTGTGAGTGTGTGAGTGAGTGAAGGAGTAAGTGGTTGAGTGAGTGAGTGAATGAGTGAGTAAATAGTGAATGTGTGAGCGAGAGAATGTGTGAAGGAGTAGGTGGTTGAGTGAGTGAGTGAATGAGTGAATAGTGAGTGAGTGAATGAGTCAGTGAATAGTGAGTCAGTGAATGAGTCAGTGACTAAGTGAGTGAAGGAGTAATTGGTTGAGTGAGCGAGTGAATTAGTGAGTGAATAGTGAGTGTGTGAGTGAGTGAATGAGTGAGTGAGAGTGTGTGAAGGAGTGAAGGAGTATGCGGTTGAGTGAGTGAGCGAATGAGTGAGTTAATAATTAATGCATGAGTGAGTGAGTGAGTGAAGGAGTGGATGAGTGAGTGAGTGAGTGAAGGAGTAAGTGGTTGAGTGAGTCAGTGAATGAGTGAGTGAATAGTGATTGTGTGAGTGAGTGAGTGAGTGAGTGAAGGAGTAAGTGGTTGAGTGAGTGACTGAATTAGTGGGTGAATAGTGAGTGAGTGAGTGACTGAGTGAGTGATGAGTGAGTGAGTGATGAGTGAGTGAAGGAGTAAGTGGTTGAGTGAGTGACTGAATGAGTGGGTGAATAGTGAGTGAGTGAGTGACTGAGTGAGTGCTGAGTGAGTGAGTGATGAGTGAGTGAAGGAGTAAGTGGTTGAGTGAATGATGAGTGAGTGAGTGAGTGAGTGAAGGAGAAAGTGGCTGAGTGAGTGAGTGAATGAGTGAGTGAGTGAATGAGTGAGTGAGTGAGTGGGTGAGTGCGTGTGTGAGTGCGTGAGTGAGTGAGTGGGTGAGTGAGTGAGTGAGTGAGTGATGAGTGAGTGAGTGAGTGAGTGAGTGATGAGTGAGTGAGTGAGTGAGTGAGTGAGTGAGTGAGTGAGTGAGTGAGTGAGTGAGTGAGTGAGTGAGTGAGTGAGTGAGTGAGTGAGTGAGTGAGTGAGTGAGTGAGTGTGTTAATGTTTGCCGTATTGACATCATAGGCCATATTCAGAGAGAAAAGGAGAACACTCTTTTCTTTCATTCTTATTTTCGATGAAAAAAATCTATTTGATTGGGTTGTGGGATTTCTTTCTTTCCGGGGAACAGGAGTGACGTGGCACCTGACACGCGAACAAACAAACAGCTCTCAGGAAAACAACAACTCTCGTCAAACAACGCCCGCAACGTGACTTTGATTGACACGCCAGGTGGCGCCACATGTGGTTGTCATTATGGGATGGCGGGTTGGGAGCAGGGCTGCCTTGTTTGGGGCGGGGCGGGGGGCGCGGGGCGCGGAGGGGGACGGAGGGCGGAGGGCGGACGGGCGGAGGGGGGGAGGGGCGGTGGGACGGAGGGGCGGAGGGGCGGAGGGGCGGAGGGGCGGAGGGGCGGAGGGGCGGAGGGGCGGAGGGGCGGAGGGGGGATGTGCCGAGTCTCTCACGAGACCCAGTTTTATGGCGATTCTCGCTAAGTGGCCGAGTTTGGGGCTACTTTAAAGTCGGGTACACACATCCCAACAAGAGAAGCAGGGCCCACCGACCTATGTCTGACTAGTCGAACTTCGACAATGGTTGGTTGGTTGTTGGAGTTTTACGTCGTGGTACCATCTAAGGTCATATCAGGACAGGTGACGACTTGTGACAGTGTGCATTCAAGGTGACTTTAAAGTGCTGCCCCACTGGGAAATCAAGCCGCTGGCACTATGACCCGATATCCCACTCAGTCACATCATCCTGACACTGTGCTAACCAGTCCTTGCCCTATCCTAATAATGTCGAGTACCAGGCTAGGAAGCGACAAGTATCAATTGCATAAGTCATTGTTTTTTGGGGTTTTTTTGGGTTTTTTTTTTATTGAGGCTGTATTTATTCTGTCCATAGCATGTAAGCCTGGGTACCCAGGCTTGTTTTCAATGCTGGCCAGCTGTAGTGTTGGTGTTGTCTTACCAAACAGTAGCTGCCGATAAGTTATTTGATTGTCTGCATTTCAGTACCAGATAGATAGTCTGTTGGTACGTTTAGTAGTCTATGTTAGTTTTGTTGGGCCCTCTTGGCGTTGTATTTTTGTTCTATTCTTATTACTATGTTAGTTGTTTTCTTAAGGTTCTATGTTAGTGTTTTGGGGTTTTCTTGGGAAGAGTTTTCCGCTTTTTTCTACTTAATTCTATACTAGCCTATTTTATTTACATGTCCATAGGCTTGTACGTAATAGGTGGTTGAGTTATGTTTGTTTGAAATTGATTTGATTTATATTGTTGTTGGATATGTTATTTGGCTTTTATATTTACGGTTATCCCACCCTGGGCTGTCCAGTTGGTGGGCCGTGACATATCACCTGCCCCCTTGTGGTGCAGTTCAGTTGGGGTTCCCAGTTTTTATTTTGCACAGATATTTTTTGTACGTTTTTAGGTCAGGGATTTGTCTTTCTTTCACCGTTTGCGCATTCCATGCCTTGGCGGCCATTTCCAGTGTGCTCCTTTCATCGGCTTTGATCTGGCTTCTGGTCTGCCTTAGTAGTGGTGCCTTGCTTGCTCTGGTGTCCCTTAGTGGTTGGGTTAGACGCTTAATGTCTTGGCTATATCCATATGCTAATGTTTTTAGGTGGATTATCCTTCTGTTCTTTTGTGTAGGTCATAAGTGGGGTGTAGTTTGTCTACTTTCAGGCATATTTTCAAGGCCCTATTTTGTAGTACCTGCAATTTTTTTAATAGCTCTTTTTTAGCACCCATGTAGATTACATCCCCATAGTCAAAGTAGGGGAGTACCATGCCTTTGAAGATTTTTATTGACATATCTTGTGTCATATAGTTTCTTAGTTTAGCAAATAGCCATAGTTTGTGATTTACTTTTTGTATGATTTTTGTTAAACACAGATTGTAGTTTAGCTGGCTATCCAGTTCTAGGCCTAGGTATTTGTAGTGATTTACACTTTCCAGTGTTTGGTTTCCTAGTGTGCATTGTAGGTTTCTTCCTGTGATTGCTGTATGTGAGAAGAGTACTGTTTTAGATTTATTTGCATTGATGGTTATTTTATTGGATTCACACCAGCTGTCCAGTTTTAGCAGGAGGTTGTTCAGTTTGGTAGCTACCTCCTCTACTGTGCTTCCTTCTGCATATATGACAGTGTCATCCGCAGATAGCTGGAGACATTCTGTCTCCAGCCATTTTTCTAGGTCATTTATGTATAGTATAAATAGCAGTGGTCCCAGGACTGATCCTTGGGGTACACCACAGGTGATAGTTTGTTGGTCTGAGAGTGTACCATTTACTTTAGTTTTTTGCTGCCTGTTGTTTAGGTAGCATTTTATCCAGTTTATTGATTTGGATTTAATGCCCATGTTGTTTAATTTTCTTATTAATATGCTGTGGTCTACAGTGTCTACAGTTGACTCGACTTAGACAATGAAGAACTCTTTCTTCCCAGATCAAAATCGGTTGAAATGGCCAAATAACTTGAGCGCTGGTTTCTGATGATGGAGATCAGGGTCAGACTACAAGCATCAACCACCCCTATGTGAAACAGATGTGTTCTTTTTCAGTATAATATAATAATATAATAATATAATAACATTATAATACAATGAAATTTTGAGAGACCAAAAACAGCACCTCTGTTTCACATGGGGGTGGTTGGTGTTGATTATAATATAACAATACTATATTACAATATTATAATATTAATGATTATATTACAATATTATAATTCTATAAATTTAATAGAGTACTTCATTAGGAGTAGCCATTCCATGTTCTTGTATGGTCAAATCATGAAAGGAAATATTGACAACAGTTGAAGAAATTACTGTAACGAGCTACCTTCAGGAGCTGAGTTGTGGGGACAAATTAAAATGTATCAAGACATGCTGCTTGTCTTGCATCCTTTGACAACCTAATCATAAAGTGGGGCCTACCGCACAGAAGGTACAGTGATTTTAGTCTAGACACACAGACATGTAATGATGTCCGACTGGATGAACTGAGCGTTCAGGATGAATGTTTCACAGGCAAAAGATTTGATGGATATTTGGGTGTTTAAAGGTGTTTTTGGTGTTTGAAGTTGCATAGTCTGATGGTTTTTAGTTTCTGTCATTTTCTGAAATAAACATACAGTACAACCCCGCTAAACCAAGCTCGTTTAAACCAAATGATCGGTTGATCCAAACTTTTGTCGGTGGCCCGGTAAAATGCTACCATATATCATATGAAAAAGTTGGTTAAACCAAAGTCGGTTAATCCAAAGTATCAGTTAATCCAAACAAAATTGTCAGCCCCAGGTCACTTCCGGTACAGTTAAACCAAACTTTCGTATGGTTTTAAGGTCATCTCAGACTTTTTTATATGATAAATGGTAGTATTTTGCCAGGTCGCCGAAAAAAGTTTGGATTAACCGATTGTTTGATTTAACAGAGGTTGGTTTAATGTTGTTAAACTATATATACATTCATAAGGCACCCCCGTTTTTGCCAAAGCCAAGTCAAAGTCAAAGCTCGGTTAAACCAATGATCGGTTAATCCAAACAAATTTCTAGGGTCCTTCAAGTTTGGTTTAACGGGGTTATACTGTATTAAGTTGATGGTTATAATCTACCTTACTTTTGAAGTAACGTTTATTTTTAAATGGCTAACCTTTTTAGATATTTGAATTACAAACAATTTGTTAAAATATGCCGGAAGCTCAAAGTCATGTGGTTAAGTAACTTTAACTAGCCTTTTTCAACTACAAACACCCCCCATATCCGTGTGCAACATAGATCCGAAAGTTCCCCCCTGTTGTTGTTTGTGAGTCGGAAGTCACAAATCGGGTATTAGCGAAGTGTGTGTGCCCTACTTAACTCTGTATTCAAGATCAAGGTCAACTACAAAAACACCCAACTCCGCGTGTAACATAGATCCTACAGTTGCCACATGTTTTTGAATGTAAGTCATAGGTCACTAGTTTGTGGGTTAGCTATGCATGTGTGTCCTAATTAACTCTTTAATCAACATAAAGGTCAAGTTACAAATAACACCCCATGTCTCATATAGATCCTACAGTTACATATATATATATATATACCTTACAGTTATATATATATATATATACCAAGAAAATATAAATAAAAAACTAACATAGACTACTAACCATACTAAACAACCCCTTACCTGCTACTGTAATACAGGCAATAAAACACCTTATCAGCTACTACTGTGTGATAAGATAACTCCACCACTACATCTGGTCAGCATTGAAAACAAGCCCGAGTACTCAAGCTTATATGCTATGGACAGTATAAACACAGCCTCAATAAAAAAAATTAATAAATAAAAAAGTTGCCACCTGTTTTTTTATTGTGAGTCGTAGGTCACTGGTTTGGTGGAAAGCTAAGAATATGTGCCCCACTTAACTCAATTCAATATCAAATTACAAACAATACCATTACATAGATCCTATAGTTGCCACCTGTTTTTGATATACCGAACGCTGTGGCCGAATCGATAGAGCGCAGGTCTCCCGTGCGGGAGATAGGGAGTTCATTCAATTCCTGGTCGAGCCAAACCAATGACTTACAAAAGTGATACTTGTTGCTTCCTAGCCTGGCGCTCGGCATTAATAGGATAGGGAAAGGACTGGTTAGCTCAATGTCAGGATAATGTGACTGAGTGGGATATTGGGTCATGGTGCGGGTGGCCTGATTTCCCAGTGGGGCAGCACTATAAAGTTGCCATGAGTGTACACTATCAGAAGTCGGTACCTGTCCTGATATGACTTTAGATGTTGCTAGGACAAAAAACTCCAACAACCAAGCGATATGTTTTTGATTGATTGTCAGTCGTAGGTCACCAGTTTGGAGATTAGCTGGTTGGTGTGCGCCTACTTAACGATGACCTTTACGTCAGGGTCAAACTACAATCGCCGCTCTGACATCTGTATTTATATAAGAGGAGGGGTTCCCATGGCACTGAAGATGGCAGTCACGTGACTACACTAATGATTACGTCATCAGAGGATCAGCAACCCTTTCACAACCCTCGCACAACGTAAAAAAGTACATGTTGTTTGTTGTTGTTTTACGTCCTAGCAACATCTAAGGTCATATCAGGACCGTAAAAAAAAGTACAAGACTGCTTTCTTTACCACAAACAAAACAAATATTGACAAAACTTACACATGTGAATTAGGGGTGAGGCGACGAGAGCAAGTTAACACCTACAAGTACTTGGGCCTAACCCTAGATAAACAACTCAATTACCAGGAATGCGTAGAGGGCAAAAGTAAGCCACAAAATCTGGTTACTATCCAAGATTAGGTTTTATATGACAGAAACTAGAAAGCACGGCCGTCAAGGTCTTCAAATCTATGGTGGAATCATATTTTGACTATGGAGATATAATCTTCATGGAAGGGAGTAAGGCATGTCTACATAAACTGCAGAGGCTCCAAAATAGAGCGCTAAAAATATGTCTAGGAAAGAGCTACATAAGATAGTGCGAGTAAAGTTTCTCACAAGCAGGAAACAGGAACACCTAAAGGCCCTGTCACACTACGATGTAACGACGTCAGCATAGGAAGAACGTGAAAAACGTCGAACTTCTCGGCGTAGTATGAAAATTTGGGCACAAGTTGAACGTGGATGCAGCGTAGTTGACGAGAGCGTAACGTTGGTAAAGCGTAGTCATAGCGTCATTCAATGAGAGAGGACAACGTAATTACGCTCACAGAACGTTATGTACGTTATTCCATCACCAGAACTATGTTGTGCTACATTACGTGATGTTACATACGTCATGACACGGTGGCGAAATGCTGAACGTACATTGGACGTACGTTCGGCATACGTTCTCCTGACATTCCCATTATGCCACGTGGACATTTCCACCGGCTTTAATGTGGGTCAACGTAGTGGAACATAGTGAGCAGCATTTGACTAACGACCGTCTAACGTCATTGACGTTCGCCGAACATGTACAGAACGTACGGCGAACATAAACCCTTACGTTGGAGTTACGTCGAAGGTTTTGAACAGGTTCAAAACCTTGACGCGCGCCGACGTAACACAACGTAATGTGACGTAGCTCGATGTCAGTCTAACATCATTCTGATGTCATCATAACATAACCCAATGTACATCAACGTAATGACGAAACGTGAGCACGTCAGACTTCAGGCCCTGTCACACTATGATGTTTCCCCCGGCAGGCTGCCAACGCGCAAGATATTTGCAACCCGTCGACAATGTCCAACTCTTCGGCGTTTTGGGACAAAGTTCGACGGGGCGCAGCGTGTTAGTGGCGGGTTGGTGGCGCGCTATTGGCGCGTTATTGGGGCGCTAGTAGCGTGCTACTAGCGCGTCAGAAGCGTGTCGGTAGCGCGTTATTGGCGTGCTTGTAGCGTGTTGATGGCATGCCGGTAGCGTGTTGATGTCGTGTTAGTACCGTGTCTTCGCGTACATACCCACCAGCAACACGTGAGGATGCGCTGGCAGCGCGTCCACACCGCGCGGCCAACGCGTCCAGGCGCGCCGGCAACACATCCAACACGCCGAGAAACGCTGGAGCAACGCCAATGGCGCGCCCACTACCTGTCGATGGGACGTTGCAGACGCACCGACGGAACGGTCGCATTTTGGCGAGAAAAATGCCAATGTTAAGCGACGTTGCTCAACGGTCTGCCAGCGTTCCGCCGGCACGCCCGTAACGGGTTTCGACGTGTTGTTAACACATCCGTAACGTCCCCTCCAACCCGTCAGCGTGCATCGGGGCGCGTCGAAAGTTTTGTGCAAGCACAAAACGATCGGCGCGAGCCAGCGGGCGCCGACATGTTGGCTCACACATTGCTATCAGTCTACGTGAACCGACGCGCCAGTAACGCGCCAGTAACGCGCCGGTAACGCGCTGGTAACGTACCGGACGTGTACCGGCAACACGTCGGCAACACGTCGGCACGTGTCGAAGCACATTCGTGAGAAATGTCGTAGTGTGACAGGGCCTTTACGTTGGCTCATTACATCGTAGTGTGACAGGGGTATGAGATTGCATGCGTACAACAAATATCAAATAAATGGTATGTTACTAGCAATGGTAAAATCAAAATGCAGTGCATATGACCGCAGTGTAGCTAACAATAACATGAGTGCCAATATTTGCAATAAACAGCCAGCTGCAACAAGAACTGCAGAAAATGTAGCAGCGCCGATGAAATATCAAATTTTCAAAACCAAAACAATTATCTAGTTTTGATGTTACATATCTAACTTAGGTACTGATGCATTTATTGAGCATTTGTTTCTGCGTAGAATGTAATGGTGAGTCAATTTAACAGAACTTGTTACTGCAGAAGTCTATGGTGTCAGAGTTTTGGCAAGCTTACCAAAACTAATTTTCCATGTTTGCACTCAAAATATCTCAAAAGATTACCACTTAAAATAAAGGTAATTTTGAACTAATGTAAAGTAGATACTAGTGATCGATCTAATATATTCATCTCAAGAAAAATACAGAAATTCAAGACCATCGGATTATGCAACTTTTAGAAACTACTAAAATTACTAAATAAAGTAACCTAGAAAACAGATAATATTTAAATGAACTAACAGTAACACAAAGAATAGTAAAAGCTGGATTTGGGATTGTTTGCAATCTACCGTTACCAGCCATAAACAAGCAGTGAGAAAACCGTAATTATTACTCAAACAAAATTCCAAAGATTTGAATCAAATTGGACTAGTGCTGCCCAGCAGTGAAAACAAGTGTTAACACACTTGTCCATATTGAGCGGGGTAAATAAATTCCCCACCCAAAAAGAACCATAAATAAAACACACACACACACTCAGATGAAATTTTAAAATAAGACGCAGAGACCAGATGGGATGGCCGAATGAGCTGGAGCGTCCGTCTCCCGTGCTGGTAGATCGTGGGGTCATGGGTTCGAACCATGGTCGAGTCAAACCAATGACTTGAAAATTGGTGCTTGTCACTTCCTAGCCAGGCGCTCGGCATTATTAGGACAGGGCAAGGACTGGTGTGCTCAGTGTCAGGATAATGTGACTGAGTGGGATACCAGGTCATGGTCCCGGCGGCCTGGTTTCCCAGTGAGACAGGACTATAAAGTCGCCATGAGTGAGCACTGTCACAAGTCGGTACCCGTCCTGATATGACCTTAGATGTTGCTAGGACGTAAAACAACAACAAACAGACATAAAATAAGACGCCATCTTTTGTATCTGGAGTTAGCCTACTTTCTTCGTCTCCAGAAATCCTAGTTAGATCTGAAGGTTTAAATGAACTGTCATTTAGGCAGGAATAAACAAAGTGATGTGTAAATAACGTTCGCTGCTAGTGACACAGTTCACAAGGTTATAGTGAGGCTGAACGCTGGGTAGGGACGCCATCAAAATATTTACATATATCATACATAGATGTATGCATATATTGAGGATTTGCGTCAAATGATTAGCACCACATGACCAGTGCCTCGTCGACCATCATGGTTGGATAGAATGTATATCGCTTCGATTTTGGGTTTAATTTGACTGGATTTCACCCTTTGAGTAAGTTATTCTCATAAATAACATTATTTCAAACCCTGATTGAATATTCATGGTTCTAATTAACAGAATTAGATCCTAGCAGTGAATAGATTTGTGCTTTTTGTTTTGTTTACCTTCGACAATATCGCCGCCGTTACGGCATCATTAATATCACTTGGATTTTGGGTTTAATTTGACCGGATTTCACTTTTTGAGTAAGCTATTCTCATAGATAACATTATTTCAACCCCCAAGTGAATATTCATGATTCTAAATAACAGAATTAGATCGTAGCAGTGAATAGATTTGTGCTTGATAGTAAAAGGAACTGCTTCTATCCAACCACGCCACGGGAGTAGTGTGATGCCTACGTCACATGCAAATCCTCAATACATACATACTGATAGATGTATGCACACACATATATATATATATATATAGATTAGTTAGACGAATCTTACCTGGGTATAGATGATGGATAACTATTGTTTTACCGAGGTAGAAGCCTCGGTTAGACGTGGGCGAGGGAGAAGGAAGCACATCCGGGTCCAGCAATCTTTACCTACTAATTCAGGATAAAAATGATTCTAAAAAACAACCTAAGGTCAAGTGACCTCATGCTAAATTGAGTGATTGACTAGACGTGGCAGGGCGTGGTGGGTGGGCCCTCGCCCACGTCTAACCGAGGCTTCTACCTCGGTAAAACAATAGTTATCCATCATCTATACCCAGGTAAGATTCGTCTAACTAATCTATTTTACCTCGGTATGCCGCCTCTGGCTAGCCGTAGGCTAGGGAGACCTTTACGTAAAATAATTTTTATCCTGATATTCTTGTTTTGTTATTATTCTTTAGTGATTATGTCTTATGTATGCAACAATGGAAAAGCGATTTGTATGGCAAAAAAGAGGAAAAACCAATGTTTTTCTTACCTCTCTCTTTCAGTTGGTGAGTAGCCTGTGCGCTATCGGCTGAGGCTTCTCTAGTCGTTTGTGGTAATGTCTAGCAAACGAAGTAGCGGTTTTCCATCCCGCGTGAGCTAGGATCCGTTTAACGGAGATGCCTAGCAATCTTGCCTTGGACACCATTGCACCACGTGTAGAGTGCGATGAGTACCTGTCTGTATTTACTCCCGCCAGTTTTAACACATTCATTGTCCATCGGGCGAGGGTATCCCTGGAAATGGCCTTGTGTGGCTTAATAAAGCTGACCAATAGCTGTCTTGAGTTTCTTATTAATCTTGTCTTGGATATATAATTTCGTATCGCAGATACGACACATAACTTGCGATCCTGAGTGAAACTGGACACCCCTATCGTAGAAAGGGGGTCACCTAATCGGTTTGATTTTAATAAAGTTGATAAATCAAACGTGGCCTCTTTACTGTCAATTTCTAGACCATTCAGCGACAGGGCAACTATAGTTTGGCCTCTGTGTCCAGTGACCAGGAGAAGCAAAACTGCGACTTTGAAACCTAAAAGTTTAACGTCCAGAAACTTATTTTCTGGCCATTTCTTGAAGAGGTTGAACACTAGAGAAACATCCCAAAACCTATTATATTTGGGTTTAGGCGGATTCCTCTGATAAATTGATCGTATGATCCAACAAATAACATGGTGTTTACCCATTGTTTGTCCATTAACCCGCGGTAGGATTATCGACAGAGCACATCTGGCAGCGTTAATAGCGCCATATCCTAGGCCTTCGTCCTCTAGGTAACGTAGGAAGAGTCCTACCTGGGATACTGTGGGAGTCATTGGCTTGACTTTCTTAAGCAGGCAATAAATACCCCATTTCTTTAAATACGTAGTATACATTTTCACCGTTCCTTTTCTCCACGCATCATCAACCAAACGCTGTTGTGTAATTTTGTCTAAGCCAAACTGTTCTAAATATTTATTTAAAAAAGGAATGCCACTAACGGAGTTGTCGACACGTTTCCGTGGCGTTCTAGTGGTCCCTGATGTTTGAGGTTTCCTCGGAATCTTGGGAAGCGAAGGCTGCTTTTGGCTGTGGCTAGTAACGTCGGTAGCCACGGTTGCGTGTGCCACTCGGGGGACGATGAGTATGGCGTGTGTCCCCTCCATTTGAATCTTTCTGGCGACTTTGCTAATGATAGTAAAGGGGGGGAAAATGTAAAAGAAATGATGTCGCCACTTTAGGGAGAAGGCATCAATGTGCCAAGCATTGGGTTCCGGGTGCCACGAAACATATTTTGGAATTTTAAAGTTATTACGCGAAGCGAACAAATCGATCTGAGGTGAACCCCATGTGTGACAAATGTGTTTGAAAATGGATGGATTAAGTGACCACTCTAAGTGATCATGGAACTGGCGACTCATCTTGTCAGCTAGACAATTTTGTGTGCCTGGAATGTGATTAACAGTTAACCAGACATCAAAGGTTTGAGCCCAGTTCCAAATGAGAAGTGCCATTGCATTACATTTAATCGATTTTGTACCTCCCATATTTCTGACATAAGCCATAGCTGTGGTGTTATCCGTGAGGATACGTACATTATTTTTGGGTATTTTTACTAGACTGGTTAATCCCAAGTAAATGGCCCTTAGTTCTAGAACGTTAATATGATCGGGGAGTTCCGATTCTAGCCATCTTCCTCCCGTTGCTACATCATTTTGATGTGCTCCCCACCCTTGGAGAGACGCGTCAGTGGTAACGGTAGTGTCAGGCTCTCCCATTCTAATGGGATTGGGGGAATGGTCAAAGTGGTTTAGCCACCAATCAATGTCGGCTAGGCCGTTCTCCGAAATAAACATGGTCTTTTCAAAGTTTCCCTTTGCGCGGGCCAGCGCCAAATTTTTATCAATTTCGAGGGATTTTATGTGTGCCGCTCCGTATAGAATAGCTGGACTATACGAAACCATGACCCCGATAAGGACCGCGACCTGTCTAATCTTTGGCCTAGAAGTGTCTAACAGCTGTATCGCTGTGCGGTAAAGCTTATCTTTCTTTTGGCGTGTAAGCGAAACGGTCATAGCCGTGGTGTTCAGAATGAACCCGAGACACTTAAGCTCCTGAGTAGGAGAAAAAAACTGATTTCTTGTTATGTATGAAGAAACCCAATTTGGTGAAAATTTTGCATAAATCTTTAACAGCGAGTTCACATTGCGTGAAAGATTGGCCCATAATAAAAGAATCATCTATGTATGGAAACATACAATGCCCCAATTTTGCCATGTGTGCAAAAATTGGTTTCAACAACTTAGTAAACAGACGCGGTGCGCAGGCCAAACCATTAGGTAAACATGTAAATTCAAAAAGTTGGCCATTCCAGAGAAAACGTAGGTATTTCCGATCTGTCTGGTGAATAGGAACGGTGTAGTACGCATCCCTTAAATCAACACTCGCTAGCCAACACCCTGGGGTAATTAAATCACGAGCTGTTTCTAAAGAAAACATTTTGAAATGTTTGTATTCAATGATTTCATTCAACTGAGTTAAATCTAAAATCATTCGGATTGAACCATCAGGTTTAGGAGTAGAGAAGATATTGGAAATATATTCCCCTTCAGTATGTTCAACTCTGTTGACAATGCCCTTAGACTCAAACAGTAGAACCTGGTGATCTAGCTGAGATTTTTCTAGTGAATTAAACTGATACGGAAAAGGCGCTCTCTTTTGTATAGGCAATTGTGTGAAAGGGATGTGAATGCCTTTAACAATATTCAGGACCTCTGGATTAGTGGTTAACTGTTGCCATTGATGTAAACAATTAGAAACATTCCCTGCTTGAAAAAGGCTTACTTCAGTTTGAGTTTCCTCCGTGACCATTGTAGGGTCAGGAGGCTGCACTGTTTGTGTGGAAATCTCTACTTGTTCCCTTGTTTCGGGAACTGGGGCTTGGGAACGAAATCCCTCTTGTAGCCGCGGTTGTCGTTCCAGTTTGAGGCCGGCCTGTCGCCTCGGCCCCTTCCTCGCTGGTTGAACTGGAAGGACGGTCCGCCCCTGAACGGCCTTCCTCCTCTGCGGAATCGAAAATCCGTCCTAGACTTTCTGAACCCTGCTGGGTTTTGGAAGCGACGACTCTTTGCTTCAGTGTTTTTAGCACTCTTGTAGTCGACCTCTACCTGTTTGTACAGGTAAGCTAGCTGACCCCCAAACATCTTGGATTTATCAAGCGGTTTGCTCTTGATAGGGGTAGGTCCGGAATACACGGTGTATTCCTTACCATCATGGTCCGTTACCTTGTTAGAGCGGGCAACCTCTTTTCCGGCATCTGTGGTGACCGATTTGAAAACGTTTTCAAATCTCCGATGGGTCATGTAGTTACTAGCGGCTGCTAACAAAGCTATGCCCCGGTCCATAACCCGCGCCAAAGACGAGAACTTGTTCTCTGTCTGCATCCTGTTAGCCACAGGGATAACAGACGTCAAGGCACCCAAAACTGCCTTATGGATCAGGCAGAGGGAAGTTTCATAACGACGGCGTTCGTCGGAAAGATGAATGCCGGAATCCATCTCTTTGAAAACCGAAGCAGGAATGCCCTTAACTCCTGAAATCTGCTCAGTCAACTTGTTGATGACTTCGATCGGTTTAAACGTAGTGAAATGGCTATTCACCGTTTTGCGCATCATGGTAGTGGTGCGCACTTTCTGAGCTTTCTTTTTGACAATCTTCTTGCCAGCTTTAACGCCTATTTTGGCGTAGACTCCCGCTCGTTCCGTGTCGGAATCCGACTCGGTGGAAGAAGAGTCGGACGACGAGTCTGAAGAGGAGTCCTTCTTCTTCTTCTTCTTCTTCTTTTTGGACTTTTTGGAGCGCTTAGAGTTCGCTTTCTTTGTGAACTCGTCACCAGAACTGCTCACTGGGCGGCGTTTCTTGCCCCGCGCTTTCGGTTTCGGAACCTCAGGTGCCGAAAGCGTGTCCTCTTCGTCCTCAGAAAAGTCTTCCCAATCCTCATCAGGGATTTGGGAAGGATCTGGAAAGGTCTGCGCCTGGAAAAGGCGCATCTTCTCCTCCATCATCTCCGCCATTTTCGCCTCCCACCCCACTGGTTGAGGGGCGTGATCACTGTCTTGATCCGAGGCATGAGCCCCAGGATGTGGGGACGGCGGAGCCGTAGCCGGTGGAGACGAATCGTAATCCGTAGGGGGGACACCCACCGCTGCAGCGGGCGGCTTATTCCGGCGAGTGGCCATCGGGAACTGTAACGAAACCAAAGCGTTACTAACCCGGAATCATCTCAACTACACAAGTGTAAGCCAGTAAACTGGGTTGAGGAACATGGTACAGAGAACGTGTTTTGCAACGTGTCAGTACAGGCGTGAAGCTAAATTTGCCGTAGGTGTGTGGTAACGAAACCAACCAAACGGAGGGCATCGATCGTGAGATCGGCCCCTCTCTCTGTTCCGTACACTTCTCCCACCTGTGGCTACAGCGCCAACAAGTTGGAGAAAATATTACGAAACTCGGAGGTTCGCCTTAAACCGGTCAGGGGTGTTTATAAAAAACACCCAGAAGCATCCCCAACATCATCCTCTATTAGGATCCGGGAGACTTTTCTTAGGAAATGAGCAACTCGGGTTGCCATTTCTCCCTGTCTGAAAAACAGGTGTCGATAGAACTCAGTATCGGTTTCGTTTGTGCCAGCGGCACGCAATGTTCTATCCGTAAGTTAAAAAACGTACAAAGTCCAAACAGGACTGAAGAAAGTTCTGAACTTTCATAAAAAGATGCTATAGAGCATGATAAACAAAGTTATCGAAGAAAACAGTACTTACTTTTGGATAAAAGCAGTAGTAGTAGATAAATCCTGTGGAGCAACTCACAAACGTCCTCCCGTTGTGAGTTACTTATGCTAATTGCTGGACCCGGATGTGCTTCCTTCTCCCTAGCCTACGGCTAGCCAGAGGCGGCATACCGAGGTAAAATATATATATATATGATACAGCTTAGAAAGTTGGTTGGTTGCTGGAGATTTATATCCTGGCAACATCTAAGGTCACATCAGGATGGGTACCGACTTGTGACAGTGTGCGCTCATGGCGACTTTATAGTGCTGCCCCACTGGGAAATCAGGCTGCTGGCACCATGACCCAATATCCCTCTCAGTCACATTATCCTGACACCAGGCTAACCAGTCCTTGCCCTATCCTATTAATTCCAAGCGCCAGGCTAGGAAGCGACAAGTATCAATTTTATAAGTCATTGGTTTGACTCAACCGTGAACCAAACTCCCAATCCCCCACACGCGAGATATGCGCTCTACCGATTCGGCCACCACACCCGGTAGAAACAAAAGAGAATATATTCTTATGTAGTGCATATATATATAGCACGTATAATTAATTATGCAGATATAAATAGGCGGAGTATTGTTATTCTTATTTATTTCCATTATATTACTTTGATATATTATTCCAATTGCTGACTTGCCCGGATTTTCCCCGTTTGCCCACTAGTAGCGCCATCAGCGGGCGCTTCCGCTGCTAACTCTTCCCGGCAAGTCACTTCCATTCGCGATTTCAAACTTTTACCGGTATGCCTGTTATCTCGCTATGCCAGACGCTCAATAAAAGTGTCCGACCCAACACACGTCTGTATCCGTCCTTTCCTTACATAGCCATACTTTATATACACATATATTCCTCCGAGCTAGTGGAGGAGAGGTCCCACCCAGGAGGCGAAGAGGTGCATGCTGGTACCCACCCCAACCCCCAGGAAGGGGGAGGGGAGTGCACACCTAGCGATTTTTCTGTGCGAAACGGGCAGTTTTAGATCGTATACAGTAGGTGGGTGCGCATAAACGGTAGGTGTGTACTAGGCGCACAAACGGTAGGTGTGTACTAGGCATTACTCTCTGCTCACTCGCCACAACCGGAGTATAAAATGACCCAGACTAGGCCCGGACGACCCCTGGACAACCCGGATGAGTCACAGATCACACATGGATGATGCCAGTTAACCACGGATTACAATATTCCCCGGATCGCCCCGGATCACCATGGATGTTTTAAACATTTTAAAACATCCGGGGCTGACCACAGATCCTGCTGGATCACCAAGGACCAGCCATGGATCACCACGGACCACCAAGGACCAGGCACGGATGAGTCACGGATCACGCCGGATCGACACGGACCACGCCGGATCGCGGTCTGGGGCTCGTCCGGCCCCTGATCCGGGTAGGTGTGACCTAGGCTTTACTGATTGACTCAATATTCCTTTTGTGCAGCAAATAAATGTTTGATGAGCGCATCAGTATGTGGGTCGGACACAGAGGATAAACTCTAGGGAAGTAGTTTTGAAAATATAATGATTTCGTCAGCTTATGCAACTTTCATACCGTTCGATATCGCGTAATATAACCCTTGTTGATAGTTAATAGAAAGGAAAAAACGCCTGAAAATACACTCCATATTTACTTCTGGTAAAGAAGCACTTCCGGTCCAATTACTCATCAGTCAGGGTTTGCTGGCCGAGAATTTCCAGGTTAATTGAGTGGCTTTCTCTGTGGCGGAGTGGTTAGAGTGTCTGACTTTTTTCTAGGTCAGACTCCTAATCTGAGGGTCGGGGGTTCAATTCCGCATGCCCCCAGTTCTGCCAATTTGGATTTCCACCGCTGTGTATAACTTACAGCGTCACCAAAGGCCGGTGGCTCTCATACCATGTCTATGTGGAGTGGGAGGTTAAAAATCCCTTGGGTCGGTAAAAGTGTAGGCTCGGGCTTTCTATCGACCAGCAGTGGAATGAGGAAGACCAGTCGTCTATGACTGAAATTTCCCATGCTTAAACAACTAATGGACCCCAAAAACAAAAAAAATAAAGTGAGGTCCATCACAGCATACTGAAAATGGCTGCCATGGCAACGCGAACTGGAAAGTAAAAATCACACTGGGTGTATGCTTGATGAAAATTTCTTAAAGTTGGATACTCCGATTAAAACTGTACAAGTTTCCAAAACCAAACATAATGGCCGAATGAGTTGAGCGCCCGCCCGCTTTCCATGTGGAAAGTTGTTTTTTTTTGGAGGGGGATGGTTTATTTACCCTGTCCATAACGAGAAAGTCGCATCGCGGCTTGTTTTCATCGCTGAACAGCAATAGGCTCAATTTGGTAGTAGCCTTGTCATCTTAGCTGTTAGTAGTTATGTTAGTTTTGGTGGATTTTTTATTTTGTTGTTGTAAGGTTGTGGGATTTGAAACCATGGGGTCCAAACCATGGCTGAGTCAAACTAATGACTTAGATAACATTTATACTTGTCGCTGTCTGGTCTGGCACTCTGCCGTAGTAGGATAATCAAATGAGCAGTGGAATCAATGCATGTATATTCATGTCTTTTAAGCTAATAACTTGTGTGTACCACACATCATCATCATCATCATGCTGTCGGTCGCATTGTGACAAAGACTGCTTTCATTACTTGACTGCTGTTCTCCATTTAGCTCTCTGCTGTGAGAGTTGCGTCCATGAGTCGGTCTTAATGTCTCTCAGCTTCAGGTTTCTCTTGATGGTATCCTTGAACCGGAGACAAGGGCGCCCTCTCTTTCTGTAGCCAGAAGACAGTTGAGAATAGAGGATCTGCTTTGGTAGCCTGTCTGATGACATCCTCATGAGGGGTCCAGTCCACCGGAGATTCTTATTGATCAGAAGATCTTCCATAGAGGGCAGCCCCCTCCGTTCGAGTATTTCCTTATTTGTCACTTTGTCCTTCCAGGTTAGCCTCATGATTGAACGCAGATGTCGCATCATGAAGGCATCCAACTTTTTCACCTGTCTTCTGTACACTGTCCAGGCCTCGGCTCCGTGTAGTAGGGTGGATAGCACACACTTCAATTAAAAACATTACATATAATGTAGCTGTCACACTATGACGACAAGCAGCGGCGACAGCCCTGCGACAGCCACTTCCGGTCTGTCGTCGATTGTCGCCGATTGTCGCGCAGCTGTTGCGCAGGAGTCGCCGCGACCCCACCGCGGCAGCTCCAGTTTCTCCACTATTTCTCGATGGTCGCCGAGTTGTCGCGGGGATTTTGGACATGTTGAAAAACTTCGGCGACAGCGGACGACAGCCCAGGTTGTGCCACTGCCGCGGCACTGTAGCGGCACTGTCGCGGCGCTGCTGCGGCACTGTCGCACTGTCGCGGCACTGTCGCGGCACTGTCGCTAAGCTGTAGGTGCTTCACTTCAGTCTTTTATAAAGGGAATAATTCTAGTAAAAAAAATGAACATTTCACTTCAGTCTTTTATAAAGGGAATAATTCTAGTAAAAAAAATGAACATTTCACTTCAGTCTTTTATAAAGGGAATAATTCTAGTAAAAAAAATGAACATTTCACTTCAGTCTTTTATAAATGGAAGAAAGTTAAAAAAATGAACATTATAAAGGGAGTAAAGTTAAAAAATCTAGTAACAAAAATGAACATTGTAAATAATAGTAACATTATAAAGGGAGTAAAGTTAAAAAATCTAGTAACAAAAATGAACATTATAAAGGGAGTAAAGTTAAAAAATCTAGTAACAAAAATGAACATTGTAAATAATAGTAAAAAAAATGAACATTTCAGTTCAGTCTTTTATAAAGGGAATAAAGTTAAAAAAATGAACATTTCAGTTCAGAACATTATAAAGGGAGTAAAGTTAAAAAATCTAGTAACAAAGATGAACATTTAAGTTCAGTCGGTTATAAAGGGCAAAAATATAGTACAAACAATGAACATTGTAAATAATAGTAAGAAAAAATGAACATTTCAGATGAACATTGTAAATAATAGTCTTTTATACAGGGAATAAAGTTAAAAAAACATTATAAAGGGAATAATTCTAGTAAAAAATGAACATTTCAGTTCAGTCTTTCATATAAAGGGAATAATTCTAGTAAAAAATGAACTGTTCAGTTCAGTTTTTTATAAAGGGAAGAATTCTAGCAAAAACAATGCATACAGATAAGTTACTAATAATAGTAAAATAAATGAACATTATAAAGGGAATAATTCTAGTAAAAAATGAACATAAAATATCTCCGACCTCCTCTGTCGCACTGTTGTCGTTACTTTCAGACCGATTTGTCGCACCGTTGTCGTCCGGTTGTTGTCCGGTTGTCGTCCAACTTAGCCCGAATTTGCATATGTCGTCGTGATTTTACAACATTCCAGTAGCTGGGCTGTCGTCATCCCCTTGTCGTCGTAGTGTGACAGCCACATAAGGTCATATCAGGACGGGGTCAGATGTACATTTCGCTCACAGGCGCTGCACATGTTCTCATCGAGTCTCACCGCCCGACTTGGCTACAGGTTATGGATTCATTGTTAGTAAACAAGTTACTGTACCCCACTTTAATGTCTTTTTATTCCGAGTGAAGCGATTATGTACCTTTCTGAAAACACCATGACAATGTCAGATGTTCATCTTTATAGTATTTAGTAGTCTTCATACCATTCGTTTTATGAAACATACTCGTGTTAATGCGTTGTTGTCATCGTTTTGCCTTGCTTACTGTTGGTTGGTTGTTGGAGTTCTACATCCTGGCAACATCTAATGTCATATCAGGATGGGTACCGACTTGTGACAGTGTGCACTCATGACGACCTTATACTTATAGTGTTGCCCCACTGTGAGACCAGGCCACCAGCACCATGACCTGATATCCCACTGTCACATTATCCTGACACTGAGCCAACCAGTCCTTGCCCTATCCTATTAATGCTGACTGTCGGGCTAGGAAGCGACAAGTATAAATCTTTAAGTCATTGGTTTGATTCGACCAGGGTTCGAACTCATGGGTTCGAATCCCACTATCTACCAAAACGGGAGATGGACGCTCAACTCATTCGGCCATCCCTTCTGGTGCCTTGCTTACTAGTTGTAGATCATTTCATAACAATAGTGTGAACACGAGGACTTCTCCGTCTACTGACCTTCACAGCAGGGTCATTTGACGCTACCCCTTCATTCCACAAATGACGTCATAGACGCAAAAATGACGTCATAGCCTCGAGTAGTTGCTGCAGACCACAAATAATGAATAGATTCTGCACTGCTTTATATCTACTTTGGCACTGGAGTACTTTCTCTAGTACAGAATGTCACTAGTGCTATATGAAGTCAATAGAATATACAGTACAACCCCGTTAAACCAAGCTCGGTTAAATCAAACGATCGGTTAATCCAAACTTTTTTCAGCGGCCCGGCAAAATACTACCATTTATCATATAAAAAAAGTTGGTTAAACCAAAGTCGGTTAATCCAAAGTATCGGTTAATCCAAACAAAATTGTCGGGCACCAGGCCACTTCCGGTACGGTTAAACCAAACTTCCATGTGGTTATAAGGTCATCTCAGACTTTTTTATATGATAAATGGCAGTATTTTGCCGGGCTGTTGAAAAAAAGTTGAAAAAAGTTTGGTTTAACTGAGCTTGGTTTAACGGGGTTGTACTGTATATACATAAAAACAAAAATCAAAGTGTCCACATACATTGTATATTGCATTCATAATGCACCCACATTTTTTGCCAAAGCCAGGTCAAAGTCGAAACCAAAGCTCGGTTAAACCAATGATCGGTTAATCCAAACAAATTTCTAGGGTCTGTTTAAGTTTGATTTAACGGGGTAATACTGTAGTTCTAGAGTTAATAATGAAATATGTATTTCTTTTTGTTATTATGTTGGGTGGTTTGTCTTTTCTGGTGATGGGAGTAGGGGGGGGGCTCAAATCCTTTTTACTGAAGAATGTCTATTTTTTCAACTTTGGGACACTGTATACAAATGTCTTCCCTAGCCTAACCTTTCCCTTATCTAATAATGCGAACGTATGGCTACCTCCATTTTTATTTTCATACATTTTTTAAATTGTATTCAATGATTAAGCAGGGGAAATTTCAATCGCGGATGATTGGTCTTCATCATTCCACTGCTCCTTGCCATATCCTAGCAGTGCCAAGCGCTCGGCTAGGTAGCAACAAGTAAAAACAATTACGTAATTTGCTTGTCTCGGCCAGGCCACTTGCACTACCTAGCTTGGCGATCGCCATTACTAGGATAGGGCAAGGAGCGGTGGACTGAGGAAGACCAATTGTCTCCAGTTGAAATGTCCCTCGTTTAATAAGCTAATGTACCAAAAATGAAAATGAAAAGTTACTTCAATTTAAACTAATGTTGTATGGTTGGGTGTTGGAGTTTTACGTCCTGGCAACCTATAAGGTCATGTTAGGATGGGTACCGACTTGTGACAGTGTGCACTCATGACGACTTTATAGTGCTGCCCCACTGGAAGACCAGCACTGACCTGATATCCCACTCTGTCACATTATCCTGATACCGAGCCAACCAGTCATTGCCCTATCCTAATAATGCCGAGTGCTTGACTAGGAAGCAACACGTATCAAGTTGATAAGTCATTGGTTCGACCGGGAATTGAACTCCCGACCTTCTGCACAGGAGGCCTGCGCTCTAGCAATTCGGCTTAAAGCTGCATAGTCCGATGAAATATCAAATTTTTAAAACCAAACCAATTATCTAGATTTGATTTTACATATATCTGTTTGTTGTTTGTTTGTTTGTTGTTGTTTTACGTCCTAGCAACATCTAAGGTCATATCAGGACGGGTACCGACTTGTGACAGTGCGCACTCATGGCGACTTTATAGTGCTGTCCCACTGGGAAACCAGGCCGCCGGCACCATGACCTGGTATCCCACTCAGTCACATTATCCGGACACTGAGCCAACCAGTCCTTGCCCTATCCCAATAATGCCGAGCGCCTGGCTAGGAAGCGACAAGTATCAATTTTAAAGTCATTGGTTTGACTCGACCGGGACTCGAACCCACGACCCCACGATCTACTAGCACGGGAGACGGACGCACTAACTCATTCGGCCATCCCGTCTGGTCAAATTTACATATCTAATATAGATACTGATGCACTTATTAAGCATTTGTTTCTGCGTAGAAGGCAATACTGAGTCAATTTAACAGAACCTGTTACTGCAGAAGTCTATGGTGTCAGAGTTTTGGCATAAAAGAAATACACAGAAATTCAAAACCATCGGACTATGCAACTTTAAGCTAATGTAGAGTATAATGAATAACCTATTATATTTCTCTAAAAGTTATATAGTATTAGGCAGCTTTCACGGTCGGCTGGTTACTTGTTAGTACAACCGGCCACTAGGAGCTACTCGGCGTGTGTAATGGCCCTGTGCACCCAGAACGAGGCTCATATCCGGTGAGTAGGGCACAGACACACACACCACACCACCTCCTCCACCTATCACTCACCACAGCACAATAACTATTCGCCACTGCGTACCTAGATGGACACAGACTGTTAGGAGTAAACACGAAAGGAAGGTTACTTGTTTCCGGTTTCATGGTGGAGGGTGTCAGGGACACGGTATCACACTGGGTGAACTCTATAGAGAGCATAGTATTGTCATGGGGGTGTTGAAAATGGGAAATATTGCGCCTAGAGCGGGACTCGAACCCACATCTCTTTGCATTCCGGGCCAGTGTGCTAACCATTACACCACCTAGGCTCCCTGATATCAACACACTACCCACGCCTACCTGTCTATGCGGCTCCTTGCCCGAGAGGTCAGTGCAGACCACTACACTCGTCCCCCTGGAATTGTAAGTCTTTTAACACTTACAATTACATACATACAGGCAATGCACTTACATACATACACAGGGTAGGTTCAACAACTATACAGCGCATAGCTTGTACAGGATCATGGTCACGGCAACCAGTGTCATGGGGGTGATGAAAATGGGAAATACTGTGCCTAGAGCGTGACTCGAACCCACATCTCTTTGCATTCCGGGCCAGTGTGCTAACCATTACACCACCTAGGCTCCCTGATATCAACACACTACCCACGCCTACCTGTCTATGCGGCTCCTTGCGCGAGAGGTCAGTGCAGACCACTACAGTATCTTAGTGGAGCAGAGCTAGGCAGACAGAGGACAGGAGCATGTTATCTCATATAGAAGCGCTTTAAAGGCACCAGGGGCATGGTAGCTCTGAGAGGCAGCACGATAAAGGCATCAAGACGGGCATAGTATCCTAGTCATCATCATCATCATCATCATCATCATGCTGTCGGTCGCGATGCGACAAAGACTGCTTTCATTACTTGACTGCCGCTCTCCATTTAGCTCTCTGCTGTGAGAGTGATGTCCATGAGTCGGTCTTAATGTCTCTCAGCTTCAGGTTTCTCTTGATGGTATCCTTGAACCGGAGACGAGGGCGCCCTCTCTTTCTGTAACCAGAAGACAGTTGAGAATAGAGGATCTGCTTTGGTAGCCTGTCTGCTGACATCCTCATGAGGTGTCCAGTCCACCGGAGATTCTTTTTGATCAGAAGATCTTCCATAGAGGGTAGCCCCGTCCATTCGAGTATTTCCTTATTTGTCACGTTGTCCTTCCAGGTTAGCCTCATGATTGAACGCAGATGTCGCATCATGAAGGCATGCAGCTTTTTCACCTGTCATCTGTACACTGTCCAGGCCTCGGCTCTATATAGTAGGATAGATAGCATGATTGCACGGTAGATCTTGCCTTTGACCCGCATGGACACATGGTGGTTGTTCCAGAGTCTCTGGCATAGTTGGCCGAAAGATGTGCTAGCCTTGTCCATCCTCCTCTGTATTTCAGCATCAATGCGTCCATCAGTTGATATAGTGCTTCCGAGGTAGGTGAATTCCGGAACAGAGTTCAGCTTGTTTCCGTCAACCATGATATCCTCCTCTCGGGTTCTTCTAGAGTTGGGTTGGTACAGCACCTCCGTCTTCTTCAAAAGTGTTGAAGTGCTGCTAGCTTTTGCAAGTTACCAGCGGCACTCTCTCGGGGAGCAAATAGAGGTTTCACACCGGCAAGAACATGTCAAGACAGGCGCAAAACTATTTGTCCCTGCAGTGTCTGGTCGGCAGATGTTGGGAGTTCCATACATCAACCGCCCTTAATGCTGCCACAGTGACATGGTTTTCTGCTTAGGGTTTGCTCCCTTAGCCTTCGGTTCTGTCAAGAACCTGTACCACAAGGCAGTGGTTTACAACTCTGCAAGGCAGGGGCATCAAACTCCCTGAGGTATTGCAATACCTGCAATACCTGCATACCTATCCTAGTGGAGCAATACTATAAAGACAACAGGAGGGTAATGGTCTCTCATTGGAAGGCACTATAATGGCACCAGGGGGTTATGGTATCTCAGAGAGGCAGTATTATAAAGACACCAGTAGGGACATAGCATTTCAGTGCAGCAGGACTATGTAAGGTGACAGGAGGAGCGTGCTATATCATAAGGAAAGCACTATAAAGGCACCATGGGCATGGTATTTCAAAGGAGTGGCACTATAAAAGCACCAGGAGGGGCACATTATCTTAGTGAGGTGTTACTATAAAGACAACAGTAGGAGCACGGTATCTTACAATGAAAGCACTATAAAGGCAACATGGGGCATGGTATGTCAAAGAGGCAGCACGGTAAAGGCACCAGGAAGGGCACGGTATCTCAGTGAGGCAGCACTTTAAATGAATCAGTAGCGTGATGGTATCTTAGTCGGGCAGCACTATAAAGAGGCCAGGAGGGGTATGGTGTCTTAGTTGAGCTGCACTATAGACATCATATAGACGTTATCGCACATGGGAAGTAGGATAAAGGCACCATGAGGAGCACGGTATCTTACAGTGGTATACTATAAAGACACAATGTAGAGCATTGTATCTCGGTGGGGATGCACTAAAAAGACATCTTGGGGGCACGTTATCTCACTGTGGCAGTGCAATAAGGGCACCTTGGGGACATGGTATCTCATAGTGGCAGCACTATGAAGACACCAGGTAAAGCATTGCATCTCAGTGGCCCCACATAATTATTAAATGACCTCAATGTTTATGGATGTAGAGATTTTGATCCATAGAAGCGTAAATTTCAATGTATTTTATGATATATAACCAACTGAAACAATATATAGCAAAAACAAAAACGATATTTGCTGGACCAGTCAGGAAGGTCAGGCAGTCACTGGAGCAGGCCAGCGATCATTATTACAAGGGGTATAGATATATATATATATATATATATATATATATATATATATATGTGTGTGTGTGTGGTTAATATAAGTATTATATGTATATATATTGGCGGTGGTGCTTCCTCTAATTATTTATTCCTCTATGATTATTATTTATTGTTTATTGTGATATTTATACTCGGTCCATATATTATTTGCTGCGGGCCTAGTACGGTGCCGAATTTACTCATTCGCCATAAGATTTATATATATATATATATATATATATATTGATGAATATAAGGTCATATATATATATATATATATATATAGTTAGTATATTTATATACATGTATAAAATCATCGGTATGAGGTATTTCTTATTATCTCTTATTATTATTATGATCTGTTATTATTCCACTAACAGACCCAGATCTATTCACTATGGCACTCAGTTGCCTACGGTGGTGCCGCCACCGGCAGTTCTTGGTACTCATTCCCCAGAAGTTGTATAGATCACTTGCTGTGAAAAGTTCATATATTGTTCATCAATACTTGGATGTTTTAAAATTCATAGCATTGTAACATCAGCTGACTAAAGAGTGTCAATAACACATTTCCCCTGGTGTTTGATGTATACTTATTTTATATATGTGCGTATATCTTTTGTACATGTGACTGTGTATTTCTTATGTCTAGATGTACATATATTTATGTAAGCATTGTATGTACATATTATGCATGGATTTAGTTATCTATGAGGGTATGCAATATGTAACATGAATAATGGGTCTTAGGAAGTGAGAGGTGTCCAGACCATGACACTGAAAAACATGAGGGACTATTCTTTATTTATATACACATAATAAATTATATAGCACATATATATATAGTGTACATATGTATCTACATATATATATATATATATATATATATTTATATATATATATATATATATGTATATATATATATATATGTATGTACATATATGTATGTTCATTATGTATTCATGTATGTACATATGTGTATATAAGTATGTATTTATGTACACATGGATGTGTTATGTATGTGTGTTCATATATATATATATATACATATATATATATATATATATATATATATTCTGTTTGTATATGTACATATATATTCTGCATATGTGTATGTACATAACAAATATATACTATGTGTGTACATATGTTTCATGTGTGTGTCTATGCATTCATGCATCTATGTATGTAGGCCTATGTATATATCAATGATCATTGTATGAATGCATCTATGTATGCATTATGTATGTAGGCAGATGTATGTATGTGTGTATGTGTGCATGCATGTATGTACCCATATATACATATGCATGCTTTTCTTTGTTTAGTTTGTGTGTGTGTGTGTCTTTGATGAATTTATTTACCTTGTATAAACGTTTCACCGATGAGCGGCGCTAGTCCAATTTGAATAAAATCTTTTAAATTTTGCTTCAGTAACATTTATGTATGTACTTATGAATGTATGTATGTATGTATGTATGTGTATGTATATATGTATGTATGTATGTGTGCATGTGTGTATCACTGTATATACGCATGTATGTGTCTATGCATATACAGTAAAAGCTCTCTAAATCGACTATCCTTAGGGGCGACTTTAAATGGTCCATTTAGGGAGGTGGTCGGCTTAAGGAATCAGAATATCGTTCTAATGGTATTGTTGGGACCTAAATAAAGCGATCGATATAGGGGAGTGGTCAGTCTGTGAAGGTGGTCGGTTAGAGAGGTTTTACTGTATGTATGTATGTATGTATGTATATATGTATGGATCTAGGCATATATATATGTATGTACATATGTATGTATGTGTGTATGTATGTATGTATGTATGTATAGGCCTACATATACATATGTACATAGGCAACTATGTTAGTATATATGTATGTACTTATGTATACATGCATTTATGTATGTATGTATGTGTGTATGTATGTATGTATGCACATACATATGTATGTATGTATGTATGTATGCACATAGGGCCTATGTATGTATGTACATATGTATGTATGTGTGCATAGGCCTACATGTGTGTGTGTACGTACAAATGTATGTATGTACCTACGTACGCATAGGGCCTACATACATACATGGCAGAGTCCACTTTTTCAAACAGCAGAGTCTGACTTACTGAAGTGGTTGTGAGTGGCTCCAGTGAACGACCGACCAGCTACCAGCGGCAGGAAGAAGGCGAGGCCGGCCGACACGGCCAGCACGACGCACACCCTCTCCATGGCGACGCCAGTTCCAGATTCCGACGTGACGTAGCGACTGCGTTGAAGCGCCCAATGTCCTAGATTGTGAGTCTGTGTGTGAGAGGCTTAGGTAACTACAAACATGTGTCTCCTCTCAGCTCCCCATGAGCTCACTGTAAACTCGGTGAGTGCTGGAGACTGGAAATAGACTCCCGCCGCTACGACCACTAGTACCCCAATTGTCCGCTGGGCGGCTGCGGCGGCGGCGGCAGCGGGAGCGGCTGATACTAACTACACTGGTCCCCGTGCCTCTCTGTGTGGTGGCGCTGCTCAGAGTAATACGAATAAGCAATGCTTAAGAACAACCCCCACCCACTCCACACACACACACACATTTTGCGTATTTGTTTCCGCTAGTGCTCAACCATGCTGTTGTACAATACTTAATTTACTCATTTGTTTTATAACACCTTAGGATATTTGTTCGCAATAGATTAAAATAAGCAGATGTTATTCAATTCAAGAACAATTGAATGATTATAAAAGAAAAATATAAACTGGGACTAGTGCCTTCTCCCATGTTTTACAGTACTCAAGATGGAACAGGGAACCAGTTTGATTACTATTTGGGTGTAATCGATTAATCAACTCGGGTCACCCGAGCCACTTTTTGGCACATGCGCACATCCTACAGACTCGGAACGAATAATCAAATACACTTCTCCACGCTCAGGGTGGAAAAAATGGTGGCTTAATCCAAAACCTTTTTTTTTTTTAATAACCGATAAAACTACAGCAAAATAGGATTTTAAGTATTTTATGATGGCATAGTTTAGTTATCTTTCCATTTCATATCATTTATCTAGGTTATTAAAAAAGAAAAAACATGTATCCGTAGGACCGGTAGCTGTTATCCTGTAGGACGGTACCAGCGCAAATGTGACATCATCGCTCGTAGCCAACCCCAGGCAAGAGGTGGGTTACTGGGGTCAGATCATTTTGCACACGGCACGTGTATTTGTCGACTCTACTCGCAGTGTTCGATTTGAAATTCTGACGACTCGGGTGACCGGAGTCACCCGGTGCTGCAGTTTCCGCGGTACGCCAGTTTACGAGGTACACAGACATTCAAATGCATTGTCAATGGCCGTGAGCAAATCTTCATACAGAAAAAGTCAAATATCTCTCAAATTACACCACCTAGAAACAAACCGCTTTGCACACATACAGAAAACATATTCAACAAACAGATTATATTAAATTTATAAGGTTAGGGTTCTTGATTTCTATTAATTTTGAATAAAAATGTATTTCTATGGGTAAGACATAGGAGAAGGCACTGGGACCAGTTTATATCAATTCCACAGAAACAGCTGTTTTCAGTTTCTGGATTTTAGTGAATTAATTGTCTCGTCTCTATGACTACGGGTTAGTCATTAGCCTCCCACCTGCCTGTGTCGGTATAACCCTTGCCACTCCACCTGATGACCCTTTGACTTGGATAGGTTGGTTTGTTGTTGGAGTTTTACGTCCTGGCAACATCTAAGGTCATATCAGGACGGTTACCGACTTGTGACAGTGCACACTCATGGTGACTTTTATAGTGCTGCCCCACAGGGAGACCAGGATGCCAGCACCATGACATGATATCCCAGTCAGTCACATTATCCTGACACTCACCCAACCAGTCCTTGCCCTATTCTAATAATGCCGAGCACCTAGCTAGGAAGTGATAAGTATAAATTTTATAAGTCCTTGGTTTGACTCAACCATGGTTTGAACATGTGGGTTCGAGTCCCACGATCTACCATACCGACAGGTACTGACTTTTGACAGTGCGTGTGTAATCTGGCAAGAAGGGGATTAGAGTATACAACCCAGGGTTACATGTATGTAGCCTAATAGTATGGCACTGGTCGAAGCCAGCCCTGTTATTGACACACATGAGACTGTGGTTGGATTGAACAAGACAAAGCTCTTGACTTATCAAATGATGAATATACTTGTTTGTTTGTTGCACTGACCTATTATTATCCTCTTCTTTGATGCAGGCTTGTGGTAGCCTATACACAGCTCGTAGCTCTCAGCTCTAATGGTATGCAGCCTCGAAATTGTACAGGAATGTTTCTCTGGCCCAGGCCGTCCAGCACATTCTTGAATTGATTTATGGTAGCTGCTTCCACTGCACTCATGGAAACTCTACAGTGCTGGCCCACCGGAAGACTAGGTCGCCACCACCATGACACACTATTATCCCATTCAGTCACATCATCTTTATAGTGAGCACATTACAGTAGCATGGCCGCATTCAGGGTACGTCTCGGCGACGTCGCAGCGATGTCGCGGCAACATCACGGCGATGCTTTTTGGCTTATTTGCGTTCAGGGTGCGTCGTGGCGACGTCTCGGCAACGCCTCCCTTTTCAGATAGGAGACAAAAGGCGCCTCGAAAATGGCCGCCTGTCTCCAGTGGTTTCAGCCTATCACAGCACAGCTTTCCCATTGCAAATGGACGCCGCCTATGGGGGCGGCCATTTTCGAGACAACCAACTGCTTTTCCCGTTCAGACTGGCGTGATGTCATGCCCGGCGCCGAGGCGCCGCCGAGACGGAGCCTGAACGCGGCCCAGGTGCCCTATCCTAGTGGTGCCGAGCGCCAGGATAGGTAGCGACAAGTATCAATTTAGTAAATCAATAGTTTGACTGGACTTCTGAAAACCAGTCCGGTTAACAGTGCACACTCATGATCACTTTATAGTGATGCCACTTGGGAAAATTATGCTGCCACGTGGACTTAATCCAGTTGTCCTAGTTCCTATTGAAAATAATGTTAGAAAAGATCAACCTTCAGGGATAAATAAACCTTTGCATGGGTAGGTAGAATAGCTGGTCAGATCAGTATTAAATACTCCAACATCAGTTCCTTTAAAAAATTAAGAAACGTTCGAAGTGAGATATAGATAAAGAAATATGTACTAAGTAATAGATCAGGGATAAACAGCAGGTAAGCCAGAAAACATCAGAAACGTATAGGAGACACGATACTAAATAAACTATGACCTGGTTCTCAATGAATGGGTCCGGCAGGTTAAGCATATTCAGGAATGGTGTCCACACAGATTCCTTATACTTCCGTGCATAGTCACGGAATATCTCCACACGACCCTTGTCCTCCTACAAACAGAATCACAGACACAACGTTAAAAGTTGTCCTCCTACAAACATATAATAAAAAATATAATAAAAAACTAAAACAGATTGGAAACTCCCCAATTTTACACAATAAACAAGTTTACAGAAACTATGGCTTAAAGGAAATCAAACCATATGGATTAGGATCACTATTGCACAGCGGCGAAAACAAGTGCATGCACTTAACCGTTAATTGCAGAATAAACAAACAATCACCAAACAAATATTATAATAATTGCAGCTCAGGGATCTTTATTCTGTGATCCCTGGAAGGGAGGGGGGTGACAATTTTATTAAAGGTTTTCTGATGTTTTTTTCTGTAGCAGGGAGTTTTGTTGGCTTTGATTTTTTTTTGCATTGGTGTTTTAAATAATTCTCTTGTTAATTAGTGATCAATTCTCCAAAAGAAATAGTTGTAGAAAAGAAATATAAACGTATTCACGCTTGTCTTTAATGATGTTCCTAAAGAGGCACTCAAGCTTAACCGAGTTAGAGCCCCGTGGGTTCGAGGCCAAAAGAAACAAAATACTTCCAGAATTTATAGCTCTGATTGATTGGCTTGCTCAGTATCAGGATACTGTGACTGAGTGGGATATCGGGTCATGGTGCAGCCACACTGGTCTCCTATTGAGGCAGCACGATGAAGTCTCCATAATCCTACTCCATCACAAGTCAGTACCCATCCTGATATGACCTTAGATGTTGCAAAACGCTAAACCCCGACAATCATTTGATTGATTGTCTAGATTGGTTGAGGTTGTAGATCCTAGGAACATCCTTGGTCGCGTCAGATTGCCTAATGACTTGTGGCATGCACACTAATAGTTTTATATTCCTGCCAAACTGCGATAGGGCCTATCATATGTAGCATTGGTTGTCATGGTAACCATCCTTGGTGAAATCTCGACCGGACATTTTTCTTGTTACACCCTGTTTCTTAATTGACAGGTTCGTAATTCCAGCCGCGCGGTGCATTGTGGGATGTTGGGAAGCAAAACAAACCCACGCGAAGCACATATAGCGCCACAGTTATTTATATGAAAATACAGATTATAGTGCCATATTTAATAATAATGACAGCGTTATTTTCTCATTCTTTTCTAATAACGATAGATCTAAAAAATGCTTAGGATTGACCCCCGACATTGGTTTTCAAATGATAATAGGACCAGAGATATTTCACTTTTTCTGTATGGGTTAGGGTTAGGGTTAGTGAAAAGTGTAATATTTGTAAAACCACACCACTTAGAAACAAATCGATTGGTACACATATAGAAAACATCTTTACCAAAAAGATTATATTAAATTTATAAGGTTTTCTATTAATTTTGAATAAATATATTGTGTCGGGCCTACGGCATTTGCCGAAAAAAACTAAGCTGGCGGTGCTTCGACAACATTCCGTACCGAATAATTTAAATCGTATTAACACGAATAATTCCATTAATACGTCGTAATAAATTACAAAACTTTTACAAAATAATCTAAACATATTAATAAACAAACCTGTTAAATAATTCCTTAAAATTCCTGCGATTTCTGGAGTTATTTGTTGAAAAAGAACGCTGCTCAACGATCGCATGTGTTCCGCTGGCGACTCGAACTGAATCGAGGTCGAACTGTCAACAAACCGTACTGGATAATTCAAATCGTATTAACACGAATAATTCGATTAATACGCTGTAATACATTACAAAACTTTTACTAAATAATCTACACATATTAATAAACAAACCTGTTAAATAATTCCTTAAAATTCCTGCGATTTCTGCAGTTATTTGTTGAAAAAGAACGGTGCTCAACGATCGCACGTGTTCCGCTGGCGGCTCGAGCCGGAAACCATATTTAAAGAACTGCGCATGCGCGGATCACCACCGTCGGCCCGACGGTGGCTCAACGGTGGCCCACATGTGGAAAATGAATGGAAACTAGCGGCGGCCCACCACCGTCGGCCTGACGGTGGCTCGATGGTGGCCCACATGTGGAAAATGAATGGAAACCAGCGGTGGCCCACATGTGCAAACTGAGTGAAAACCAGTGGCGGCCCACCACCGTCGGCCCGACTTTGGCTCGACGGTGGCCCAAATGTGCAAAAGATTGAAACCCAGCGGCGGGACACCACCGTCGGCCCGACGTTGGCTCAACGGTGGCCCAAATGTGCAAACGATTGAAACCCAGCGCCGGGACACCACCGTCGGCCCGACGTTGGCTCAACGGTGGCCCAAATGTGCAAAACGATTGAAAACCAGCGGCGGAACACCACCGTCGGCCCGACGGTGGCCTGACGGTGGCAAATATGTGCCGACGGTGCGACCAATAGCCAACGTCTGCCCGACAGCTGTGTGCTATCTGGGCAGTATCCAGAAGTCAAAGTGTTCAGACGTTGTACTTTCACATGGTGTCAGATGAGGAAGAATGCCGCCCGCTAGTACACTGCCGGGTTTGCGGCCGCCTGGTCAGCTTGTCCTCAGCAACAACGCAAGATCGAACTGGAAAACATGGATCAGAGCATATGACATATACACCACTGCTGCAGGTGTCATATTGAAGATGGAACGAGTGCAATGCTGCATCTTTCTTCACGTCACTGGCGAAGAAGCGCAAAAGGTTTTCGCCAATATGGACATGCAATCGTCAAGTTTGTTGAGTAAGATTGTCAGAGAATATGAAAAGGATGTGTCCATGTCCATGTTGATCATGCACATTGAAGATGGGTGGGACACTACACGCATACAGACACCGCCGTGTCTGAGACAGTACATCCCACACAAAGATGAGTTAACGGTAGAAAACAATCTGGTCATGAAAGGCAATCGGGTGGCGGTTCCTCCAGGTCTCCGCGGTGAAATGATTGAGGCGTTACACGAAACACATTTGGGCATGACAAAATCCAAGCAGCTGGCGCGAGACTGCATGTTTTGGCCTAACATAAACAAACAAATTGAGGATAAGGTCAGTCGGTGTGACACTTGCCAAAACAACCGCAAAAGTTTGCATAATGAGCCATTGATTAATCACCCGATAGCCTGTCAACCGTATGAAAACGTAGGTGCAGACTTGTTTGAGTTAAACCATAGAAATGACCTGATAACTGTAGATTATTACACGAAATATCCAGAGGTAACGTTGTTAGGTGATACGTCGTCTGTCACGGTCATTGAGGCGTTGAAGGATAATTTTGCAAGGCACGGTATTCCTAGTCAGGTCATTTCGGACAATGATCCGCAATTTAAGAGCCATGAGTACAGGGAGTTTGCACAACACTATGGTTTTAAAGCTGTGTATTCCAGTCTGCAGTATCCACAAAGCAATGGCCAGGTGGAAAGGTTTGTGCAAATGGTAAAAGACATGTTGAAGAAGTGCGAGAAAACAAATACAGACTTTCAGTTAGCTTTGTTGAACTATCGGAACACTCCATTGCCCGTCTTGAATGCATCTCCGGCTCAGCTGCTGAGCAGAAGGCTGAGAGGGAGGTTGCCGATGGCGGAAGAAATTTTGATACCAGAAACACAAAATCCAAAGAAAGTGCAGACAGCGAAAAGGCAACAAAGCCAAAAAGTGTTTCATGACAAGAAATGTGGTAAGCCGCACAAACCTATGAAAGTTGGGGACAAAATAAAATACAAAAATCATGCAGGGGAATGGAAAAAAGGGGTCATTTTAGGTCGTACGGGTATCTCAGGGAGAGAGTATCAAATTTTGAACGAAGCAGGTAATATGTTGTATAGAAATCGAGTTCAGATTATAAGGGCGCCTGATGGGGGGGCGGCCCGAACCAGTCGGGCAGACACAGAGTAGGTCAGCGTCGTTGCCGAATGTAAACAGTGCGGCTAATCTAAGTAGATCAGGTCGACTGATTAGGCCGGCGAGCAGGTTAGACCTGCAGTGGGTCAGTTAGACTGGGTGTATACACACGACACATGTGCATGATAGGATTAAGTTGTGTTTCAGCTGCAGTTGGTGTGTGTTGTGTTTATGGACAATGTATAACATGGAGGGTATGATGCCGGACATTTAAAGGACTTCAGTGCCATAGTGCGCTCAGACATTCGCGAGGACCTGTGTTTATTACATCAATATAATCAGCACATCTTATGCCATGTGCATGTAGATTTAGACAAATCTAGGCACTCAGACTAGTGTTAAAGCCAAAGCCAGTCAGTTTTATTTATTTTATTCATGCTTTTATTTATATCCTATGGTTAATGACATATGTAGAAATAGAAAATGAATAGAGTTAATCAGATATTGGTTATATATTTCTTTGAAACATGTTTTTGTTGACACATTTGACATTTTAATATTTAGAACAATGGTGATGTAAACATCAGCCTGTAAAGTGACTGAAATTGTATGTTTCTTAGCTTAAAATGATTAATTATGGAGAGTTGTGTCTTAAACATATTCATCATATTATTATATTGGATCCTTCCATCCATGTTTGTGCAAAATTGTTATGTATTTCTATTTATTTTGAATAAAATGCCAGTTTTGCCATATGCGTATCGGCAAACTCAATCGCCGTACGCCTTTGCTTTGCTCCCAGCGCCGTTTTCAGCGCATGTGCACTAGGAGATATAGATACTGGGTTGTTTGTAACATTACGACGGTTACTGGTTGCAGAACTGCAACATTATAGAGAGGCTCCGATAAATCAGCCCAATCTTTGGTTGAAGAATAATCTTCTGGTGGGGCGGTTGTAGAAGCTGGGGGGGGGGGGGGGATGTCTTTACAACGATTAAACGACGAGTCGTTGGGGCGGTCCAGAATCTCCGGTCCGGCGGTAGCACAGCATGCACTCGGAACTGTGATGTAGTCTATTAACTGTCTTACACATTGCAACAGTCAACAATCGGCTCTTAAATTCTAAAATTGCGACAATCGACCGAATGTTTATCTTGGCGGAAGTAATCGATAACCTCCACTGTTCGATACTCCACATTCTCTAGTTGGGATTAGAAAGAAAAAACAACACTTGGATTCTAAGTAAAGTTGTTTAGGGTCCTGTTCTGGAGACAGTGGCTGTGGTAGTAACTAGTACCACACCATGCACATTCCTGTCCTGCTATGACCTTAAATGTTGATAGGACACCTCTAAAATGCAGAAATGTGGAAATCCACAAAAAGAAAATCACCTGATTCCTAAATAAAAGATTCACTCCATACTACAGTAGCCTGAGTAAGGGTGAAGAACACGCCTATATAAAAAGTGGAGAAAATGTGTGTAAATGAAATGAGCAATATACATTCTTAATCTAAAAAGCAAAATATATTCTTCACATACCTTGATATATTTACCCTCAACTTTTGAACTGATTAGTAGATTAGTCCAGTAGATCAATGAATTTTAAAGTTTGAATTGACAGAGCCCACATGTCAACATGGCAGCCATTCACAGGAAATTTGAAAGGTTCCTGGGTAATAATCCTATCTAGATTAGGAATTAGTCATTTTCATTGGCTGAGGTAGTCATGTGGTACAACCAGTTCATTCAAACATGGAGGATTTACTTCATGGACTCTAATCATTTCAAACTGATTTTGTGGCATTATGCCTTGGTATTATGTGATTTGAACACCGGAGAGAATATGTTGTGAGAAAACATTACACAATTGGATTGTAGCTCCTGGATTTTAATCAACATAAGGTAAGGATGCCAAACTAAGACCATCGACAGTGAGACACATTTTCTCCCAACTTTTACATAGGATTATAATGCACCTCTGAACAGAGTCAGAGGTGAATCTTTTATCTTCCTGATTTCATGCCCATAATGATAATATTTCAAAGAAACTTGAATGCCAGTCGGGGCATGGGGACATTCAATTTTAAACAGAGCATTAACTAAAGAGGATACTTGATTAAAATTGGTCTACTGAAAAGACAAGAACTTTGCATTAGGCCTACCCCTTAAATAATCTGGAATTTTGGATAGAAACAAAACTGTAATGCCGCATACACAACCAGCCCTAGGTTTGCTGGCACCCCGGGAAAGCTGAACTTATGCACACTTAAAAGCATAATTTTGACAAATTGTAATCGGTTTCCCTGCATGAGAGTGCATGATTTTCTCGCATTATCACTGCATGCTGTGACAGTAACAAAGTCATGTTTCTTCCCAAATACTGCTATTTTTTTTCCAGTCTCTATCGCATCAGCAATGACTTTTGTTTGTGTAAACCTAAGACAGAAAGAGTTGATTGGGTTTTTTCTCACGTTATTTTATTAAATATTAATGTACGGCAGTTATTAAATCAATTGACATTTGACATCCATGATAGCTGGTACCCAAGGTACTCATATTGCAGCCACGTTTAGGAATAGATACATTAGTTGATAATTTAATTATATCCATTCGCTTTTCACACACAATGATCATACATATATTGAACAAGCCATTTACTGACACTCCCGCCACCCAAAAAAAATGCATTTTGAATCACTATCAGCCCGAGTTGAGAACAATTGTTTTCCCTTTTTAATAGTTAGTGTTAGTGGCTGGAAAACCGGTGCCAAGGCACTAACAAAAATACTTTGTTCAAAGGAATAAATATATTTACCACAAAAAAGAGGTTGGTAATCAATCTCATAACCCAAGGCTTCAAACCTCATATAAGGTTTTCCGTTTACAGGATATCAGGTCATTTTGGCTAAGGACATCCTAAGCGCTCAATTAGTTTCGTTGTTGTTGTGAATTTGTAGCTTTATTCATGAATATGGGTCGTTCTCAGAAACTGTGTACGACTTGAGGTAGTCTACTTGAAATGCATATCACAAAGAAATCCATTATTGGAGTGTCAATATTTAGATTTCATCATTTAGCCCAATAATGTGGGAGATATTTTAGATCAAAAGTAAATGTTAATATTGTGTATTATGTATCTTATTGGGATGGATACATAGAAAATTACATCACTAATTTGTGACGTTGTCAACAGCATTGAAAATAAAGTGTCACAAACTTAATGAAAACCTCGGAACAGCAGCTCATTTCACTTCAAATGGTCATATACAATGTCTTCATTAAGTTGAAGACATTTATTTCTAAAAAAAAATATTTGAATTATGAAATAGTTAACGTTTTCTGGAGTCATTAACATCATAACATTTCGTTTCCACTTGCAAGTACTATGAAACTCTGTATCAAACACTAAGTACAGATACAATACAAGAACTATTTTCACCATTTGACACTCTATGCATGGACCCAGTTATGGTATAGTAAAAGATAAATCCTGAAATTGCCCCTAAACATTGAAATTTGAGCCGAACATTTGTGTAAAATTGTTGTTTCCACTTTGACTGTTACCTTGCTAATATTTTTTTGCCTTTCTCTTTAATATTCACAAATAAGACAAAACCATAGCAATGAGGTTTCAAATTATTATTACTACTGTTTATAAAGCAAGTGGAATGTGAAATGTCCTAAAAATGTCATGTTTTGTGTGGAAAATATTTGATTTTGGAGTCAGATTGGTTTCCATGCTATACTGCTATTTATTGGGTGTGAGCATCATTTGACCTACTTAAAAATGCCAGAATGTTTATTTTCAATTATTCAGATGCAAAAGGACATACACATTGAGGAAAGTTGTTTATAGGACTTTGGCAGCATTTTGATTTTGTGGTACTGATGTCACACTATTGGTACACAACTTCTGAGAACGACCCATATATCCTAAACATTTTGGCACGTTCTTGTTTGAAATATGAGTAAAAGTAACATTTAATAATTAGATACAACGATGAATTAAACTTAACTATTATCTTCATTGCTGTTGCTTAAACTCGAGAACTTTTGCGGGACCTTATGGACTTTGGCTGGGGTAGTGGTAGTCAGGGAGGATTTTAAAATCATGACATTCAAGGAAATTTCCAGGATTTCTAGGATATGATTGATTGATTGATTGGTGGTTGCTTTACGCCGTGTCGGCAGCATAGGCCATATTCACGGCGAGAAATGTTTGTTTTTTGTTCAAACCATCGCTTTTACATGTAAAAGCAGACAATCAATTATGTGCCAATAGACACTAATTAAATTAGAAAGCTCACAATCATATATCTGTGGTCAAGGGAAACAAATTCCCATAGAAAAAGAAAAGTTTCATTAATAATTAATAGAATCCATTTAGTAAACTATATAAGGTGGTACAGTCCAGCTGCCCTCAAAAAGGCTAAAATGTTTTCCTGTTTTACCTTAGTAAAAAGGTCATGCATACTGCCTGCAGTGTAGAACCGTTGGCGCAGGGCCAAAAAATCAACGCAACTTAGTAAAATGTGTTTGAGTGTCAGTGGGGACTGACACCCAATACATTCAGGGGGAGGTTCCCCCTTGAGCAGAAAAGCATGTGTAAGCCACGAGTGGCCAACACGGCAGCGACTAAGGACCACTTGGTCCCACCGACCTCCCGCATGAGTCTGTGGTGGCTTTCCCACAGATGGTTCAATTTCTTTAAGTTTATTGATGTTTTCATCCCACTCATGTTGCCATTTGGATTTTATGTGGGTGGCTATTAGTGGTTTCAGATCAGAGTGAGGGATCAGACATGGTTCAAGATCACAGTTCAGGGCCTTCTTCGCAGCCCGATCAGCTCGTTCGTTTCCTTGTATGCCAGCATGGCCAGGCACCCAGCACAGGTGGATATCATACCCATCTGTTGTCAGTTGGTTCATTTTATAAATGACCATTGCTAGAATAGGGTGATTCGTTTTCAGTCCAGCAACAGCCAGGAGGCAAGAGAAGGAATCACTGTATATAACATAGTTAGTGTGGCTGGATACCTCGATATACTCCAAAGCGAGAAGGAGTGCTCGGGCCTCTGCAGTGAAAATCGAGCTCTGATCTGGCAAACGTACACCAAATTTTTCCCGTTGGCAGACTGCTGCAGCAGCTACCCGGCTTTGGTCTTTCGAACCATCAGTATATATGGAGAGGTGGTCTGCAAACTGGCCTTGAATCTCTGCATGCAGTCCTTCGTACTCGAGTGGATGTGTCCCAGATTTCCTCAGTTCCGTGAGTCGGAGGATAACCGATGGCTTTCTCAACGACCACGGGGGGATGTTCTGGGACTTTGGCATCCTCCAACACGTCCAAATCCACGCCTAAGGCCTCCAAATGAGGTTTCATTCGGAGCCTCAGTGGCCGGATGTAATTTGGCCTGGCTTCATACCTGGATTCGTCATGTTGCTCGAATAGACAATTGTGTGCAGGATTCAATGCATTAGTTTTTATCTTGACTACATATTGCATGGCCAGTTTGATTCTCCTGTTATTAAGTGATGGTTCATTGGCTTCGACATAAAGGCTCTGAACTGGTGAGGTGCGGAAGGCATGTGAATCATGCCAAATTTAGGTGATACTGTATTTCATTAAACGCCTTTCAATTCTAAATCTAAATAATTTCGGACGAAGAAGCTAAAATATTTTATGTGCTTTATTTTCACACGTGACACTGACAGCAGAATTAACAAAGTGATGGTTAGTTTGCAATATGTGGTTTGAGGCTCGACTACTTTTAGGGCTGACTTAAAGCCATGGTCAATAGACTACGTCACCATTCCAGCCGCGCGGTGCATTGTGGGATGCGTGGAAGAAAAACAAACCCGCGAGAAGCACATAGCACATGCTAATACACTGGGTCCAGCTATGAAATGTACTAGTTTCAGCTGATCTCAGCTCTTGTTTGAAATATAGAATACCAACTAAAAATATATATATAATAAATTAAGATATTAATCTTTTATCTTAGCTCAAAATGCTTAATTATGGAGAGTTGTGTGTAAACTTATTCATTATATTGCATCCATCCATCCATGTTTGTGTCAAATAGTTATGTATTTTTTATTAATTTTGAATAAAATCGAAGTTTTGCCCTATGCGTATCATCAAACTCAATGGTCGTATGCCTTTGCTTTGCTGCCAGCGCCGTTTTCAGCGCATGCGCAGTCGGAACGGTGATCTCGTCTATTTGAGGGTTCGAAAATCCTATATTAGCTTTTAAACTATGCCTATTTTCAGAAGAGCCTAAAATCACAATTGTTTTGAAGACATAACTGACCCCAGCACAAAGGAAACCCACCCAAAAAAAATTGTTCTATAATACAAGGGCTAGGCAGATACCAGTTTCATCAGACCAGACCCAGCATCTAACCATTGCAATAGCTATCCCCATAGACAATGTGTTATCTACATAATTTAGCCATCTAATAATAAGTGATATCGGAACGGTCAGAGCAATGAATATCATTGCAATAAACCTGTGTTATCAACACAGTTTAGACATTTTCATAAATGAATTTATACACAAGTTGTATAAATAAGTTTATACACAAGTTGTATAAATGAGTTTATGCACAGGTTGCATGAATCAGTTTATACACAAGTTGTATAAATGAGGTTATACACAAGTTGTATAAATGAGTTTATACAAAAGTTGCATGAATCAGTTTATACACAAGTTGTATAAATGAGTTTATACACAAGTTGTATAAATGAGTTTATACACAAGTCGCATAAATGAGTTTATACATGAGTTGTATAAATGGGTTTATGCAAGTTATATAAATGAGTTTATGCTCAAGTTGTATAAATGAGTTGATACACACATTGTATAAATGAATTTATACACAAGTTGTATAAACTTGTTTATACACAAGTTGTAAAATGAGTTTATACATACATTGTATAAATGAATTTATACACATGTTGTATTAATGAGTTTATACACAAGTTGTATAAACGAGTTTATACACAAGTTGTATTAATGAGTTGTTTTGAACACGGTGATTGGGCTACCTCGTGTAGATTGGCTTATACACAAGTACTTTTGAACACCGTAATTAGACTAAAGTAGTACCCAGTTATATGTCAACCAATGACTACATAAATCCACAAAACATTCACCTCATATTTATTTTACTAGTGAAATAAAAATGAAGACCGCATTTCCATTCCAATATTGACCCACCACAAACGGGAAGATGACTAAAATAAAATACAAATGTAAAAAAAAACAATGGGTGGGGGGGCGGGGAACTGTATGAGATATGCAAGATGTGTCTGGTAAAAACAATGACAAAACAAAGCGATGCATGATGGGACTCAACTACAGATACAACACAAATGAAAACACAAAGCACACCATAAAAATATATACGCAGTGAGCTGCTCCCCACAACATTAGTTCTTCCACTGCTGGCAGAGGGCGGGTTGGTGGTGGAAATCCCCATTACAACCTTTTCCACAGCAAATAGTTCTCTTATTAAATGCCAGACTGAGATAACATAAATAAATCACGGCAACACTTTTGTGTTCTTCACGGGTTTTCAAATGCCACCGGTCTGTGCCACACCTCCCAAAATATATTTAGAAAATCACGTTCGAATTATCTGCTTGTTTCTCTTTCTACTATCATGTGTTTATGAAAACACAGTAAGTACAATCAGTTATGGGTTAATTTTTTTTTGATCCATTAATTGTTTAAGCAGGCGAAATTTCAGTCATAGACGACTGGTCTTCCTCATTCCACTGCTGGTTGATAGAAAGCACGGGCCTACACTTTTACCGACCCAAGGGATTTTTAACCTCCCACACCACATAGACATGGTATGAGAGCAACCGGCCTTTGATGACGCTGTAAGTTATACACAGCGGTGGAAATCCAAATTGGCAGAGCTGGAGACATGGGGAATCGAACCGCCGACCCTCAGATAAGGAGTCTGACCTAGAAAAAAGTCAGACACTCTAACCACTCCGCCACACAGATTAATAATAATCCTAGTTGTAAGTACTTTCAACCAAATACAGTCAGAAACAGTAGAGCTATGAGTTCTAAGCAGTTCTAAGCAGAGTTCTAATTGGCTATTCAGTAGTTGTTTTTTCATCCCATTGATAGTCTGGCATTAGATGGCTATTTAAACAAGTCCAGATTCTCCTCTTTTCTTTCATTATTAATTCCAGGACTATATTTACAGAAGGCCAGACCGGTAAAATATGGGACATTCAGATGCTTTTGAAGCATGTTTCTGTGCCTGGACTGAAATGAAGTGAGGCGCGAAGCGGCTTTACGCCATGGATGTACCATGTACTCATAGTCGGGGAACAATTCAGTCACAAGGCAAATCCATCCCTACTATATCAGAAGGACACACTACAGGGATGTCGATGACTTGGGAGCGCGGGTTAAATATGTGTGAAATCACCACGTATTTGACTTGACATACAGTGAGGGGAAAAGAGCCAGGTATTTTTTTTTTTAATTAAATTTTTTTTTAAATCTTTTGAAAAAAAGCCACTTACTTTTGATTTTTGCATTACAATGTACATTATAAGTGGCTGGGAAAACAAATAGAAATGACCCTGAAAAATATGTAAAATTAAAACCACGGCTGTTTCATTTTCTACAAGTGAAACCTGACCCACAAGTCACAGAATTTCAGATCGAGCACTCTAGTTTTAGGAGTAGATAAGTATGGTGTATAATTATATTCATAATAGGTGCCTGAACATACATTGTGAAACATATTAATTGAAAATCAGATCTTTACTTCTCAGTACAGCACTTCCCACAAAGTCAATTCTGAATGAAAATTACAACAGTAGTCACAAATCTCATATATGACATGACACCAATATTTTCATAAAAGTTCATTAACAAGGATCTGACTATTTCGGAGTTTTGTGTAATAGCCCTGTCACACTACGACGTATCTCGCCGGCATGCCGCCAACGCGCAAAATCACTTTTAATCGTCGAGACTCGTCAAACTTTTTGGCATCAGCGCAACATTTTAGTAGCGTGCGGCCGACGTTGTGGTAAAGGTTTGGCGCGCCGTCCTGATATGACCATAGATGTTCCTAGGACATAAAACAACAAAAAGCAACAGTTTGGAGCAACGTGTAGGAACGACCCTCACACGCATGAGGTGTCTGCCTAGCGTTCGCATAACGTTATCCCAGCGATCTCGACGTGCTCCTAACGTCGCCATAATATTCGCACCCGCGCGTTGTCACGCGTTGTCGGTTGTCAAAAGCTTTGTGCAAGCACAAAACTTCGCCGATCCCTGACGTGCGTCGTCGACCGTCGCCGTCCATCAACGAATACCAACGTGTGCCTAACACGCGCGTAAAGCTTACAGATGTCTCCTGGCATTTCGCCAAAAAATTACACACGTCGACATAAATTTCAATGTAGGATTGTGAATGTGGTTGACAAGACTGACTGAATAGACATCACTAGCGTTTGGCCGTTAATATGGCCCTTGTTGCCGACACAGGGTATGCAGGTATTGCAGGTATAGCAATACCTCAGGGAGTTTGACGCCCCTGCCCTGCAGAGTTGTAAACCACTGCCTTGTGGTACAGGTTCTTGACAGAACCGAAGGCTAAGGGAGCAAACCCTAAACAGAAAACAATGTCACTGTGGCAGCATTAAGGGCGGTTGATGTATGGAACTCCCAACATCTCCCGACCAGCCACTGCAGGGACAAATAGTTTTGCGCCTGTCTTGACATGTTCTTGGCCGGTGTGAAACCTCTATTTGCTCCCCGAGAGAGTGCCGCTGGTAACTTGCAAAAGCCAGCAGCACTTCAACACTTTTGCAGGCAGCTTTCATGAAAAGCAGTCTTTGTCGCATTGCGACCGACAGCATGATGATGATGATGCCGACACAGCATTAAAGCAACCAGCAATCAGCAATTTTCATAAAAGAATATGAAATAACCTGTTCCCTTCAGATGAATAAATAATCTACTTATTCCCGCTACCAAAAGCTAGGCTGACTGATTGATAAGAACCGGCTGCCTTAAACAAATATAATATGAAGATAATTTCACATTAAATGGCTCAAAGATTTACCAAAGCTAAATAAAGCGAGAGAAAGAAGTACAGCAGCTAAATATTTCAATATATAAAAAAGCATTATTTAAAAAAGAATTACTAAATATAGATAGTTAAAATAGGATTTTGTTACCGTTATCATCACTACTATTGTTATTATTATTATTATTATTAACAATAGTTGTAGATAAAGTCGGGCGTCTATGTGATCGTGCGCTTACTTAGTCCCTAATGATCTGTCAAAACATACCCTTTTTTTGTAAGCAGTAAATAAAGTCTGTAATCCTGATAAGAATAACTATATTTCTAGGAATTACAATGTTAAGGAAGTCCTTTGTTTTGTCGGATTTTTTAAGATTTGTTTTTGGAATAATATAAAAATAAAATTCTGAGATAGAAAAAAGTGGGCAGGGTAAAAAGGGAGAAAAATACAGGAGAAAGCAATTCATCACTGACCCATTTACTATAAGGACCAGTATCACTCAAAAAAGCACAAAAGACCTAAATGTTGGTTGGTTGGTTGTTGGGAGTTTTACGTCCTGGTAACATCTAAGGTCATATCAGGACAGGTACCGACTTGTGACAGTGCGCACTCATGGCGACTTTATAGTACTGTCCCACTGGGAGACCAGGCCGCCAGCATCATGACCTGATATCCCACTCAGTCACATTATCCTGACACTGAGCCAACCAGTCCTTGCCATATCCTAATAATGCCAAGCGCCTGGCTAGGAAGTGACAAGTATAGATTTTTAAGTCATTGCTTTGACTCGACCATGGGTTCGAATCACACGATCTACCAAAACGGAAGACGGACGCTCAACTCATTCAGCCATCCAGTCTGGTTCCTACATGTTGGTGGCTAGGGGCTTGCCAGTCGCGAAAGAATGTCTTGCAGCTGTAGACTGGCGCTGGCGACTGAGCCCCCTGATGGGCCGGACCCTTGGTGCATCCTGCGGGCGGTAGAGGGCATCATTCTGCAGACAAAAGAAAATGCTGTGTCAGTTGTTGAGTTTTGTTATTACATTCAATAATTAAAGCTGCATAGTCCGATGAAGCATCAAAATTTCAAAACTGCTTACAATTACATATATACAGGCAATGCACTGACATATATCGTATTCTTGCAGGTTAACGCCAATGTGTGGATTAACGCTCACCCCCCCCCCCCCCCCACTTGGCCAACATTTCGTAAATACCCACCCGTTAAACGCCCATGTGTGGGTAAACACCCATCCCCCACTTCAGTGATTTGCCAATTTATATGCCCAGGGTGTTAACCCGCGAGAATACGGTACATACACAACCACCAACAACCATACAGCATGTAACTTGTAAAAAGTTTTAGTAACAGCAACCGGTGTCATAGATGATCAAAATGGGAAATATTGCCTCTAGAGCAGGATTCAGACCCACACTTCTTGCCATTCTGGGGCTAGTATGCTAACAATTACACCACCTAGATTCCCTGATGCAATCACCCTATCTATGGCTACCTGTCTATGTGGCTCCTTGCCTGAGAAGCCAGTGCAGACTACTACCATTTCGTTAGATTCTGGGTTACTCACATTCGCAAAGAGCCAGTCACGGTGCTCTTTCTCTGCACGCGCAGTCTCGCGGTCGCGCCAGCTCACGATGCAGCTCACCGGGATCCAGATGCAGAGTGACAAGATGATCACCGTCCCAACAATGTTGGCACGCATGAATGCGACTGCAAACAGGAAAGCGCATATGAATATCTAGCAACTGCTTAAATAGTGTCGATAACGCATTCTCGATTGTGATATCCATCACTGTGCTAGCAACATCTAAGGTCATATCAGAACGGGTACCGACTTCTGACAGTGCGCACTCATGGCGACTTTATAGTGCTGCCCCACTGGGAAATCAGGCCGCCATCACCATGACCTGATATCCCGCTCAGTCACATTATGCTGACACTGAGCCAACCACTCCTTACCCTATCCTAATAATGCCGAGCGCATGCTAGGAAGCAACAAGTATACATTTTTAAGTCATTGGTTTGACTCGACCAGGGTTCGAACCCACAATCCAATGGGTTCGGATCTCGCAAAACAGGAGACAGACGCTGAACTCATTCGGTCGAGGACAAAGTGAACATCAGAGGATATAGTGATGGTCAGAGGACATAGTGAAGGTCAAGGATATAGCCATGTGTAAAGTCCTCAGCTGGAATCTGTGGTTTGTGTAGGCAGGCTATAATGAAATCAATACAGGCAAGAGAAAGCAAGAGTATAAAGAATGAAAGTAGAGAGAGAGACAATGCCCTCAGGTTTATTATTATATAGTGGTACATGGATCTGGTATGGCATACCACCTGACCGTGTTCTCCAATGAGAATCAAGCATTTACAGGTCCACCAATGAACATCAAGGATTCCTGTGTCACCATGGCTACTGTGATCTGCCCACCACAACCATGCGGTGTGGCTGCTTGGCCACCACCTGCCTGAGCTGAGTGTGTGGTGATCCGTGACTAACAGAGGGGGGAGGGGGTAGTGATTAGAGCTCCAAGTGCCCCATACACACTATCTCTAGTGCCTCTTTCACACTATCTACCTAATACATAATGACTATTAACCATAAGTAAAGGATCACCAGCAACTACATAAATACATTCATGCACCTGGCACTATATACCATTTACCATTATAGACCATTTGCATTCCCCCACCAATGTGTTTTATCGGAATATTTTACACAGGGTCAGAGGACATAATCATGGTCAGAGGACATAGTCATGGTCAGAGTGCCTAGTCCAGATTGGAGCATATCGAGAAGGTCTTGTATATGAGCCTGTCTCAAAAGGTGCTACCGCTTCGGGTTTTTTGTCCATAGTAACAATTGACACAAAACAGCACAAAAACGGTTACACTGAAAACACAAGGACATTTGCTGCAAATCAATATGTATTCTATTGAGATTATGAAACACCATGTAAAAAATAAATCAGTTTATCCTGAGCAAATGCATAAGTAGATAGTGTGTTGATCGTTGCTATGGACAAAGATTTGTCCGATATTGCTTAGCACCTTTTGAGACAGTCTCATATATGAAAAGAAGGTCAGCAGAGGCCTTAATAAAGGTCAAACGACGCAAAGAAGGTCATTGCAGTTCTACGAGATTAAACACCTACCGAGCTGGTCTGGAGTGATATTTTCTATTATCTTCCAAATTCTTTGAACTAAGTCATACGTTTGTCGCTGGCATTCACCCTGCAAATAGAAAAAGAAAGCAGGCATTTGATATGGAACCCAGACAGACACGAGAGTAGTCGCTTCCCATGCATACAATTTTGTGTAAACAATACCACTTACGGCCTGCTACGGCCGGAAGACCAGTGCTACGGCACTTAGAAATGGCATGTGAATAAGATTTACGGAAACTATTGACACACAAAAAAGGACAAAAAAAAGAATTGTTTTAAATCTCCCTCACCCACTGGGTAGCTAGGCTGGCCCCAAACTTACAACAAACCCATGAAGGGTGCTCACCTTAAGGCATGACCCTTGGATGCAGGGCATGCCGTCGGGCAGGTTTGAAGTGATGTTCGTTACAGGATCATCAACATATGGAACGCAGGTGCTGTTGTGGTTCTTCTTACAGCACCACAGGCACGCCGTGTTCACTGCACAGGGGGAGGGAAAGATTAACTTACAGATTAACTTACAGATTAACTCAGCATCATCATCAACATGCTGTCGGTCGTGATGTGACAAAGACTGCTTTCATTACTTGACTGCCGCTCTCCATTTAGCTCTCTGCTGTGAGAGTGATGTCCATGAGCATTTCATGAAAGGTGCCTGTAAAAGTGTTGAAGAGCTGCTGGCTTTTGCAAGTTACCAGCGGCACTCTCTCAGGGAGCAACTAGAGGTTTCACACTGGCAAGAACATGTCCAGACAGGCGCAAAACTATTTGTCCCTGCAGTGGATGGTCGGGAGATGTTGGGAGTTCCATACATCAACCGCCCTTAATGCTGCCTCAGTGACATGATTTTCTGTTTAGGGTTTGCTCCCTTAGCCTTCGGTTCTGTCAAGAACCTGTACCACAAGGCAGTGGTTTACAACTCTGCAGGGCAGGGGCATCAAACTCCCTGAGGTATTGCAATACATGCGATACCAACAGATTAACTTACAGCTTAACTTACAGATTAACTAACAGATTAACTTACAGATCCTCTTCTGGCTGATCTAGGCCCTTTTGGGGCCTCTAGTCCCAGCTCGTTATGCTAAAAAAATAACACACATATGGAGCTAGACAGAGCCCTGAAGTCATATAATTGTGAGTGTCCTCTCAAATGTCTATCCAGCCTTCTCTCAAATGTCCTCATGACACAGTAATATGCAGTATCGTTCAATATAAAACTTTGAAAACCAACTGATTCAGGGGGCGACGAGGGCTTGGGACAAGGCCCCAGGATCCGCAGCGACTGTGGTAGACGAATCCAACACGAATGCTCATTGGTTAGATTTAATAAATAACTAATACAAGAACTCTTCCTACCGTACATTTATACACATACCGTATTCTCGCGGGTTAACACCCACTCCCCACTTGGCCAATATTTCATAAATGCCCACCCCTCAAACACCTATGTGCTGGAAAACTCCCACCCCCACTTCAGTGATGCCAATTTAAATGCCCAGGGTGTTAACCTGCGAGAATACGGTAAACGATAAATTATACTTTATACACATACCGTTCTATGTTCTACTGATTTCTGGACCAACAGAATTTCCAGTTAGCCGTTCATAATACACATGTCCGCCGGGCATTAATTACCTTGATCGCAGATACAGGACACGAGCCCTTTCGTCTCGCACAGCGGGATGCAGCGGCCCGCCTTACAGCTGCCCCTGGTGGACAGAAAAGGAACCATTAATACCTGCCTGCACACAGCGCATTGTATCAAGGACGCGCCTTACCGCTGCCCCTGGTGGACAGAAATGGAACCATTAATACTTGTCTGCTGCACATGGCACATTGTATCAATGCCCGCCATTAGTGCTGCCCCCTAGCGACGGGAATACCAGTCATTAATACTCGTATACAGCGGGATAAATTTCTGCTTGAGACCAAAGCAAAAAATGTGCGAAAAGAAATGGTGTTGTTTTGTTTGTTTGTGGTAGTTTAACGTCCTAGCAACATCTAAGATCATATCAGGACGGGTACCGACTTGTGACAGTGTGCACTCATGGCGACTTTATAGTGCTGCCCCACTGGAAGACCAGGCTCCCAGCACCATGACCTGATATCCCACTCAGTCACATTATCCTGACACTGAGCACACCAGTCCTTACCCTATCCTAATAATGCCAAGCGCCAGGCTAGGAAGCAACAAGAATCAATTTTTAAGTCATTGGTTTGACTCCACCAGGGTTCGAACCCACGATCCACCAACACGGGAGACGGACGCTCTAACTCATTCAGCCATCCCGTCTGGTCAAAAGAAATGGTAGGCGACTGATCAGGGAAGACTGGTTGGCGATCGGTCAGTGAGTGGTCAGGGACTGTTTTGCGACTGATCGGCTTTCGATTGCCGACTTCTCTAAGACTAGGGAAGACTGATTCGTCCATCAGTTGGTGATCAGTCGGCGATGGTCCCTGACTGGTCACGGACTGTTGGCGATCAAAATGACCCACCACTCACTTTGCAACTGATCTGAAACCAGTCTGGGACTGATCGCCAACCTATGAAAATGATTTGCGACCTCCTGTTGACCATTTTAGTTGCAAGGAAGTGTTTGATGCAACACCTGCAACCTCTTTACAAACAAAATGGTCACAAAGAGGTCGGCGATCAGTGACGACCTAATAGAGACCTTTTTGTGACTGCTTGCGACCAACCAGATGTTTCTTGTCGCAAGTGGTCACAAACCTAGTGTGACTGGGGTATTACCTTTCGAGGCAGCTTGAGTTATCGGCCATATGCTCCGGCTTCGGACAGGTGGCGCTTTGGCCAGTGCAGTAGGCTGTCCCTTCGCATGTTGGCACATCAGCCGAGTGCTCGTGACAGATTGTCGTGTTGGAGGCATACTGACAGTTCAGACAGCACAAGTCGTTCATGTCGCTGCAAGAACACAAAGATAACTAGTATCTCACCACATGGAATGCCACGGTTCATACAGCTGTTCAGGAACCAAATTTAAGGCCCTTTTAGGGCATTTTCCGGTAAGAAATACGATAAAAATATGACATTATAATGATTATATACATGTCAACTCTTGGTCGTCTTACTTAACCAGGTTTCTGTATGCTATTTTTATCAAAACAAAAGAAGCAACTAGGGAATTGACATTTTTTATTATACTTAAGGTGATTTTCAAGGGCATTCAGGCGCGTGGAATACATTACTTTATTTCCAGGGGTTTTCACAGGTTTTCCAGACGCGTACACACCCTGTGCAATATTATAACTTTGTAGCAGTCTTCTGAAATTGGCAAAGTTCTGAATAGGCCCTAGATGGGTACCTGCACTTGGCGTTCGGCTTGAGGTGACAGTCGTCAGCGCAGCACTCGTCAGTACCCTTCAGTCCTTCCGGGCCGACGTCACACTCCTCGTCAGGACCCTCCACGTGTGAGTTGCCGCAGAAGGACTTGCCCTTAGCTGGAACAAGCGGAATGAAGGGCAGAGTTCCCACTCTTTTTCAAGCTTCTTTTTTTTAAAGTACTTTTTAAGTACTTTTTAGGACCATTAAAACTGTTTTTTAAGGACCAAAATGAAGAAATTCCACAGCTTTTTATAACTCAAGGTTCCGAGTATGCTCAACTAGCCCTATTGTCCATCAGGTGGGGAAAAATTCCAATGTAATCTTTCAGAGGACAGCCAAGGTTAGCCCAAAATTATCGTCTGCTATAGTAACCCTGAGAAATTATTTCAAAATTACACCAAATATGACCTTTCAAAGAACCTTAAGAACTGTCGCGATATCATTTAAAAAAAATTAATTTAATCTTTTTTTTATATAATTAAATAAAGATCGATTTTTTAAAATGAGACAAACATTTCGAAAAACATGTTTTCTAATACATTGACATCCATAATTGTTAATGACTTGTAATACTTTTTGCATAATTTTAGAACTTTTCAGTCCTTAATTTTTGCATTTAAAAAAGTTAGTACTTTTAAAGGTTTTTTTTATGACCAGTACGAACCCTGAAGGGTCAAACACGTGAAAAGAGGGGCCGCGGTGGGGGAGGGAAGTAATGTCATCACTCAAAATTGATATTTCCTTGTTTGTTGGAGTTTTACGTCCTGGCAACATATCAGGTCATATCAGAACGGGTACCAACTTGTGACAGTGCACACTCATGGCGACTTTATGGTGCTGCCCCAGTGGAAGGCCCGATATCCCACTCAGTCACATTATCCTGACACTGAGCTAACCAGTCCTTGCCCTATCCTATTAATGCCAAGCACCAGGCTAGGTAGTGACAAGTATCAATTTTGTAAGTCATTGGTTTAACTCGACTGGGAATCGAAGCCCCGACCTTCCACACGGGAAGCCTGCACTCTACTGATTCGGCCACCGTGTCCGGTGGAGGTTTATCAGATTAACTATTGCTATTTCCCCCGAAAGACACTGGTGATGTTATAGTGCTGCCCCACTGGGAGACCATGCCACCAGCACCATAACCCGATTTCCCAGTCACATTACCCTGATACTGAACTAACCAGTCCTTGCCCCATGCTAGTATTGACGAGCACCAGGGTAGGTAGTAACAAGTATCAATTTTGTAAGTCATTGGTTTAGCTTAAACATAGCTTGGGGATTGTCAGGTGGTACGGAGATGGAATAAAACGCTATTAGAATCAAACACGACGGCCTAAAACGCTATCAAAGTATTATATATTTTAATAATATAAAATAAATGCGCAATCTCATGTGGTACGCAGCTGCATACCTGTGTATATGGAAGCAACGCCCATGCATACATATACACATACATATACATTCATTCATAATACATAGAGACATACATATTCACGGTGTGCATGTTGTACACAACATGGGTAATTGAGCACATGGGATCGCCGACATTCTCTATGGCGTGGTGCATAACTGGCGCCACCTACCTGATTACAACTCACAGAAACTTTCTACCATGATTCGCCATACCCTGGCAAAATAAGAAACTAATGCACTGATTCACCGGCTAACATTGGTGCCACCTATCTTTAAACTCTTGTACTACATTATTCTAGCCTGCTTGCCGCCTACCGGAATATTCTCGCTGACGTCATAACTGCCCCGAACTCGTATGTTCACCCGCAGGGCCTTAAGCAGACAAGACGTATTGACATGCAGCCAGGTTTTATAGAGCCATCCCACCCACCCACCCACCCACCCAACTATTGGAAGGGTATAGGGTTAAGCGTCTGTTCTCTTCATCATTACTGATCTTCAATTGAAATATCACTACTGTTAAATGTTCTAAGCAAAATAATAAATGCCGCTATAACGTAAGTCGGTCTTGTGTTGCTCAATTATTAATTTCATGTTCCTTACACAAAGCTTGCTGATGTATATTATTATTAAACATCTGTTCATGCAGGTGAAGATTATTATTGGGGGGGGGGGGGGGGGGAGGGGTTAGTACATATTGTTTTATATGCCTAGCACAATAAGTCACACTTACTTTTCTTCATTGCTGGACAAAGTTGGTACTTCAGCCAATGGCTATGCTGTATTGTGGTCACGTGATGCATACATACTGGCATGCAATGAGGATCAGTCAAATGCCGGGTCAGTTTGGCTTCTGTTTCATTAACATCGCCCATGTACAATTGTCAACTTCAACAAAACTTTATGCAAAGGTTGATTGCGGAGGTCTGGGTCTTACCTGAAAAGCAGGGCTGAGCCTTCTTTTGTAGGACAGCGCCGATGGACCGTCGGCTACAAGGCGAGAAGATCTAAGCGAAAGAAAACAACACAATTAGTTTCAGCAAATTTTATACCGATTGGTGCTTGTTTTACAACAAGTCGGCAGCAACGGACATATTCACAGCAGGAAGTGCTTAAGTGTGAGTGACTTGGAAGTTTTACGGCATGTCGCCAGCTATGGCCATATTCATGGCGAGCGTGCTTAACTTGTATTCTGTCAATTTTTTCTTTTAACCATCACCTTTACACAGAGTGCAAAAGTATATGAACAAATATTTGTCAAAAGACACATGAAATTAAAAAGCTTACAATTATAAAAATTGCGGCCGAGGAAAATAACATTCTAGATAAAAGTCACTCTAGGTAATTATTGATTTAATAAACTATATGAGGTGGTAGTCCTGCAGGCCTGAAGAAGGGTTAGGATAAAATTTCTTCTCGTTTTACATTATATTAGTAAAAAGACAATCCATACTGTTTGCTTTGATGGTGCAAGATCATAAAATCAACAGTTTAATAATATATCAGTGGGGATATGTCTATGTAAGTGCATTACTTGTATGTGTGTAATTGTAAGTATTAAACAACTTAAGGACGTAAACCATGTAAAACACTAACAATTCCAGGGCGACATGTGTAATCGCCTGCACTGACATCTTAAGCAAAGAACCACATAGACAGGTATGCATATATAGTGCAGTGTCTGGACACATGTGAAGATATGGAATTCAAGGCTATTTCAAAGGCTTTTCATAGAAATTCAAGACTATTTTCATTTAGATTTCAGGAAAAAAAAAAACAATGGCGAATGATGATTTCAGGCTAATTTAGATCATTGGGGACAGTTTAATGGAATTCAAGGCTTTTCAAGGCTAATTACCCAAAATAGGTTTAAATTCAAAGCTTTTCAAAGTCTTGAAATGGGGCAAATGACCCTGATAGTGTGATTGCATCAGGGAGCCTAGCTAGTGTAATGGTTAACACATTAGCCCAGGAATTCCAAGAAGTGTGTGTTCGAAAACATGCTCTATGTGCAATATTTCCTATTTTAGTCACACTCTCAGGACAATTGCATAACTGGATACACAGTTACAGGTATTTTAAAGGCCACCCTTGCCCTGACCGCTGATGTACATACATATATACAAATGGTCTCAAATGCACTGCACGGCCCAGCACACTAAGCCCCTTCCCACCCCTCTTTCAACGCCCATTACATACCTAGTACCTAACATTTTTCTTGAAATTGACCCAATACCAGTCACATACAAATCCCCATTACAATCTCAGACCTCCATTCCATTCATCAAATCATACAAATAACTAACAATTTCTAATTAAATGACTCAAACAGTATTGCAAAAATTAACATCATACACATTGACATCCAGTGTTCCTGTAACCATCATACCATATCCTTCAGTATATAACGACTTACATTTATGGGCAAATCAGTGTAGGTATTTACTAGATACCAGCATATTAATTGTGATTAGATCCACTGATTTGCAGATATAGTGTGCATGTATTTGAAAATAGGTATATATATTTTGATATATTTCTTTACAAAAAAGGAAAGAAGGAAAAAAGTGTTTAAAGACAATTCTAAAACCATGCAAATCATATTCACTGAATGCATGATGCTTTTATTGGACTAGAATTGTACACAGTTACTACTACAGCTGATACTTAATTTATAAAAATGTATAATACTTTTAGTATCAAACAGCATTTGCATGCAGTTACTATTACAACTGATAGTAGTTTCATTTTGGTATTAAGGAATTGTACTGTACGGCCGGAAGACCAGTGCTCTGATATTATTCGATGAATAAAATACACTTTAGTAAAAAAAAAGAAGAAATTAGTGTAAACCTTGAGAATGATTTTCTTGGAACTGTGCTTACCTTGTTGTTGGCATCATATCCGCTGACGGAGTATGTGTACATGATGTACTTTCCCCCACTGAAGGCAGACGGGGAGCATTCATTCGTGTCGGGGTCATGCTCACTCCCCCAATTATGACCTGGAGCAAATTACACATTCCTAGGTTGGTTGGTTGTTGGAGTTTTATGTCCTGGCAACATCTAAGGTCATATCAGAAGGGGTACCAACTTGTGACAGTGCTCACTCATAGCGACTTTCTAGTGATAGCCCACTTGGAAATCAGGCTGCCGTCAACATGACCCGATATACCACTCAGTCACATTATCCTGACACTGAGCTAACCAGTCATTGCCCTATCCTATTAATGCCGAGTGCCAGGCTAGGAACCGACAAGTATCAATTTTATGTCATTGGTTTGACTCGACTGGGAACTGAATTACCAATTCAGCCACCGCGCCCAGTACATTCTTAGGAAATGTGTACATCTATTCGCTCAACTCCAGATTTCACAAATACTGAATCACTACTCATTTCAGGGCCGTAGTTACATTGTCGCACTGTAAGCCCATGCGAACAATTTCTTTCAACATCATAATTTTTCCATACTAAATCTTTTATAACATGCACTTTGTTTATTTTGTGCTTACAATTTTTTTTTCTCCTGTAAGCATAAATAAGTCAATACTTTTGTACTTTTTTGCATACTAAATATTTTATAACATGCACTTTTTTTTATTTTGTGCATACAATTCTTTTTTTGTATTTCCTGTAAGCATGTGCAAACAATCTTGTGCCTTTTTTCCATAATAAATATTTTATAATATACACTTTTTTATCTTGGGTTTACAATTTTGTACATAACTGTAAACACGTGCGAAAAACTTTGTCCTTTTTTTCCATACCAAATCATTTATAATACACACTTTTTATTTTGTGCTTACAACATTTTTTTCAATTCGTGTAAGCAGGTGCGAATAATTTTGTGAAAACAATAATTAAATTACTCGATACGCCCCTGCATTTCATATCAAATCAGTAGTGGTTGAGTATGTAGATCCTATTAATGCCAAGCGCCAGGCTAGGTAGCGACAAGCATTAATTGTATAAGTCATTGGTTTGACTCAGCTGGGATTCAAACTCCCGACCTTCCGCACGGGAAGCCTGCGCTCTACCGATTCGCCCAGAGCATCCGGTGTGGCGGTTTCAGCGTGTTCCCGTGCTCAGACGTGTACCTCGCTTCTGCGCATGCGTCAGAATCTAATAAACATGGCCGTAATCAATTAACACTACCCGGGCGACTCGGGTCATCCCAGTCGTCAGAATTTCAAATAGAACACGGCGAGTGGAGTCGACAAATACACGTGCCGTGTGCAAAAAAAGAATAACTTAGATTAATTAAATGGAAATATAGGTAAACTAGGCCATCATAAAATACTTTAAATCCTATTTTGCTGTATTTTTTATCGGTTATTAAAAAAAAAAAAAAAATTGTCCACCCGAGCGCGGAGAAGCGTATTCGATTATTCGACCCGAGTTTGTAGGATGTGCGCATGCGCCAATAAGTGTCTCGGGTGATCCGAGTTGATGCGAAATCCACGCATGCGCAGAAGCAACGGGAGACGGCTGAGCACGGGAACACGCTGAAACCGCCACACCGGTAAAAAAACAAGTGGTTCACTGCAATAGAAGTGCCCAAGGAAAGTTGTGAAAACGCCTGTCAATAACAGTAAAAATGAAACCCGTTAACGATGTTTATAACTTATAAAGTTATGTAATTTCGCCTTTCCCTTCCCTGTCCAATGTTGCAGAACTACTATGAATAACCATGTAGATGTCAAATTTTAATTTATTTCGGTAGAATAGCAGCACAATCGACAGAAATAAATTACAATTTGACATCCACGCCACAGTATTTTTAGGGGGTGAAAACTTAAAGCAAATGGTTACTTACCAAATTCTGAACAACAGCGAGCCATCATATGAAATAAGAGAAAAGATGTCACATATTTATATTAACTTACATATGTCACATATTTATTTTATGTTAGATGCGGAAGTAGATAGAATAGCAAAGTGTCAACATAACTTGTTTCACAGAAAGAAGTTGACTGGGGGAAAAAGCTAAGAACATATCGCAGTCAGATCAAGTCTCCGAGCAGGACTGGACAACTATAATAGTGTAGTAGTCTGCACTGGCCTCTCTGACAAGGAGACGGGTAGGTGTGGATAGAGTGATTACATCGGGGAGCCAAGGTAGTGTAATTTTTTATGAAATAGTTTTTTTTATGAAATAGTACAAATGGATCTTCCATTGTTTGCTGTATCAATATGCAGTACATTTTTTTTTTTAAATGGTACTATAGAATACAATTTATTGCAGTTAATTGTATAGTGTAGCAGATCAAATCATGTAAAACCGATCAAATCATACATAAAACACATAAAATGTAGATGGGAACATTTGTGAACAGAATTTACAAGTCTTTGACAAACTGTGATAAACGGATAACGGGACTAGTAGCAATAGGATGAGTGAAATAGTCCAACGCGATAAGATCATTATCAGTGGCATACCTAGAGTATGAAGGTATGGCACATGCCATGGGCGCCACTTAAAAAGGCGGGCGGCACTGAGCAATTTCTATTATTCAGGGATGAAAGTGGTCTCCGGGAAAAAAAGCGGAAATGCTAATATTCCCCCATAGGTTTAGCATTGTCAGGGAATCGCGGAAAATTCCCGGAAGTTAGGTTTCATAGATATTGGTATACGCTGATAGTGCTGCGCCGTTTGAAGCACGTATTAGTAGTATACACTGATAGTGCTGCATCATCTGCACTACATATTAGTATACGCTGATGGTGCTGCAGCGTAAAACAGTATAGCCTAAACGTTAATCGGGCTGCGAGTTAGAAAAATCCCGGAAATCCGCGAAATCGCGGATCTTTCATCCCTGATTTTATTAGTATTAAACTCAGACTCATTGAGTGCCATAATTTGTTAATTAACAGAGGGCATAATGTCAGTACTTGCCACGGGCGCTACTTTCTGTAGATAATTATAATTGAATGAAAAGGGACAATTAAAGGACTAGAACAGGCGCTTCAAACGTTTGTCCAGCAAAAAAAAACCCGGAGATTTTACTTCCGGTATATTTGTCAGTGCTAAGCATATGAGGACTGTGAGAACTGCACTTGTGTGTGCATTTGCCTGTAATATGTCTTTGGATCACTCTCCTGAAAACTGGTCAGCATGGGATGGGATTTTAAAACATAATAATAAAAAAAATATCAAATGCAGGCAAACAAATACCTTATCAGCAGCTACTGTGTGGTAATATAACACCAACACTACAACTGGCCAGCATTGAAAACAAGCCTGGGTACCCGGGCTTATATGCTATGGACAGTATAAATACAGCCTCAATAAAAAAAAATTTTAAAACATCAATAAAAAAACGTCCTATTTATTTTTTTCCTTATACTTTTCATATTCATGTTCAGATTTGATGTAAGAAATAAGGGAAATAAAATAAACCATGTGCAACTTTGGTCTTTTTAGTTATAAAGTGTTTTTGTACCCCAAAAAACCATTTTACAGTCAGCCATTTGTAACATGACATATGGGACATGGTTGGATCCTTACTAATATCTTGTATTGCATTGATATATCAAACAAAACAGATCCCAACTCAAAAGGAAGTATTTATTAATATATATGCATGCTTAAATTTAAAAAGAAATTATTTGATGTCTTCAGAAATAACATTACAAATTTCCGTCACAGATGTAACCAGTGGTGTCTGGATATCACACAAATATTGTACACTAATTATTCTGTGAATAAAGCATGGCTGGGAATTTCTTCTTCTTTTTTTTTTATCAATATAAGTACTACATATTTCTGTATATTATGCCATGATTAATATGCTTCTCAGTATGAAATTATTTAATTCTGCTTAGATTTTTATTAAGCAGACTGTGTGGTGTCCTAAACATGTGCTATGCCTGAGCAACACATGTGATACTGGCATATGACATAGCTTAATCAGGGACTACACCTTTATTTTTTATCTCATCAATTTATATTTTACATAGATGTAAAGGGGAGATTTCCAGCTTTCACTTGCAACCACAAAATGTTAAAAATTCAAATATTAGATTTTAACTCTCCATGTGACACTTCTGGCCAGTTTTCAGGAGAGTGACCCCTTTGCGCTCCTGTGTTTGTGTGTTCCTGAGTCCGCACGTTTCTACACATGCGTGTCTCTAAGACAACTGTACTTGTAATTGCCTTTGCCTTAGTGTGCATCTATATACTTTTATGCAAGTGTTTCTTCACAGAGAAGGGTAAACAGCGACGAAAGGAGGAAACCCAACCGGCTTTCACATGGCCACTGGGCTGACTTAACAAGCCCTTCATTGCGCCTACGTTTTCACAGTAATTCTCCCATTCTTGACATTACTTATATTGTGTGATTTAAACATAAGCAGAAGAATATGTCAATTTCAAACATACTTCAAACACATTAATCTGTTATACATAAATAAAATTTGTGAGTATCATTGAATACGAAACTACTAGTACTACTACATCTGATTTACACTGAGAAGCGCTCAGCCACAGTGATGAACGTTAGAGGGAGTGCACGTGACGTCATTACTTAGCAGTCAGCGGGCTGCCATCTTGGATTACAAGCACCCTCCCTAGCCATGTTGTGAATGCATGCAGATGCATTAAAACAGAGTTTTCTTGTGTTATGGGAGGTTCTGGGCAGTTTACATCCAATGTGTTTACTTACAGCACTTTAGCAACAATTTCTGAGGCCAAACTGCTCAAAACAGTGACAAATAAACCAACAAATCAGTAAATAACCACAATGTACGCAGTTGTAAGCCTTCTGTATGTCATCCAATATGGCCACCGAAAGTTGCCTCATGACGTCATTACACCCCCTCTATACGTGAATGTAAAGTAGTTTGTTGTATATAATGCTTGAGTAATAAAATTATGTAATTGTATTCACATGTTTTTTTATGGAATGCGAGACATATGTACATGAATTATGTGATACAGATTCATACAGGATTTTAGGTGAAAAAATACAGATTGCCATCCAAAAAATGTGGCGGGTGTGCACCTACCGTGAGTAGTGACCAGGTCGGCTTCCTGTGTCAGAAGACGCCGGTTGTGCCGGTTGAGGGCGCTGCTCCATCCGGTGTTCAGGTACAGGCGGGTGCGGTTCTTGTAGTAATCTACCAACAAGAAGCCAAACCTCAAAAAGAGGCACTTGAAGCAGTCATTCACTCACACATGCCGCTGCTGCCGTATTACCCCTATGAATCCTTAAATTAATTAATGGCAAGATAAATGCTTAGCTTACAATATCCCTTATTGGGGGGGTTCGAGTTGCAATCTGATGGTTTTGAGTTTTTGCCATATTTAATTTTTATTTTTAGATAGCTATATTAGGTTGATCATAATAATGTACATGTACTTGAAATAGCTTTCATTTTAAAGGTCTAACTTTGAAGATATTTGAAATGAAGAAAATGCTAAATTAATTTTGGTTTACACATGGAAATGAATGCGTGGCATCATAGGTTATTGCAGTGACAGGTTCTCTATTGTTTGTTGTTTTACATCCTAGCAACATCTAAGGTCATATCAGGACAGGTGCCAACTTGTGACAGTATGCACTCATGGCGATTTTATAGTGCTGCCCCACTGGGAAATCAGGCCACCAGCACCATGACCCGATATCCCACTCAGTCACATTATCCTGACATTGAGCTAACCAGTCCTTGCCCTATCCTACTAATGCCAAGCACTAGGCTAGGAAGCGAGAAGTATCAATTTTTACGTCATTGGTTTGACTCGACCGGGAACCAAACTCGCGAACTCCCGATCTTCCGCACGCGAGGCCTGTGCTCTGCCGATTCGGCCACCGCGTCCGGTGGTTTCTCTATTAAATTGACTTAGTGCTCCTTCTAAGTCGGTTCTCTATTAAATTGACTTAGTGTTCCTTCTAAGTCGGTTCTCTCTTAAATTGACTTAGTGTTCCTTCTAAGTCGGTTCTCTATTAAATTGACTTAGTGTTCCTTCTAAGTCGGTTCTCTCTTAAATTGACTTAGTGTTCCTTCTAAGTCGGTTCTCTATTAAATTGACTTAGTGTTCCTTCTAAGTCGGTTCTCTCTTAAATTGACTTAGTGTTCCTTCTAAGTCGGTTCTCTATTAAATTGACTTAGTGTTCCTTCTATGCAGCAATAAAGCGTCAATGAGTGCACTAATAACTAACTTGGATATGTCAAATCAAATCTAGGTTACCGTTTTGCTTTTTAAATATTTGATGCTTCCATCGAGGCATGGCTGAAGTACTAGTTTTACTAATTTGGTGACATAATAATAATAATAATAATAATAATAATAATAATAATAATAATAATAATAATAATAATAACAATGTTGCATGTTTTCACGTAAAATATCTCACTAATTTGGTGATATCATAATAATAATAATAATAATAATAATAATAACAACAATGTTGCATGTTTTCACGTAAAATATCTCCAAATGTAGCAATTTATCATTTTTTAAAGTTACACAAAGCGAAAGTAAAGTACATTACAACGATCAACATAATAGATTTCAGTTTTAAATCAAGCAGAAACTCAGATTATGCAACTCTAAATGTATTTAATAATGCCTAAAAACAATTGCAATTATTCAATTATCAAATCATTTGCAATAAATAGGTTAAGAATAAAATGACAAGTTGATTTCACTTTTAAGAAACCTACCCCATATAAGTAAACACAATAGATCATTAATAAAAGTAATTGTTTTAATGCATAGGCGACATGAGTAATTTCTCTTATTTAGAGATGGCTTTTTCCTTTAATTACAACAAAGACCAGTTAAATGAATTAACTATTCGGTGATGCCGGTCAGAAAGATTCTGTATCTTATAAAAGCATATCAGCAGAAGTGTTATGGCACCTTAGACGTGACACAGATCTAAAATTACAGTTAATATGGTCAGTGTTTCAAATTAACATAAGCATGATCCATGTTAGTCCAGTGTCATTTCCGAACACATTTAATATACCGGAAAATGAAACATATAAACTTATAGCAGTCAGTCAGGCACACTTTGATGGTGGGTGGGTGTGGGGGTGGGTGGGGGTGGAGGGGTCACACAAGGTGAAAGATGCAAATGAACAAATAGAAATTAAGGAAACTAAATGAAGTGAAGGGGTGGGGGCGGGTATTTCCAAGTTATTATTTCTTACTTGATGCCCATGACTGTATAAGTGAACACGCGGGGGAGGATGTAAAAAGCTTGCAGTGTTAGTGGCACCAACAAAATGAAAACCGGAAGACATGCAAAAACGTCAGTGTTGTGATCATAAATTGTCGTCTGCTAACACTAACTGTTGTCTATATGGGAATGCTGTGTTATTTTGTCACTGAAAATTGCCCCTATTCACTAATAGAGTAATACTCATGCATTATAAAGCATAAGTTTGTCATTGGCCGCTGTGATATTAAGTTGAAGCAGACGACAGAGAAAGTTCTATCAACATATGGCGCCATTATGGAAAAATCATTCATATGAACAGGGAAAAAAGGGGGGGGGGTTCAAGAAATGACATAAAACATGTAGAAAATTGAGTACCGAAGAAAATGACCGCGACCCTATATTTCAATGACAATGCAGTTGCTAAATGCCTTTAATTTTCAAATTTTAGCAATTCTGATCCAGTAAAGGCGAACATATGAATGATTATTGATATAATATATATGACTGGGAATATTATGTATAGCTCAAATCTTTAAAGCTACAGGCTTTTTTAATTTGAATTTTAGTAAATGCATTTGCCTGCAATATGAGGTAACAGCCCTTCGAGAATTTTGCGAGTTTTGCTTCGAACTAACTCAACTTTACTGAGAGGGACTCAAATCGTATATCAGTCAAAAACTGCTTATTATTACTTAATCTAAGTACATTGTGCATATCAAACAGCAAGTAGTAACACATATACTAAATCTGCATTCTACTTCAGGGCTCCCAATGGAAAATTCTATCAGGAGGCCAGTGACTTATGGGTCAATTTTTCTAGGAGGAGGGATGGGGGTGGGGTGGGGGTGGGGTGGGGGAGGGCCACTTGTAGAAAATTAAGCCGTGGGGTTAATTGTACTTTTTCACGGTCATTCAATTTGTTGTCCAGCCCATAATGTACATTGTAATATAAAGGTATTTTCCTTTGATGCATAAATTGGATTTTAGCTAATTTTTTCACCGTGTGTCAAATGTGTGGTTCTTTTACCCGAGCTCCCGAGTCATTAAGAGCCCTGATGCTTGGTGTGCAACCATAATTTGAGCTGGTGTTTGGTATGCAACCATAGATGAGTAAGCATAGGGAGTTAATAAGGAATAGGAGGGAAAACCGGGAGCTTTGTGTGGTGGAAAATAGGGATAGACCTAGGGATAGGCCTAAAATTTTCTAGACCAAAACAATTATCTAGATTTGATTCTACATATCTAACTTCGATGCTGGTGCACTTATTAAACATGTGTTGTTACATATAAGGGGATACTGAGTCAATTAATAGAACCTATTACTGCATAAGCCTATGGTGGTGAGTTTTGGCAAGTTTGCCAAAATTAATTTAGCATGTTTCCATTAATTTAGCATGTTTCAAATATCTCAAAAGTTAGTGATTTAAAATAAATGTTACTTCAATCTAAAGTAAAGTCGATTATAATAAACAACCTTATATGTTTATCTCAGAAAAAGCGAGAAACTCAAAATCATCGGAACATGCAACTTTAAAAATGACCCAACTAGGACAAGGGAGAATCAAGAGCAAGACTTATCGGGTGCCTATTGGTGTAGAAGTGAACAGTAAGTTAGCAAGGAAGACAACAAATGGAAAAAGAATACCACCAACAATAACAAAAACACTCATTAATATGCATACACTGTAACAAAAAACGGCAAGCGCCGAATACAGAAAGTGAATGCAAACAAAATACTCCAAAAAGGAAGCCAACAACCACAAATATATATGGGACACAAATCTAAGAGTTCAAAAGCATTACAAACTGGGGAACTTTATTTAAAACACAAAGACTGACGGCGTGATTTTCAACAAGTGAAATATAATCCAATATATAGACTGAGTCGGTGTATTTCAAATCCAATGATACTTCAGACAGGCTCCTTCCATTTTGCTTCCCTTTCAGCCTCCCTCCATTCCTACGCCCAAAACCACCCAGGGCCAGCTGAAGGTAGCGGAAACTCGGGCAGTCGCCCGGGGTGCCACATGTTAAGGGGCACCACGTCAGTATTAAATTCGTTTAAATTATACTTGTAACAGGGCGCCCAAGTTCAGCTTGCCCACGGCGCCAGCAACCCTAGGGCCGTTATGGCATCACCACTGAGTAAAATAATTGCGCTTAATCCTATTCGGAGTTGCAAACATATTTTCACAAAACAGCAATATGAGCAGTGTGTCATGGATTGTTTGTGATAAATACAGAAAAAAGGTTGTTACCTATAAATAAAAGTAGAATCTGATAAAGGTGTCAACCAGGCACAATAATGAATATCACTCTGGGTCAATTAAAACTTGTATTGTGAGACCTCGACATTGCCAGATGATGGTTTCAGGGAGCCCACTTGGGGATCTCATGAAACGTCACGTCCGTCTTGTCGCCGGCTTTATATATAATGCTGAGGCACGTTTAATAAATATCTATGTTCTTTAACAATAAAAAAAAAAGTTCAGAATGGTTAGCGTGGGAAAAGCGAGTAAAAGCTATGTTCCGATTCATTTGCAGGTTATAACATCGCTCACATTTTCATCTATGTTTTTATGTTAGGATCAGGGAATGAGGTCGGGATGGGGTCAAAGACTAATCTTAACATTGTTCTGACTGTGAAAACTATTCACATTTATGAACTGTCCCTAAAGGATCAGAGCAGGGCGGATTGTGGTGACTGTTTGAAATAAATGAAAATGCACTTTCAAAACTACTCATATCATTCTTATTCACATAATCCAGGTCATACCCAAACAATGCATACCAATCCCCCTCCGACTAAACTAAGAAACGTAGAAACTGCATCGGGTTTTGAGTCCTAGCAACATCTAAGTTCATAATGGGAAAGGTACTGAGTTAGGACTGCACATCTGTGTTGGCTACATAGTGCTGCCCCACTGGGACACCGTGCTGCTGGCATCATGGTATGCTATAATCCTGTTCAGTCATATTATCCTGACACTGAGCTAACCAGTCTTTGCCCTATACTAATAATACTGATCGCTAGGCGGACCAGCGACAAGTACCTATTTCGCAAGTTGTTGGCTTGACTTGGCTGGCGATTGAACATGCAATGGAAAGTGGACACATTCAGACACTTTGAAAGAAGAGAGTTTTTGTTTTGTGGTCTTCAAATCGCGTCATCCATAAAGTGCTACAACGACGCCAGTCAATAAATTCATTCAAGAACAGATTAGAAAAAGCATGGGCTGATGATCCAGGGAAATTTGACCCCTTATTCACCACATGCTACTAATTATTCCTTGTGTTGCATATTTACTTGCACTCAAGCAAAAATGAGAGACAAATAAGTGTTCGCACTTTCTGTCTACCATTCGCCATTTCGCTATAAGGAAAAGTCGACTTCAGATCTGGTACCATGGTGACCCCAAAACTAAAGCAAACCGGAAGAGAAGACTTAAGTAGACCGGAAACCGATATGACATGGGACAGCAGTGATAGCTGTGGGAGTGCATGAGGGCACATGCTTCTGGTTTACTTAATACTTCCAGTCGCTCGTTCACAAGATACTGGGTTTCGCCCCCCCCCCCCTCACCCCTCTCCCCCCTCGCCCCGCCTGTCGCTGCAGTGAAGAGAGGTTTGGTTTACGAAGCCATCAACTTGAAAGACAAGTTAGTATCAGCAGACGACATTCAGTGCAAAGAGGTGAAGCACAAAGGAAACGAATGATACACGAGCAACAAACGATTAGTGACAGCAGTCGATTAGTGACAGCAGCCGATTAGTGACAGCAAACGATTAGTGACAGCAGACGATTAGTGTCAGCCATCAATTAGTGACAGCCAGACGATTAGTGACAGCCAGACGATTAGTGACAGCAGACGACAGTTAGTGGCTATACAACGTTAAGAGTCCACCGATGACGTTTTTGTGGTCGACATGTAATGGTCCACTGCGACATTTCGTGACATCAGATGGCATTTACTAATATCATAGATTTAGTGGCGGTAGACGACATGTCGTGACCCAATACGTTGCTTACTGGCAGCAACTGACATTTGGCTAGTGTATCACAAACAACTACTACGTATGTCAAATACGTTGGAAGGAAATAGCAATGGCCAGAATGTAATTTAATAGTGATTAAATCAAACTGAACCCAAACTTACGATTAGACAGTTACTCTGGATTAAAGTACAGTAAACCATACTTATGATTGTCAACCTGAGGTATTAACTTCAAATTATGTAACTTTCTAAGAGCAATGGAATACGCAATTATTATACCAGCTCCCCACGAATACCCGGCTACTTTCAACATTTATGTGCCCTCCCCCCCCCCCCCAACCCCGAATCTTCTAACACTTTCATAAGATGAAATATTGGACATGGCAGCTAAAACAGTTATCTTCAATAAGGTTCAATATAAATGAAGGGATATAACCTGCTTGGAAAAATAAAATGCCAAGCACATGTTTTTCTTTATTTCAAATCATCTATTTTTAAACTCCTCAATTTTTCCATCGCGCAGCAATCCCAATGAGCATTCAACATTCATCTTTCCATAGTTCGATCCAAATGATGACTGCCCGTTAGTATATATATACAACATTGACACTTATAGGAATATTTAAAAAAAAAGAGAACATCCACCTTCCACCAGAGGGGGTAAGCCATGCTCCTTATGGTGGCGCCACATAGCATGGGACCTCATCACTATTTACATGACACATTGCAGGGCCTGTGAATGCTGACAGTCCTTGGGTTATTGCTTATTTCATAATTTTGTCCTCTACATATTTGGGCTTACCTTCATGTACTGTTCACAAAAGCAACAAAACTAACATGTTACCAAAAAAAAAAGAGGATACTTCATCAGCGAATTGTCAACCATGCCAATCCAAAAGAGTCAATTTGAATTGTACTCTGCTAAAAAAAATATTAAAAAATTCTTTACCACAAACAAAATATTAAAATATCTCATAAACCTCAGAAATTGTGCCATCGAACAAAAAGGCACCAGAAACCAACATGATACACGACAGTCCCAGTATAGCCCCTAAAAGGATATGCAACTCTCCTGCTTAGGTTTAATTGATTGGGGTTTTACACCATAGCAGCATTTGAGGTCATATCAGGATGGGTACTGTCTCATGATAGTATGCATATCTGATGGATTTATAGTGCTGCCCCATTGGGATAACATGTCATGAGCATCATGCTTCAATATCCCACTCAATCACACTGTCCAAACACTCAAGCCAACCAGTCCTTGCCTTAGCACCAGGTGAGGTACAAGTACCAATTCTTTTACTCAGCCAGGGATCGAACCCATGCCAGGATGTTTTAACCAGTAAGCCATCCCGTCTAATCACCTACTGATTGATCCATTGGAATTACTTTCCATCACAGATCCTATTCGTGTGTATAATCTGTTAATTAAAAAATAATGTCTGCTGTGAATGATGTCATTCAATGGCAGCAGCCACAGACCAAGTGCGTAAATAAGACTGACTGTTTCTTCTGCTTGGGGTCCATTGCTAACAACAACAAACATCCTCAGAGAACCCACCGGGATGGAATCAGCAGAATTGTCTGACTTTATTAAACAGATAGTAAGTACTCAATGTGGGGTTATAATTGTACAGCTGCCCTTCTAGCTATCTCCAGTACTCTAGAAGGTCATGCAAAGCTTTCATAATTTTCACTTAGGTATCGACAGCATCAACAATAGACTACATCACGGTTCCGGCTGCGCATGCGCCGAAAACGGCCTTGGGAGCAAAGCAAAGGCGTACGGCCATTGAGTTTGCCTATACGCGCATTGAAAAATGTCAGTTTTATTCAAAATTAATAGAAATCCCAAACCCTAACCTTATCAATTTAATATAATCTTTTTGTTAAACCTGTTTTCTATATGTGTTCCAAGCGGTTTGTGCCTAGGTGGTGTGGTTTTAGCAATATTTTACTTTTTCTGTATGGAGATTACTCACTGCCATTGACAATGCATTGAGTACTCTGGCTGTGGCTCTAACACTAGTCTGAGTGCCTAGATCTTTCTAAATCTAAATGCACATGGCATAAGATGTGCTGATTATATTGATGTAAATGCAATGCTGGATACAAGATTAATATCTTAATTTATTATATATATATTTTTAGTTAGTATTCTATGTTTCAAACAGGAGCTGAGATGAGCTGAAACTAGCACATTTCATTGCTGCACCCAGTGTATTAGCATGTGCCATGTGCTTTTGGGGGGGGGGGGTGTTTTGCTCTGACCCATCCCACAATGCACCGCGCCGCTGGAACCGTGATGTAGTCTATAGGGATGCAAAGAGCCTTAACCCTTATGTACTTAATTACAGTTTGTATATAAACAAAGTTTTCTTCCTATAAGTAGGGTTCTTGTGGGTCCCCCCCCCCCAAATTACAATAATTACATTAAACTGTGCACATCAACTAAAAGTGTGGAAGCAAAGATTCTTTCTTAACTCCTATGTATTTAATTGCATTTTGGATATAACTAATGTTTTGTTCCATTAAGTAATTCTTTTCTTTTTCCAAATAACAATAATTACATAAAAGTGTGCACACATCTAAAAGTGGAGATGCAAAGAGTTTGAACTCTTATATCCTTAATTGCAGTTTGGACAGAAGCAAAGTTTTCTTCCACTAAGTATAATTATTTCTGTTAGTTTTTTCCCCCTCCAAATTACAATAATTACATTACAGTTTGCACACAATAATCTGGTTGACTATTCTCTAGAAAAGTGGTGCTTACACTTTGGATTGATCATATTAAATTCTTCTCGTGGTCACCTGCATAATGCTGTGTTCTCATCCATTCCATCATGCTCAGTTCATTACATTAAACGATAACAGCACAACCTATGAAATTGTCCCAAGATGGATGCGGGGTGGGGAGGGGGGAAATACAGACGCGGTCGATGGGGGTAGGGGGGGTGCTGTAATTTGTGAATGTGCTAATTGCGAAAACAGTAGCTTAAGCAGGACATTGGTTTTTAAAGTGAAAATGATGTAATCTTTGCGATAACCCTAACAAATATCGTTACTCTGTTTGTGATGGGGAAACCCATGTGCTATGGCCACTGGAAGAATGGCAGGGTTCAGTTTGTGTAACCACATATACAACAATTATATTACAACACCCACACACACAAAAAGCCGATAATGTGCCATTCCTCGACATCCAACATACTACCTGTGTACAGCCACATTGATGAAATCATATTTTCAAAACCAAAACAGCACAGATTGCAGGATTCACCCAACTAACAGCAGCAGATTCAAATTCATTGCTGCACATGACAAAACTGAACAGAGCATCCTCACCGCATGTAGGGGGGGGGGGGGAGGGTCTCAGTTTTAAGATGTTTGACATTAAACAAAATGGGCTGCCAGGATCAAATATGTTCAGATGCCAAGGCTTGACTGCAATTTTTTTGATTAAAAATGAACTCCATGGACCCAAACCACCCAACCCTGTTTGCACACAAAATACATCTGACAAACATCACATACAAATAAGCTACAAGACAGCGGGTGCTGACAGCTAGTCAATGTCAATGAAAACAATTATTACAATCAACTTGAAAATAATAATAAAAAAGGCAGTGTTAGCTTATTTGGTTTAATTGTTTTAAAAGAATTGCCACAACCAAAAAGGGTATTGTTTTCCAACAAAGGTTTCTATTAAATCACACAAAGAGAAACAAGAATTGTTAGTGCCCCATGCTGTGTGTTTGGCTGAAAAGGGTGGAACTAATGAAGGTATTAGATGAAAGCTTCACCTGGTGAACATATCCCACCTACGGAGTAAATCCGTGGGGAGCCTATGTAGGCGAGGCCGAGAACACCGCCCGTAAAGGCCTGGTAGGTGAACAGGTGCACCAGACAAAAATTGGAGTACGACCGGTAGCGACTGAAGGCCTGAAATGACAGCGAACGGAGTCGGAGGTCAAGGTCAACCAACCGTTGTCAGTGTCACCGATTGCTGTCATCAGGAGTAGTGGTTGGTGTCACATTCGAAGTCTTCCTTTCTTGTTGGTGTTGTGAAAGTTGCCACCTGGTGTTGCTATTGGTTACCTGTGTTGCTATTGGTAACTGGTGTTGCTATTAGTAACTGGTGTTACTACTGCTAACCAGTGTTCATATCGTTAGCCTGTTGGCGTTGCTATTGTTAACCAGTGTTTATATCACTAGCCAGTGTTGACATAGTTACTATGTTAGCTGATGTTGCTATTGTTTGTGTTACTATTGTTAGTTTGTATTGCTATTGTTAGCTTGTGTGGCTATCATTAACCAGTGCCAGTGTTGATAGTGCTAGCCTGTGTTGCTATCGTTAGAGGGTGTTTCTATCAATAACTAATGTTGCCATTATTAGCTGGTGTTGTTGTAGGGGTAATTAGTAGTAGTTGTTGGTTATCATTAGTTGTCAGTACTGGTAGTTGCTCCTCTCATTAATCGTTATTGACACTGTTGATGTCATTAGTAGTTGTTGGTGATATCACTAACAGTTGTCATTAGTGATTCCTGGTATTAGCCCATTGATAACACCAACTCGGTTAATCCCAGAAGCAAGACTTCACCAGCATCTAACAAAAACACAACTATTATACATTACTACAGTTAGAAATTAAAAACAGCCCACAGGGAACATATGGAAAAGATATCATTATCAGAGATTAAACATATATATGATATTGTTCCTCTCTGTTGCACTGTATGGTACCATAGACGGGGAATTAGGTCATGGCACTAATAGTAATTCAGTGAAGTGGTAGTGGAGCTACCAATGGGTGAATTGCTATTGAGTCATTTGTAGTTGTCATTGTTAGTCATTGTCACAAGTTGTGTTATTGTTTGCTTGAGGTTGAGAGGGCATGCCCTGTCAATTAATAATGCATGTTGCTGTTTTGCAGACAGCACTCGATGAATCAAGTCATTCCCATGGTCCGTACACATGTGAAGATATGGAATTCAAGGCTATTTCAAAATATTTTAATTTGGATTTTAGGGGGTAAAAAAACAATGGCGAATGGCGATTTCAGACTAATTTAGATCAGCGGGGTAAGTTTAATGGAATTTAAGGCTTTTCAACACTAATTACCCCCAAATAGGTTAAATTCAAGGCTTTCCAATGCCTTGAAATGGGGCAAATGAAGTTCAAGATTTTTCAAGACTTTCCAGGCCCCGTACAGACCCTGAATTCCACATTCCCAGATACAGCTGAATTTCACTGGCACTCTGTTCTGGTCAGTCCTTGGGCATGCTGGGCATAAAGGTTGAAATTTCTAATCGCAACTGGTAAAGTTTGATTGATTAATTGATTGGGGTTTTATATCCTAACATCATCATCAGGTCACATCAGGATGGATTCCAACTTATGCGCATTCAAGGCAGCTTCATAGTGCTGCCCCACTGGGATACCATGCCGCCAAGATTATAGTGTGATATCTCACTCAGTCACATTATCATAGCACTGAGCCACCTAGTCCTTGCCCTCTCTTAATAATGCAAAGTGTCAGGCATGGTACCGAAAAGAATTAATTTCATTAAGTCTGGTTTGATTTTCTCAGGGATTGATCCCATCACCTCCCGCTACGGAGTGCTCTACCCACCAGGCTATCTGTCCAGTGTTTTTATTAGAGATGTTGGTGGGCATTAGTTTTTGTTGTTGATATTTTTGTTGTTAATCCTTGCTACGTTAATGGGGTCGTTTCTGTTAGACATATTTGTTAAGGAGAATGAATTTGATCAGTTGCTATGGAAACAGACCCGGAGCCAAATTGAGTATAATTTCAGTCTAGAAGTTATTTCAGTGACCAAAGCAGAATACAAGAATGAATTAACCATCAAACAAAAAATAGCTAAAGGAAATCTCTTACGGAGACAATCCTGAATGTAGTCAATCATTCACATACTTTGTAAGCCAACTCCTTATTACGGACACTAATTCATGTACTTAATGAAACAATCCTTACTATGAATACTATTGCACCTACAAGACAACCCCTTAGGATGGACACTGTTGCACCTACATTATAGGACACCCCTTTACAATGAACCACCGAACAAAGAATGCCTGAAGCACATATGTAAAACAAACAATCACGAATGTCATCATCGATTTGCCTACTTTATAAGACCACTGCTTATAATGGACACTAATACATCTATTTTGTAAGCCAAACCCTAATAATAACGGTCACTAATTGTAGGACAAACCTCGATTCGGCCACCGCGCCTGGCGGAGAGGACAGGTCCCCTATTTATAGCTTGGATATATCCAGTCATAAGGGGCGTAGCAGGGTGGCTCCATCTCCCGGTGCGTAAGATCCGATTATATTATAGCTTGGGTGGTATCCGTTGAGCAACACTGCGTTCTGTAGCTGAGGCCGTCTACGTGCAGTGCAGACGACAGTGCTCACCTGACCGCCCCCGCCGCCATATGCACATCTGAACAGCTGTTGGTGGACACTATTGTTGACTATTTTTCTTTTGATTGTTATTGCTTGGGCGTGTTGCCCAGCCCTGTTGAACTGATGTTAATTGAACGTAGATTATTGTTAATAAATTGTATTGTCCCGTCCCCCCTTGCCTTATTATTGCGTAGCCTTACATTCTTATATATATAATATTCAACCAACATGTGGTCACCTGACTAGCCCTCCCCGCTAGCGCAGGGTGTTTAATATTAATAGTCTGCAACACTTGCCTCGGGGTCAGTCTGTGACCAGCGCTCGCCCTCTCGGGGGGAATACAAATCTGCATCGATACTCTGGTGCTCATGTCTTTCTTTACTTCCTCAGCTCCAAGGTTTGAGTAGGGAGGACCAACCTCATCACAGAAGAATACATGTATATTTATAGATGTGTCCAACAATCAGGGCATGACTGTAAAATACAGTAAAACCTCTCTAACTGACCACCTCCACAGATCGACCACTCCCGTATATCAATCGCCTTATTTGGGTCCCAAAAGATAGCCCATACAATACTATTGTAATGATAAAAAAAACCTCCCTAAACCGACCACCTCCCTAAATGGACCATTTAGAAGTTGGTCCCATGGTTAGTCGACTTAGAGAGGTTTTACTGTACATGCAAAATGGTACAGACACAGAAATGTCATCATATCAGCATCAATACTGATCTTGTTTGCGGTACCAGCCTCGTTCTGGTATCAAGATTGAGAATCCCGAATGACATGATGCATTAATTAAGCACTCTGTGTCAAAACAGCTAGGAAAAGCACAACTGACATCCCTACTTTGTAAGATAATACTGACTAAGCACTCTGACGTTCCTACTTTGTAAGATAATACTGGTTAAGCACTCTGACGTGACACGACATCAAGGAAATCTGCAACAACAGACACTGACGTCCCTACTTTGAAAGATAATACTGACTAAGCACTCTGACATGTCAAGACATCGAGGAAATCCGTAATGACAGACATTGACATCCCTACTTTGTAAGATCATACTGACGAAGCAAGCTGACATGCAAGACATCGAGGAAAACCACAACAGACACTGACATCCCTACTTTGTAAGATAATGCTGACTAAGCACTCTGACATGTCAAGACATCGAGGAAAGCCACAACAGACATTAATATGTCTACTTCGGAATACAATCTCAACTGCACAGTGTGATGTAACAATCACTTAGCAGAACCGCAACTAAAGAAATTGATGTTTCTACTTTGTAATACTGACTCAGCACTATGACGTATCAAAACACCTGGGAAAACGACAACTGCCAAAGTAAATGTGACTACTTTTAAAGACAATCCCGACAAAGCACATTGAATGCGTTTTCTCCATGAGATTGAGGTTGTTCCAACTTGCCTATTTTCGTAACAAATCAGCCATGGATAAGTGGAAAATAACATTCAACTCCATTGTCTCACCAATCAAACTTATAATAGAAGATAGTCCCTACAGATTTTTGCTGGGTTTTATTTTGCCATAAAACAGTTTATCCTTTGATCTTTGATAATTACAGTTGCAGGAAGCAGACACTTGTTTTGGGGGAACTAGTCTTAATCTGAAACCAAATCAAAATTCTCAGATGTTTGGGATGTACTTAAATGTTGACAGGTGGAAAAGTAAGTACCTCAAAATGATGTCTAAAGACAACAGCGCAGAGTAACAAATTATAACAATCGAGAAACTGTGAAACTATGTCCAATGTTTCAGTGTCTGTGATAAGGCGCCACAAACTGTCTAAAGTGTCTGTATCTGTCATCAAGATAGCAGGAATTGTCTAGTGTCTGAATCTATGATAAGGTGCCAGGAATTATGTCTAGTGTCTGTATCTGTGATAAGATGCCAGGAATGTTGTCTAGTTTCTGTATCTGTGATAAGATGCCAAGAATTGAATCTAGTGTCTGTATCTGTGATAAGATGCCAGGAATTGTCCAGAATGTCTTTATCTGTGATAAGATGCCAGGAATGTTGTCTAGTTTCTGTATCTGTGATAAGATGCCAGGAGTTAGGTCTAGTGTCTGTATCTGTGATAAGATGCCAGGAATATTGTCTAGCTTCTGTATCTGTGATAAGATGCCAAGAATTGAATCTAGTGTCTGTATCTGTGATAAGATGCCAGGAATTGTCCAGAATGTCTTTATCTGTGATAAGATGCCAGGAATGTTGTCTAGTTTCTGTATCTGTGATAAGATGCCAGGAATTATGTCTAATGTCTGTATCTGTGATAAGATGCCAGGAATGTTGTCTAGTTTCTGTATCTGTGATAAGATGCCAAGAATTGAATCTAGTTTCTGTATCTGTGATAAGATGCCAGGAATTTTGTCCAGAATGTCTTTATCTGTGATTATACCCCAGAAACTGTCTCCTATAATTATTCTTGTCCCCTCTAGAGAAACTGATTGCTCTGGAAGTTCTATGCCTATAAGTCACCTTCACACCTCGACAATTTCACACCAATTCACACCAATTCACACCAACTTGCTTAATTCAAAGGAAATTCCCATAGCAGAAATTCACCACATATTTATTCCTATTTAGATAGTATTAAATTCACCGGGCAGTTGGAAATGATAGTTCACTGGGCTGACAGTGACACCGAATGCAATTGGCACTGCTGCCAATACATACAACAGGCAGTTTCCACTCTCAAACGACACACCAATTCAACAAAGAGGAAAGACACGTGAAACTTGTCGGGTTCAGAGTTGGGTTGGCTAGGAAGGGATCGAAGATGGCGTGATTCGTGGCTAAGGTCTCATGTTACAAGTACTGGGAACACTACAGGGTTAGGCACTACTAGATCAGTCGGGTTATGATTGAGAAGACATAATGACGTGAGAAAGAGTCATGACGTGAGAAGGCACTGTGACGTGAGAGGACATCCAGACACCAGACGCCACCATGACGTCATGAGGCATTATGGAGTCATAAGACGTCACACATGATAAGATGTCATGCCATGACATCGCTACGCCATAATAAGGTCATAGCATAGTTACGCCATGACGTGATATGACGGTGTGACGTGATATGACGTCATGACGTCGCTATGCCATAATGTGAGATGACATTGTGATGGGATAAGACGTCACGGCATGATAACACGCCATGACATGATAAAACACCACATGATAAGTCAGCACGACCTGAGATTACGTTATGCTGTGAGCCCATACCGTGATGGAAAGCCCACATCACCATGTAAGCCAATGCCATGCTGCAAAGATGACCTGGGATTATGTCATGCTGTGAGCCCACACCATGATGTAAAGCCCACGTCATGATGTAAGCCCATGTCATGCTGCAAAGATGACCTGAGATTATGTCATGCTGTGAGCCCACACCATGATGTAAAGCCCACATCATGATGTAAGCCCATGTCATGCTGCAAAGATGACCTGAGATTATGTCATGCTGTGAGCCCACACCATGAGGTAAAGACCACGTCATGACATAAGCCCATGTCATGCTGCAAAGATGACTTGAGATTATGTCAGGCTGTGAGCCAACACCATGATGTAAATCCCACGTCATGACATAAGTCCACGTCATGAGATTAGGTCATGCTGTCAGCTCACATCGTGATGGAAAGCCCACATCATGATGTAAGCCTACGTCATGTCGTAAAGACGACCTGCTAAAACCGGGGGTCTTTCATTTCATGGTGAAGTGAGACGGCGAAATGATGTAGTATGGCATCACTACGCGATATGACGTCACAACTGAGGAATGGTGTCAGCTGGTGGTGGTACCTAGGCTGCAGATGCCTCCGTGAGGGTCTGTGGAGCTGGCGACATAGGACAAGCCGAGCATGCCCACGTTGTCGGCCCATAAGCTGCGTGCAGTGAACAGGTGCGCCAGGCAGTAGTCTCGCGAAGACCTGGCCGAAAACGCCTGTTGTACAATGTGACGTCACAGAGATAAGATAAGACAAGGAGAAAGTGTGTGAGTGCCCAGCCATCGTCAAAGACAGGTACAACTTAGGCCATGTATCCATAGACTGTTCCTTTGTGGTGTGTTTCCTTGTTCCATGTTCGCTTGTGATCTTGTGACGTGCCACACAGACAATGAACATGTTCATTCTCTATGTTCCCTGCACAAGGCCATATGCTCCTCTGGGTCCAACTTATGGGAACGGCCACTAAGCAACACACAGGTTCATTATCTGTGTGGTGCGTCACAAGCGAACACGGAACAAGGAAACATGGCACAAGGGAAATGGTCTATGGATACTCTGCCTTAAAGGCCATCTTTCATGTATCTGATTGGTCAGTTGAAGTTGGTTTGCTTGTTTGTTGGAGTTTTGCCTTCTAGCAACATCTAGGGTCATATCAGGATGGATGTACTGACTTGTGACAGTATGCACTTATGCCGACTTAATAGTGCTGCCCCACTGGAAAATCAGGTCGTTAAATAAAACAAGCTCTGGAAAATCAGGCCTCCGGCACTCAGTCACATTATCCTGAATTCAAGACTAACAAATAATTAAAAGTAAAAAGTACAAGTTTTTTTGCAGAGAGGATTTTTTCCCCAGTGGTTTGGAAACTCAGCCTTCGCTGAAATCAGCAATTTCGCTGAGAAATGGGATCGCTTTACCCCACTGGGAGACCTGGCTCTCAGCAACATGACCTAATATCCCACTCAGTTACATTATCCTGATACTGAGCTAACCAGTCCTTGCCCTAGCCCAATAATGCCGAGCACCTGGCTAGGAAGTGACAAATATAAATTGTTATGTCATTGGTTTAATTAGACGTTCAAATCCCACTATCTACCAAAACGGGAGACGGACGCTCAACTCATTCGGCCATCCCGTCTGGCCAAATGAATCCCTACAAACTAAGAATAGCTAACAAACAAATCCAGTAACAATTTAACGATTTAACAAATAACATCAAGATAAACCACAAGTTAGACAATTACATGGCATGCATAGAAACATTTTATAGGATATAATTTTTGGATTGCATAGGGGTTACATCGTATATTACAACATAGCGATACATTGAAGCATATAACACAATACGCATAATGCAGGCGTCGTTAAAGCCCCAGCCACACTATGGCTTGCGACCACTTTGTGATCACTTTGGACCAAAGAACCTAGTCACCAGCGACCTCATTGCGACCAAAGCAATGGTTGCCGCAAGGAGGGTTTTAGTGCAGTAGCTGCAACCTCCTTGTGACCATTTTGGTCGCAAGTAGGTCGGCGACCACTGAGGACCAATTTGCGACCAACCCTTTTTTTGTGGTCGTAAAGTGATCGCAAGCAGTAGTGTGACTGGGGTATAAGGTCCGAGAGACCTGGTCTGGGGTATAAGGTAAATTGAGGTGGGGCATAATAGTTGGGATGGGGTGGAATGTTGTTTTTATACAATTTCTTCCTTTCCCCTTACATTGCTTATTTTGGATCTATTGGGTCAAAGAGGATTCTTTCAGGATTTTCAGGAGCTGCAGCTGGAGTCAATGACATCAGTAAGATGGTGCTTAAGGATTCTGGACAAATTGCTACTATGAAGTTTTGAGGCTATTTTAGTGGATAGCTTATTTCATCGCTGTGTTGCTTGGTAAAGGAAGGAATTAAAATGCTACCACGCGAGTGGAGAGTCCCACCCTGCGGTGGGGGGGACGGAGCACGCTGATACCCACCCCCCACCCCCAATGGGGGGGTGTGGGGGGGGAGGACCACTACAGAGCTTATTACATGCGATAAAGGGTTTATCACTATCTATATATTTGTTTGCTTTAGAGGGAAATAGTAGCAAGCAATTCTGTAATGGGTGTGTGTTGGTCGTGGTTGAATAAGAATAAGATGCCAATTCGGCCAGATTTCTTCTTCTTCTTCTTCTTTTTTAAAGTGTGGTGTTCTCTGTGGCGGAGTGGTTAGAGTGTCTGACTTTTTTCTAGGTTGGACTCCTAATCTGAAGGTCAGTGGTTCGATTCCCTGTGCCCTCACCTCTGCCAATTTGGATTTCCACCGCTGTGTATAACTTACAGCGTCATCAAAGGCCAGTTGCTCTCATACCATGTCTATGTGGTGTGGGAGGTTAAAAATCCCTTGGGTCGGTAAAGGTGTAGGCTCGGGCTTTCTATCGACAAACTGTCTAATGGTGAAAACAAGCCTATTCAGGCTTATCCATGATAGGCAGTATAAATCTTCAAGAAAGAAAAAAAAAAAGAAAAAAATCTTTTTTCAGGAAAGGTGAATGGGCAAAAAGAGAGCCTAAACTACCCACTACCTAGCTTGTTTGCACTGCTCAAGACAGGATGGTTGAGGTCGTAGCAGTGAGTGTACTACATAGCTTAAAGCCGCATAGTCCGATGAGGTGTCAAAACAATTATTTAGATTTGATTCTACATATCTAACTTAGATATCGCTGCACTTATTAAGCATTTTTGCCACTTGGAAGGGAATACTGAGTTAATTTAATAGAGTCTGTTACTGCAGAATCCTATGGTGTCAGAGTTTTGGCGTGCTTGCCAAAAGTACTTTCACATGTTTGCACTTCAAATATATCAAAACTTAGCCATTTAAAATAAAAATGACTTCAAACTGAAGTAACGTAGACTATAGCAATCTATTTAATATATTTATCCCAGGAAAATGGCAAAAACTAAAAACCATCGGACTATGCAGCTTTAACCATTATGAGATAGTGGTGTCTGTCTTCAGTGAACTTTGTCTTTGTGTATATCGAAACCCTGACAAGTGCAAACAATTTGTCAATGTACCAACTGAACTTTTGTCTCATTTGTCTTATTTGACTGTCACAGCAAGGACATGTACACATTAACGTCGTGGTTAGGTTCCTGAAAACCATGACGTTAACGGAAATGTTCAACATTAAATGAAACCTATTAAAAAATAGACCTCGAATTTTTCTTGAAGGTTTATACTGCATATCATGGATAAGTCTGAATAGACTTGTTTTCACCATTAGACAGTTTGTCGATAGAAAGCCCGAGCCTACACTTTTACCGACCCAAGCGATTTTTAACCTCCCACACCACATAGACATAGTATGAGAGCAACTGGCCTAATTAAATGACAGTATTGCAAAATTAACATCATACACATTGACATCTAGTGTTCTTGTCACCATCATACCATATCTTTGAGTAGATGATGACTTACATTTATGGGCAAATCAGTGTAGGTATTTGCTGGATACCAACATATTAATTGTGATCGGATCCACTGATTGCATATATACTGCGCATGTATTTCAAAATAGGTATATATATTTTGATATATTTCTTTCTATACCCTTGTAATACATATTGTTGACTGAATTTGCATGATACTTTGTTGGACTGAATCTGTACACAGTTACTACTACAGCTGATAATTCATTTATAAAATGTATAATACTTCTAGTAACAAACAGGATTTGCATGCAGTCACTATTACAACTGATAGTAGTTTCATTTATGCATGATACTTATTGGACTGGACTTGTACACAGCTGATACTTCATTTATAAAATGTATAATACTTTTAGTACGCAGTTACTACTACAGCTGATACTTCATTTATAAAATGTATAATACTTTTAGTAACAAACAGGATTTGCGCACAGTCGCTATTATGACTGATAGTAGTTTCATTTATGTATTAAGGAAATGTACTGTACGGCCGGAAGACCAGTGCTCTGGCGCTGACAAAAGATATTATTCGATGAATAAATACTTGAACCAAAAAAAAAAAAATGATGCTGTAAGTTATACACAGTTGAATGTTGAAATAACTTCATGTGATCCATTGGGAAATCTGTATTTTCCCTTCAATGATGTTATAATGAAATGACGTTGAATGAAATGACGCTAAAGGAGGGAGTTGGTGCACTCCATGACCCTGAATCACCATGGCAACCAGTTTATTCACAACAGCTGGCAAACTTAATTGAAAACCTTCGGGTTGGTTTTGTTTTTTGGAAGTTGGTTTTTGGAAGTTGTTTTTTTATCGAAGCATTTTTAAAGAAGTTTTCAGAAATAGAACAATTTGAATTTAAACTTTTTTGGGGGATTAAATTCATGCATTTATGAAAGTAGCAAAAGAGCTTGCACTTACCTCCAGTAGTAGCTTTGTGTTCCACGCATGGGGAAGTTTTACATTGTAGTGTGGTGCATGACCTGGATTTGACTTGGTGTAATTCTCATAGATGAGGATCTGTCGAACAGAAACCACGATGATTTTCAGCAAACACGCTATGAGGTCCAGCAAACAGCCAGTGACCGACAATAAATGCACAATGAGTTCCATTGAACACACGATGACCCCCATCGAACACAAAATGAGTTTCAGTTGACGCATAATACATTCTAGCAAACACACGAGGAGTTACAGCAAATACATAACGAGTTCCAGTAAACACATAATGACTTCCAGCAAATTCACAATGAATTGCAGCAAATTAGGTAATTTCCAGTGAACGCAGGATAAGCTACGGTGAACATGTAATTGATTTCCAGCAAACACGATAGGTTAACGAGCATACACAAAGAGCTCCAGCAAACAATGAGTTTCAGCAAACATATGACAGACACATGAATGTGCAATGATTTCCAGCGAACACACAATGACTTCCAGCAAACTCAGAATGACTTTAAGCAAACACACTGTGACTACCAGCAAACACACAATGAATTCCAGCAAACTCACAATGACTTCCAGCAAACTCACAATGACTTCCAGCAAACTAACAATGACTTCCAGCAAACACAAAATGACTTCCAGAAAATACACACTGACGTCCAGCAAACACACACTTCCAGTAATCACACAATGACTTCCAGCAAACACAGAATGACTTCCAGCAAACACACACTGACTTCCAGCAAATACACAATGAATTCCAGCAAACTGACAATGACTTCCAGTAAACACACGATGACTTCCAGCAAAAACACAATGACTTCCAGCAAACACACAATGACTTCCAGCAAACACAATGATGACTTCCAGTGATCACACAATGACTTCCAGCAAACACAAAATGACTTCCAGCAACACACATGATTTAGGAATAGCAGATGACACAGCAGCGTTGACTGCATTACCTCCTTGATCTCGAAGCCCATCCCGACGTAGCCACCAAAGTTTGTCTTCCTGTAAATGGCGTCAACGCGGTCGAGGAGTCCAATCTGTAACGCAGCATTAATGCAGTGTCACAACTATGAGAGTCCTAACAAACTGAAGGTCTCCGCACAGTACTTTCAACATTTCCACAGAAGTAATGAACAATTAACTTTATTTTAAAATTTAAAAGAGAGCAAGATAGACATTATTAGAATAGGGCAAGGGTGGAAGTGGAATGAGGAAGACCAATTGTCCGCGACTGAAATTTCCCTGCGAATCAACTAATGTACTGAATTTTTACTTTTTTTTCCAAATACATATTTAATAAGTGCACCAGAATCTAAGTTTGGTTGGTTGTTTGAGTTTTACGTCCTGGCAACATTTAAGGTCATATCAGGACAGGTACCAACTTGTGACAGTGTGCACTCATGGCAACTTTATAGTGCTGTCCCACAGGGAGACCAGGCCACCAGCACCCATGACTTAATATCCAACTCAGTCACATTATCCTAACATTGAGCCAACCAGTCCTTGCCCTATCATAAGAATGCCGAGTGTCTGGCTAGGAAACGACAAGTATCAATATTTATGTCATTGGTTTGACTCGACCACGGTTCGAATCCCACGATCTACATAAACGGGACACGGACACTCAACTCATTCGGCCATCCCATCTGGTCAGAATCTAAGTTAGCTAGCTACGCACGTTCAAATCTAGGCAAGCGATTTGTGATTCGAAAAATGTGCATGGCTTAATCAGATTCTGCATATTTTAAGGATACATGACATACTAGGTAGCTGCTGGTCTTGGAGAGGCTGCTCCTTCCCATGTTCTTGAAGAAGAGGTAGTCGGCGACCAGCAGGACACGACAGGTGGTGTGCACTGGTCTGTAAGTCAGTGGCAATGCCTGCGGTTTGCCCGCTGTTACGGGTGCTGGAATAGGCTCAGGATCAGAAGCGCGTTTCTTCCGAGGAGCTGCAATTCAAAGTACACGCCGAGGTTTACACCTGGTGAGGTTTGTTTGTTTGTTTGTTGGAGTTTTACATCCTGGCAACATCTGGGGTCATCAGGATGGGTGCCGACTTATGACATTGCGCCCTCATGGCGACTTTAATAGTGCTGGCCCAATGGGAGACCAGGCTGGTGGCATCATGCCCTGATATCCCACTCGGTCACATTGTCTTGACACTGAGCTAACCAGTCCTGACCCTATTCTAATTATGCCAAGCGCCAGGCTAGGAAGCGACAGGTATTAATTTTGTAAGTCATTGGCTTGACTCAACCAGGAATCGACCTTCCGCATGGGAAGTCTGCGCTATACCGATTCGACCATTGTGTCCGGTAGGGTGAGGTTAATATACCTCACTACTTTTCTGCTGCGGGAAATTTAAGTATATTACTGTCATGGGGTTGATGAAAATTGGAAATATTGCGCCTAGAGCGGGACTCGAACCCACATCTCTTTGCATTCCGGGCCAGTGTGCTAACCATTACACCAGCTAGGCTCCCTAACATCACCACACTATCCATGCCTAACTGGCTATGTGGTTACTTGCCTGAGAGGTCAGTGCAGACTACTACACTCGTCCCCCTGGAATTCTAAGTCGTTTAATGCTTACAATTACATACATACATGCAATGCACTAACACATACATACACAGGGTAGGTTCAACAACCATACAGCGCATAGCTTGTACAGGATCATGGTCACTGCAACCAGTGTCGTGGGGCTGATGAAAATGGGAAATATTGTGCCTAGAGTGGGACTCGAACCCACATCTCTTTGCATTCCAGGCCAGTGTGCTAACCATTACATCACCTAGGCTCCCTGACATCACCACACTACCCACGCCTACCTGTCTATGTGGTAAACTGCCTGAGAGGTTAGTGCAGACTACTACATTACTTACAATTAGAATTATTCGAGTAGCGCGTTTACAGGAACATACACTTGGATGGTTCAACATTAAATACAGCGTATTCCTTGTACAGTATCCTGGTCACAGCACCAATGTCATGGAAGTGAGGGAAACAAGGGGGACATTGCACCTAGAGCAGGATTCGAACCCAAACTTCTTGCCGTTCCAGGGCTAGCGTCTTCACCAATACACTATATAGGCTCCCTGGTGTAATCAACCTATCCACGCCTCCCTGTGCATGTGGTATTTTACCTTAGAGAAGTGAGTGCACCTCACTACAAATGCTTCACGCTTTGTCAGCATTATTTGTTGAATCACCCATCGTGTGTGCGACACAAGTGAAAGTCTTACCTTATAAAGTGATTTACCACAATTATCAAATCACAATATGTGTAGTGACTTCCACTCAACAACTCCCTAGGTAAAATGCCACATACATAGATAGGTCTGTGTATGCGAATTGCACCAGGGACTCTCGATAGTCTAATGGTTAGGACGCTTGCTCCAGATTGGAAGAAATGTTGGTTTCAACTCCCACCCTAGGTTTCAAGCTCCCATTTGCTTCTAGCAACTCCCATGACATTGGTGTCGGGACCAGGATTCTGTGCATGCTGAGCACTGCAAGGTGTTAAACCTGTCCTATCAGGGGGGACGGGTGTGGTGAGTTGCACTCATCTCCCCAGGTGAAATGCCACATACACAGGTAGAATGGGTAGGTGGATTGCATCAGCAGCCTAGATAGGCTAATAGTTAGGATGCTCGCCCCGGAATGTCAGAAATGTGGGTTCGAGTCCGGCTTTAGGCACGATGCTCCCATTTGTTTGCAACACCCTGACGACATATGCATCTCAAAGTCAATCGTGGAAAAGGTACATGTAATCCATGCCATCATCTCTGCCAATTTGAATTTCCACCGCTGTGTATAACTTACAGCGTCATCAAAGGCCAGTTGCTCTCATACCATGTCTATGTGGTGTGGGAAGTTAAAAATCCCTTGGGTTGGTAAAAGTGTAGGCTTGGGTTTGACCAACTGTGTAATGGTGAAAACAAGTCTATTCATACTTAACCATGACAGGCAGAATAAATCTTCCAAGAAAAAATCTTAACCGCCTCTTGCTACAAGCAGTGCGCTTTTAAATGTCGCGTACGAAATCCCGGTGACTCACCGGTGCTCTGTGGATGCTTGTTCCAGGTCGCCCGGTGCTGGTTATAGGTGTGGTACAGCGACTGGTACTCGCCAGGGTCATAGTGGTCATGTGCCTTGTGTAGATTGAACTCCTTGTTGGCATCAATGTATCCACAGAAGGATTTCCTGAACAATGCAAAATACGCACTAATAATTATACAACACAAATAACAAAAATATTGCACTGTATAAGCCACTAAGTTCATGTTACAACCCAATCACACTAGGCTTGAAACCACTTGCGACCAAAAAAAATGCCGGGTGGTCACTGATGCGAATCTAGGTAAATGTTTTGGCTTTGAAAAGTTTATCCTTTCACTTGACTATGCAGTTTTAATAAAGATCATCGAATACTTTATCAATAATAGTCTAAATGCCATGATCTTCAAATCATTGAAAACAATGTAGATTGGTTCTTGTTTAATTACTTGATATTCAATTGTTTTCCACAGCCGTGGGAACCGAGAATTTCTTGCAGTGAGTTTGTTTACTAGGTTTTGTAGTGCATTGACCAGTCATGAGCGACTTGGGGACCTACTATTACTGCACTAAAGAAGGGTGCCATACCCCTTAAGGTTATCCCTATTTGTGCTCGGCAAGTTGCAACTCACATGCTAAGTTTCATATACTTATGACGTGCGCAGTCATGGTGACTTTATAGTGCTGCCTCACCAGCACCACGACCATATATCCTCACTTTATCATTACTTTGCGGCAACTAATCCTTGCTCTATTGAGTATTGCCGAGCAGCAAACAAGGTAGTGACAAGTATCAATTTTGTTAAGTCTTTGGCTTGACTCAGCCAGGGCTTGATCCCACGACCTCCCCCATGAGAAGTGGCCGGCCTACCCACTAGGCCATTATCCCCTCCAGCTACTTACTATTGAAAGAAATATCATTTTGTAAATTTCAAAGAAATAGAAGAAGATATTATATAAATAAGCTTTGAAAGTTAAAGACACTGTAACCATGTGAAAAAAAAAAAAACATCAGTAACAAACTTCCTGGAATGAAACATAAAAAGCAAACTGATCAAATTCAACTCTGTAAAGTAAACTGAACCCGCATTGTAGAAACTTAAATCAGTATCACTTAGCACATCACAGGATTGTTCTGCTGAAATTAGTTTTTTACTTGAAATTAGTTTTAGATGAGCCTTGCATTGTGCATACACTTGTGGCTGGTTGGTTGTTGGAGTTTCACATCCTGGCAACATCTAAGGTCATATCAGGACGGATACCGACTTGTGACAGTGTGCACTCATGGTGACTTTATAGTGCTGCCCAACTGGGAATCAGGCTGCCAGCACCATGACCTGATATCCCACTCAGTCACCTTACACTGAGCTAACCAGTCCTTGCAATATCCTATTAATGCCGAGTGCCAGGCTAGGAAGTGACAAGTATCGATTTTATAAGCCATCGGCTTGACTCGACCGGGAACCGAACTCCTGACCTTCCACACACAAGGCCTGCTCTCAACCGATTTGGCCACCACGCCTAGTGCATACACTTATGAGGTTGGTTTTCCCTACACAAACCTCAGAACTGAAAGAAAAGACACTAGCGCATCGGTTCTGATCTTAATTTCCCCCGATTCCCCATGAGAGGTCAGATGTCTGGTTCTTGGTGGGAACTTGAGGCATGTGTCGCAGACTTCTAAATACCATGCCCTTGTGGTGAGGGCTAGTCACATGACCACGTTTGGCCATACCACCTATATATAATACCAAACGGGGGTTAAGTTTTAGAGTCGTTCTGATCACTACTCCTATGATAATCGGTGCTGCTAATGCACATCATCGTACTCCACTGATGCTTCGCCGTGTATGGGTTGTTAATAGCATGTTTTTTTGTGCCTACTGTACACATTTCATATTAATTTTAATGGTTTTTTTTTACTAACTTTGGTCACTTCGACCAGAGTGGCATCCATTTTGAGTCACATAACCGGCAGTGTTGATAACTCTGCCATTAAATAGCGACATCGATATGGTTTAACGCATAATGGTACAGATGGATTCCACCAGATGGTGGCACTATATTGAAATGGGACCGTGGATGAGTCCGGAATATAGCAAAGAACTTAGACAGTGCTCACTCATGGCGACTTTGTAGTGCTACCCCAATGGGAAACCAGGCCACTTAGCACCATGACCCGATAGCCCTATCAGTCACATTATCCAGATACAGCGCTAACCAGTCCCTGCCTTATCGTAGTAACGCCAAGCGCCAGGCTAGGTAGCGACAAGTATCAATTCCGTAACCCATTGATTTGACTCGACCGGGAATCAAACTCCCACCTTCCACAGGGGAGGACTGCCGATGTTTACTTTTTATGTTTGGGGTCGTTAAAGAAAAACACAAACAAACAAAAAGGGAGGCTTGAATAAGGCGTTGTTGTCGAGCCATGGTCTTCATTGGCAAGTGACGGGTTTGTCTTACCACTGAGAGTCCAGCCATTTTATTATGTGTCGCCCAGTTCACTTACCCTAGCTCGGAATCCACCTTCACGTCGGACTTGCGATAAATTATCATGCTGAAGTTATCGTTCCTCGGCAGATGGCGCCACGAGGGCTAAAATAAAATAGAACACATCAAAATTAGCCAATCAATAAAATCTATGAAAGCCCTATTTAATGAACGATTTAGGGCGGTCATCTAAAATGTTTTTTTTTAAACATTTCCACGGTTGTACAAATTGTCATCACGCTTTTTTCGTGATCACATTTTATAAACCCCAATGATCGTGTAATAACAGGATTACACTGTATATCATTTGCTGCAACACTGCCAAAAGTCGGGCTTCCATCTTGATATAGCCTTAGATGTTGCAAGGATGTAAAACCCCAACAAACCAAATCAGACAATGCACTTATTGGAATGCCCTGGGTTGCACTGGGTTGTTTAAAATAAAATTCATGACTACGTTATTATTATACAGACGCTCAGAACGAAAAGAGATTTCTGCACATACGCTGTGACGTCACATACCTCCACAAATATGACGTCATTGTTGGTGTAGATGGAGGCCATCAAGTTGTCGTCATCCTCCCACATCACGTGCACTTCAGACGTGTCCACCTCTCCTGTAAAGGAGGCGTGAATACACACATGCTTATTTGAATGGACCTTCTTAACCAATTCCGGTGATCCTAACAGAGAAAACATCTAGAATGTGAGTGAGCATGAAAATATTTATATGTGGGATGCTGCTGGAGTTCCCTAGTTCCAACTCACATTCCCTAGTTCCACCTCACACAGTTAGCTTCAAGATATGCTCCATTTGACAATATGTGCTATATCCCCACCTCACAGAGAGGCTTCTTACCTACAAGATACCCTCCCTGTGCCCCACCTCACACAGCGAAGTTTCTTACCTACAAGATACCATTCATATAACAACTTCTCCCCTAGTCCCACCTCATACAGTTACCTTACATATCCTCTATATGACTAAGCGTCTCTTAGCCCCACCTCACACAGCGAAGTTTCTTACCTACGGGATACCATTCATATAACAACTTCTCCCCATGTCCCACCTCACACAGTTACCTTACATATCCTCTATATGACTAAGCGTCCCCTGGCCCCACCTCACACAGCAAAGTTTCTTACCTACAGGATACCCTCCATATGACGTGTCCCACCTCACACAGTTAGCTTACATGATATCCTCTACATGACTACGCGTCTCCTAGCCCCACCTCACACAATGAGGTTTCTTACCTACAGGATACCCTCCATATGATGTGTCCCCCTAGTCCCACCTCACACAGTTAGGTTACATGATATCCTCTACATGACTACGCGTCTCCTAGCCCCACCTCACACAGCAAGGTTTCTTACCTACAGGATACCCTCCATATGACGTGTCCCCCTAGTCCCACCTCACGCAGTTAGCTTACATGATATCCTCTACATGACTACGCGTCTCCTAGCCCCACCTCACACAGCAAGGTTTCTTACCTACAGGATACCCTCCATATGACGTGTCCCCTAGTCCCACCTCACACATTTAGCTTACATGATATCCTCTACATGACTACGCATCTCCTAGCCCCACCTCACACAGCAATGTTTCTTACCTACAGGATACCCTCCATATGACGTGTCCCCCTAGTCCCCCCTCACACAGTTAGCTTACATGATATCCTCTACATGACTACGCGTCTCCTAGCCCCACCTCACACAATGAGGTTTCTTACCTACAGGATACCCTCCATATGACGTGTCCCCCTAGTCCCACCTCACGCAGTTAGCTTACATGATATCCTCTACATGACTACCCGTCTCCTAGCCCCACCTCACACAGCAAGGTTTCTTACCTACAGGATACCCTCCATATGACGTGTCCCCATGTCCCACCTCACACAGTTAGCTTACATGATATCCTCTACATGACTACGCGTCTCCTAGCCCCACCTCACACAGCAAAGTTTCTTACCTACAGGATACCCTCCATATGACGTGTCCCCCTAGTCCCACCTCACACAGTTAGCTTACATGATATCCTCTAAATGACAACGGGAATCCTAGCCCCACCTCACACAGCGAAGTTTGTTACCTAAGGATACCCTCGATATAACAATGAATCCCTTAGACCCCTCCTCACACCGTTAGCTTACAAGATACCCTCCATATGACAATGCATCCCCTAACTCCACCTCCTCCATACACATGGATGAAAGTGGTGTCTGGCAAAAAAACGCGGAAATCAATCTGAGTCCTAGGCGCCACCTAGCAGGTTCTGACAGAACCAAGCAATGGCGGCAAAAGAAATGCGGAAATTAGGCAAAGTCCTCGGCGCCACCCAGCGGGTTCCAGCAGAACCAACGGCGAATTTCCGCAAAAACGCGGATTTTCCCCCCTGGGATTAGCACTATCAGGGAATCATAGACAAATGCCTGAAAGAAGGTTTCAACTGTCCTTATTGTGACTGTATTAATGCCCATGCCAAACTCTTTCTTGTTCAGGTTTTATGTTCTATCAACATCTAAGTGATATAAGAACGGATTTCAAACTAACCAATTGCTGTTTTGGCATTTTGTGAGCGCTAATCGGTGAATATAAAAAATGGTGGAAATCTGCAAAATCGCTGAGATCTTTCATCCCTGATCATACAGCAACGCGTCCCCAAGCCTCACCGCACAGAGGTAGTTTACTTACCTATGAGATACCCCTCATATGGTAACCTGTCGTTCAGGCTCACCGTACGCTGTTTGTCATTGGAGTCGATGGCGACCACTTTGAATGAAGAGGATAAGAGGGACCTCTTTTTTTGCAGGTATAGGTGAAAATGCCTGAATTAAATTCATCAAAAATAACACCATAATCAATCATCAAACATAAATGCAATGCAGTTTTAGTAATCAGCTAGATAGAAGTTGATTGATTAATTTTTGTGCGATCTTTTTGTGATTTTTCTTTTTTAATAGCGCTATATAATAATAATAATAAAATATTTATATAGCGCCCAATCCAGCAAGTCGTTCTCAGGTGCGTTACATAACAAACAAATATACAGGAAAATAAATTTCCCCTAGTTAAAAGCAGATTGAAACAAATGTGTCTTAAGACCTTTTTTAAAAGCACCAACAGATTTACAATCAGTGATATATCCTGGCAGAGCATTCCACAGTCTCGGGGCAGCAATACTAAAAGCACGATCCCCAAAGCCTTTGAGTCTGCTCCGAGGAACTGCTATATAAGTGACATGTGACAAGTCGAAAGTTCGGGTCAAATGTGTCAAACATCAAATATGTAGTTTCACACACATTTCACGGGAAAAAAAGAGCGAATTAATAAATTGCATTACAATGTTCCTTACAGACTGGAGAAAAAAAATTAAACCTTAAAGAGTATGTCAGGTTAAATCCTGAAAAAGTGATTCCTGAAAAAGAGTCACTGACCCCTAGATAGTCATAACGCAGTGAAATAATCTTTTAAAAGTCTTATTAAATTGATTTAGTTCTGTAAATATATGCTGCTGGGTTTTTTAAGTGTCATTGTTTAGCTTGGGCTAAATAACTATGAACATAATATGATCAGGGTTCACATAAAAAGTTTGCCACTAGATTTCAGAACACTCAGGAACATTTTCAAGTATACAAGCAACATTTTGATACAAAGATTTCATACAATCTACTAAAAAAAGTATGTAATGTTGGGAAAACAATTCCACAAAAGTAACTGACAGGAATTTGTCAGAAAGAAATTAATCACAAATATCATGTGAAATCTTTTAATCACGGTTCATACAAAAGCTAGCCACCACATTCATGAACACCAACACTACAACTGGCCAGCATTGAAAACAAGCCTGGGTACCCGGGCTTATATGCTATGGACAGTATAAATACAGCCTCAATTTTTTTTTTTTTTAAACATCCAAGAACACAATTAAATTCAAGAACATCTGAGCCTACTCGAAACAAAAATCTAAATTCAACAACATTCAAGACTTACGACGATGCGTGCAAACTCTGAATATCATATATGAAATGAACAAGCCATCACCCTATTGCCAGGCATGGTTTTCCAGAACTTCCCAAAACATTTATCTTTTTTCTAAAGCCGACAAAAACAGTACTTTCATGGGCACTGTAAAGGTTATTTTTAATTTACTAATCTGTCCAGGTTTTCCAAAACCTCATATGGACCAGGCTATATTTTAGTGACTCCATATGGTACAAGTATCATTCGGTCCCAGAGTAGGCACCCATAGCCGTAGCTAGGAATTGTTGTTTGGGTGAAAGATAAATTCTTGGAACAGCCAAGGGGTGAAGGCACAAGACATGGGGAGACTCCGGAATTTATTTGAATGCCATTTCAGCGAGGTTACATACTCGGGTTGTTGTTTTTTTGGTGGAGGAGTAACTTTCCTCTCTTCCCATTCCCCACTAGCTACAGCCCTGGTAGGTATGTATCAAAGTAATGTGTGTGCAATAATATAATAATATAACAATTAAGACATATTATGTGTATGTAAGTTTATGATTGGTTGGTTTTTGGATTTTATGTCCTTGCAACATCTAAGGTCATATCAGGATGGGTACCGACTAGTGACAGTGCACACTCATGGGGGCTTTATAGTGCTGCCCCACTGGGAGACCAGGCCACCAGCACCATGACCTGATATCCCACTCAGTAGGTACTCCAAACAAAGGACTGGTTGGTGATGCTGACTGGCCACTGGAAAAATAGGAGATTTGCTCTCAGCACACTACCCCTCTTTGAACGGTGTGTGCTGTGGGTGAGTGCATCAAAGCTCAAAATAACTACTCTCGCAATAAAGTAGAGATCACTAGCTTTAGTTGTGTATCCATTAGAGCCGACTTCAGGTGGGAAAACCTGTTTAAATTGAGGTTTGACAAATTTGGAACAATCGTAAAACATGATTTTTAATATTACATAGAAAAATTCTCTCTACAAATCTGTGTAGATGGGTAACTACCATTTAGTAATAGCACTCAGTCTCAGCAGTTTGGACTTAACCATAGGATGGGTATGCTAATTAGCGCAATCAGATTTTTCAGATTTTTAAGATGTGGATATAGCTTAAAGACATTATAGATATTTGCATTTGTGATCATTTTGATACAAAAATCAAGACAATATCTCAAATACTGAAACAGAACCAGAGATATTAATTTTCTAAAGATTTTATCGAGGATGGTTAGTGAAAATCACATGATTGCCATGTTTGATGTCAAATTGCTCAACAAATATTTATTTGTAAGGTCTGAAAAAAATTGAGATTAGAATTTGTATTAGAAATAATAAGTTAAAAGAATAATAATGTGATTAAAATGTATTTTGCCTTCAGCAGACAGCCTCAAACATCAGGATTTAAGCATTTGCAGAATCATGAAAAATGTGTGTAAAATATATATTAAAAAATTCATAACTCAGGGACTAATAATTAATAGACCAATTTTACATTATTATATATATAATCAGAATGATAAGAGCTTTCTAACTGGACAATTTGCAAATTTACTTCATGGAAAGAAAAATTCTGTTTGGAGTGCCTACACTCAGTCACATTATCCTGACACTGAGCCAACCAGTCCTTGCACTATCCTAATAATGCGACAAGTATCAATTTCTAGGTTATTGGTTTCACTCGACCAGGGTCAAACCAATGACTTAAAAATGATGATCTCACCTGCCAAGTGAGTTGAACTCCAACTGGCGGACATGCGGTAAATCAGAGGACACATCACGCTTGACTATCCTGTGACGTATCTGAGTCGAATGCAGCGTCTCGTAGAAACGTAAGGAGTCTATGTTGGCTGTGGAGGAAACAGTCAATAATCAACAGCCAAATGAGTTGAGCACCTTTTTCTCGTGTGGCAGGTCATGGGATTCAAAATCAGCCTGGGTTTGAACTCCGACCGAGTCAAACCAATGACTCCAAAATTTATACTTGCCCTAACCTAGCTGGCGCTTGCTATTACTAGTATAAGACAAGGAGCAGTGGAATGAGGAAGACTAATATCTGTGCTTGAAATTTACTCTGATAAATCAACAAATGCAACGAACAAAATGTGGTTATCTGTTTGGGTTTTTCTCAGTTTTTACTTATCTCAAGCCGTGTTTACACGGGGAATTGTAAAACGATTTAGACAAAGCGATTTATATGAAGCGATGTAGTGGCGCATTTACACGCAACTATATAGTGATATAGTGATTGGTAGACAGGAAGTGTGAACACTTATTTGTCTCTCATTTTTGCTTGAGTGCAAGTAATTAGCAACACAAGGAATAAATTAGTAGCATGTGGTGAATAAGTGGTCAAATTTCCCTGTATCATCAGCCCATGCTTTTTCTAATCGGTTCTTGAATGAATTTATTGAGCCGGCATCTATAACATTTTGTGGGAGACTATTTTATTGCTCGAAAGACCTTTGTGTCATCCGCAAATATTTTTAGGTTTGATGAGACACTGCCTGACAGGTCATTTATAAATATTATAAATAATATTGGTTCTAGCACACTTCCCTGAGTATTCCTGAGGTGACATTCTTAAAGGAAGATTTTTTATTACCTACAACTACCCTTTGCTTTCTCTCAGACAGGAAGTCCTGTATCTATTCAGAAATTGATCCGGATATTCCCAGAGCTTTGACTTTGTTTAATAGTCTTTTGTGGGGCACACTATCAAAGGCTTTGGAGAAGTCCAGATAGACGGTGTCCCATGCCAGGCCATGATCCAGCCAGTCAGTCCAAATTTCCATCACTTCTAGTAGTTGTGACAGACAAGATTTTCCTCCAGTGAATCCGTGTTGGTCCGGAGATATCAATCCTAGTTTTTCCAAGTGTTCTACGACACAGTCTCGGATTATTCTTTCTAGCATTTTACAGCATAGGGAGGTTAAACTCACAGGTCTGTAATTTGATGCCAGGCGTTTTGGTCCCTTTTTATGCAGGGGTTTTACCTCAGCATCTTTCCATTGTTTGGGTATTTTCCGTTCAAATAGGCTTTTACGAAATAGAGATGTCAAAATAGGTCCAATTTGCTCAGAACACTCTTTGATGATTTTTGCATGGATCCCATCTGGCCCAGGTGCCTTGGAGACATTTAGTTTTTCAATTAATTTGTCAACTTTATCGTCTGTTATGTCAACATCACTAGTTTGAAGGTGGAAATCGATATCTGCGCATGAGCAAGTCCAGACTAACCAGCGCCAGTTTGGGTTCGTCGACGTCACCACAAGAGTGTGGGTTCGACCTAGATCTGTATGGACTGAATTGTATTGGTTTGGAACGGTCAAAACTTCTGCTGGGCAGTGAAACCCTAAAAATAAATGATGAAAAAAATAGACTAAATTCTATAATATGCGCTTTTGATTGACCGGAAAGTCAACAAACTAAGGTCTCGACTGCGCATGCGTGTGACGCGCTTAAGCTAGATCGCTTCATCTATACTACCTCGCAAGGTGGTTTACATATACCAATTTATATGAATCGATTCAGCCCTAAAACGCCACAGTGTCGCGTTTACACGACAAATGTAAATCGATCTAGACAAGTGGTTTTATATGAAGCGCCTAAATGTAAATTTACATAGGCATAGCGACAGCGAGTGAGAGAAACATTAAAATCAATTTAAATTACATAATTCTAATATAGTGGCTGTAGTATTAGCAGACTACATTAGACATGATAATTGATGATAGTTTACGAAGCTGTATATTCCAATCATGTTGTGCGTGTATAAACTATTCCAGTATTTGCTTAGCCTTAGCCTTGGAAGTTGGGTTTTAGACTTGGTAAACTAAAAGAAAGTTAGTTACTTTGACAATGCTTGAAAGTAAACAGATCCTACCTGAAACTAATGAAATCCACAGCAGGAGGCCGAGGACTCGGAGGATCATGGACCTTTCCATGTTTTGAGTGGTAGGTAAAATTCACCCTATATTCGTTCACTATCACAACATTTTAACTTTCTGGATGACTGATACTATTTCCTGATCTGACTTCATCGTTATGACCTATTTAATACGGAACTGTGTCAAGAGAATCCCGCAGCGATCGTCAAGCTAGCTTCTTATTTGTTAATATTCTCTAGTATCTGCCCCCCTCGCTAGAGGACGCAAGTGGAGAACAGCTGTGCTGCCACCTATTGTTTCTGCTTGAATTCTTTAAAAGTGGAATTCTTTAAATTTTGAACTTATATACATTTCACGTAGTCAGCTACTATCAGTATCATGGTGGTGTGTCGATATTTCCAAATGGGAACATGTAATTTTGGAGAGCGCTGTAGATTCGAGCATCCACGACAGCAAGGTAAGAATAAACATGAAGGGCATGTTTACTGTGAAATCCTTTAATATCGCTCACCAGTGTCAGCGTCACCAATACTACTATTAGTACTAATATTGTAATAATATAGTCCCCTACTAGGCACATGCACACACATTTTGAATACTTTTTTCTTATCTGACTAGTCTAGAATTAAAGAGCTTAATTTACAGATAAAAACACTTCTTAGTTTAAAAATAATAAATTCACTATGGAAAAACTTGATACCTTGATACCTTGATACCAGATGTACGAAATGTTGAAGGCATAATTGCCTGTTGGTTTTTCGGTCTCTATTCTGCAATACATGAAAGTCAGTTCGGAGTTTTATACTGCTCATTTCCAAAATCGGTCTATTCTAGCTTTAAAACAGTTCAGGGTAGGGCTTGAGATGACATTATCAGGTAGTGAATTCCAGTCAGTTATTATTCTTTGGCTGAAGAAGTGCTTCCGAAGTTCCAGGTTGCATCTGTTTTTGTAGAGCTTGTGTTCATGACCTCTTGTGTGAATGGTGGTTTCAGGTTGCTGGGGAAAGAATATGTTGGGGTCTATGCGGTCAATTCCCTTTACAATTTTGAACACTTGTATCATGTCACCCCGTCTTCTGCGATACAATAGTGATGGTTATTGCGATTTGAAGTTGTAAATAATGATGGGTTCTTGAAAATGTTGTTGAATGCGGTGGCCAACTTTTGTTTTAACCCTGCATTAATTGTCTTAAATAGGTACGCGCGTAGTCGCCGGGGTCGCCTCCATCGCGATGCATTCCAAATAGTGTGCTTTTATGAAGTACTGGCTTGGTACACACCCACAACTTCCTTGCTCCCTACACATGCCATATCAGAGCATTCACTGAACTACTTCTGTTTTTTAATGTAGTTTTGATTTTGCTATATTTGGATCAGTTTTTAATTGAATCTTGACTACTGAAGAATCAAATTTTAAGTTTTTAATCTGCTAAAAAGAAAGTAAAACATCATTTAAATTAATTTTTAAGGCCATGAACTGGTTTACCAGACATTATTTCATGTAAAATAGGTAACTCTGGTCAGCTGCTTTCACCTGTGAATTTCCAGCAGACCTCCAAAAAAGTAGTGTGTGAGGTGGGAGAGTGCAACACTCACCACCTCATACAGCTGCACAGCCCCTACCCCTCCTGTATATAAGGCCAGCTGCCCACTAGTATCCTCACTGCATTTGCCATTTAATTTGAAGATGCAAATGATTACTAGTTTTGTCTTATGAAAAGAAATTTTAAAATGGTAAAAAACAAAAAAAAGATTTGTTAAATCCCCAAATGGCAAATGTGTCGACTGACTATAGAAACCATGATAATTTAACAAACGTTCCTTGTATTTCATGAATTGTGATTGCAGCATGTGAAAGAGTACCCCAAAACACCCTTAGATCTGTACCAATTCTCATTGTCATAAGTGCAAGCATTAAGAATATATCAACGTTTTTCATTCAATTCTACTCATAAAAGTTGGCCTAAATCCTTCACCATTGCCATACTTATGGCCGGTGCACACCTACCGTTTGTGCCCCGTTTGTGCGCGCACACCTCCCGTTTCGCGCACAAAAATCGCTAGGTGTGCGCCCCCCGCGCACACCTACCGATTGCGATTCGCGCATAAAACTCAGTTTCTAGTGCTAAAAGCGGCCGTTTACGATTGCGATTCGCGATTCGAAAAACGAATCGGCCCGTTTTCAGTTTTAAGCGGGTCGGGTCGAGTCGCGAGTTTTAGTGCACGAATCGTAAACGGTAGGTGTGCACCGGCCATAAGCCTATTTAAAATTGATGCCCCATTTGGCAAGCTTAGAATCGTCATAACTTTGGTTCTATTGAAGATATTGAGATAATTTTAACTGTTCTGAGTTCTGGTTTAGACTAGCTGCCTAACTATCATAATTCTAAGGCATTATGATTTCTTTCAATTTGTTATGTATCGTACCTATCTTAACCCTTTCAGAATAATCCGTACGAAAATGAAAACCATTGTGACTTCAGTACGTGATTTTCCGTACACTGGTTTAATTGTGACATAACAGTGAATATATGGAGACTGCACATGTTTGTGTCTGCCTTTTCCCTGTATTATATGTATTGTATTCTTCACTTAGGTAGTTGGGTAAAAGCTTATAACATTTTACCATTCAGTGGATGACTTTTAGTGTACTCCTAGTGGCAACTGAATGATTTTCTGACATTTTTATTATTGTCGCTCGTGCACATATATGATCATAGATAATAAGCCACATCAGACCTAGCAGTGAAACTTATTGACTCTTCTAAGGTGTTATTCTGGCTTGTGAAAACAGTATTTTTATTTTAAATATATGGAAGCATTTTATTTTTACAATCATTTTAATATTTGTATTCACACCAATTTTAAATATTCATATTTTTTACTCATATGCCATAGTACCTTGCATTAGCCTGTTTGTGAATATCATAATAAAATATACATGGCTGGATAGGAAATTAATCCAGCTTTCAGAAAATGTATAATGTATTGGGTCTTTATCTTATTCCATGAAGTTTTTTAACATTTCCCCACCTTGGAGCTGAAATATTAATGTTCCCTGAAATAAATACATCACCTAGGCATTGTTTTGATCCAAAAATTGTACGTCTGAAAGGGTAATACCACTTTGGTGTTAAAATGTTGGGTGTCTCCTTGTAAATTGCCTGTAAGCTTTAAACAACTTATGGACATTAACCATCTAAAAGACATACAATTCCAGGGCGAATATGTGTAGTAGTTCTAGTAGTCTATTCTGACCTCTTATGGATAAGGTGATTGCATTAGAGAGCCTAGCTTGTCTAATAGTTAGAATACCAGCCCTGGAATGGCAAGAAGTGTGAGTTTGAAATCTACACCATGTGAAATGTTCCTTTTGGCATCACCACCAGAACAATAAAAGAGAAACTGGTGGTGATGCAAAAAAAAACACGTCAGGCCAATGAGTGTAAGTCCGGCAATCATCCAATCACAAACCAGCTACCATCCCATGTTTACGTGTTACCAGCTGAAACCCGCCATCACAACCCCGTTCATTTGTCTCCAATGCATTGTGACCCTTTAAGAATGAGTTAGTCTTTTAAATGTGAAAGCTTCGGACAGCAGAGCTGTGGTGGTGGGGGCAAGTTTCAGAACACTAAGAATGAGTTTGTCTTTTTAATGTGAAGGTTTCGGACAGCAGAGCTATGGCAGTTAGTTTCAGAACACATTCGCAGGCGGTGGCAACAACTAAGAATGAGTTTGTCTTTTAAATATGAAGGCTTCGGACAGCAGAGCTATGGCGGTGGTGGTGGGGGCAAGTTTCAGAACACATTCGCAGGCGGTGGCAGCAACCGCTTTGCAGCATTGAGTGCTGGTGATGGAACCAGCCGGAACCAGCCTCAACAAGCCATCAAGGACATGCAACCACAGGAAATCATGTAAGACATGAGGTCTGGAAATTTTAGATATGGCATGATTCTATATTAAACCTCCTTGTTTTAAATTTATTATTAGATAAGTATATATTTATGCCACTTCATCCTAATTTTTCATATTTTATGTTATTTTTAGCTCCTATTTCGAAATTTTAGATCTTTTTTAAATTCGGTAAGTTTGAATGACAAATCATTTGCAAATTTGTATTTTGATGAATGCTAAGTAATTGAAGTAGAGTAAATTTGTATATCATTTTTAAATTTCAATATTCCATGATTAGATTATGTGATTGTTGGCGCTTATTTCTTAATCTCTTCTGTTTGTATCCTCTGTCAGAAATTAAAATATATATGTAGATGTATACATTATAAAATTATATGCCTACTAGTTCCTGTTGTATCTGTAGATTTAGTATTATTTAATTGTCTTCATGGGAATATTTTTGTAGTGCATTTATTCAAGTAGTTCCAAATTGAATTAGTTTTTCAAATTTAGACATTTAAAAAAAAAAAAATTTGTATTAGGCTGTATCTTTATCACAAATTTGCAATTACAAAAAGCAATCAAGACAAACATGCCTAAAAAGAACGGCCCCCCCCCCAAAAAGCAAATCAGGCAAGCAAAATCAAACAAATAAAAACAAGATATGTATAAAGAAATTAATTAAATCAATGGAAGGTCCAATGCTAAGAAATGTGTTATAATGGGCCCTGTTCCCTCTGTTACAGTATGCGCGTGTTTGCTGTTTATGCCTGTGTTTGTTCGCAGTGACATCATCTGTCAGGAGATGCGTGTCTGGGAAACCTCCCACATGTGGCCCTTCTCCTGCTTCACGTATGCGAAGGACAGTCGCTGTATAACTGGTGTGTATGCATTTAGTGTCTTAAGGCCCTGTCAGACCTTGCCGGACTGGGGAACCAGACGAGAACCGGACACTGTCCGGTTGTGTACGGCGATGTTCGGGTACCGTCCGGTAACCATCCGGTGGTGTCCGGCAGTGTCCGGTACAAGTTTTGAACATGCACAAAACTTCTACCGGACACCGCCGGACTGAGGTGTCCGGTTTGTCCGGTACCCATTTGTACATGTCCGGTACCCATCCGTTACATGTCCAGTTCTCGTCCAGTACATGTACGGTACTTATCCGGTTGTCCGGCGGCAATTAACCCAATTTTACGCTCCATTTCGATACGTTTCGCTAGATTTCTTCACCGGACAACACCGGACTAGAAAATTCTTTGTCCGGTGGTCTCCGGTGCTCAGTCCGGTGAGGTGTTACAATGACTTTAGGCTAAAATATCACACACGGAAGCAGCCAGTCAGATTTTCTTCTGGTGTATGATTTAAAGTTGCATAAATCAATGAGAGCATAATATTTGCAAACCGATCAGACACGGTGGCCGAATCTGTATGGCGCAGGCTTCCTGTGAGGAAGGTCAGGAGTTTGATTCCTGGTTGTGTCAAACCAATGACTTACAAAATTGATACTCGTCGCTACCTCGCTTGGCGCTCGTTATTACTAGGATAGGGCAAGGACTGGGTAGCTTGGTATCTAGATAATGTGACCGAGTGGGAAGTTGGGTCATGGTGCCAGCACTCTGGTCTCCCAGTGGGGCAGCACTATAAAAGTTGCCATGAGTGCACAGTCACAAATCAGTACCCGTGCTGATATGACCTTAGATGTAAACTCAAAGAAACAAACAAAATTTGCAAACCCAAAACATTTACCTGAATTTGATTCTATATATCTAACTTAGATACTAGTGTGATGATTCATCATTTCTGTGTGTATGGTGGTGGTGGTGGTGGTGGGTGTGGGGGGGGGGGGGGGGTTGTCCCAGAAGAACGATGAAACTTGTCTGTTTTTATAGGTGGTAACATGACCTCTTTAATGTAGCAATGAGCTATTACACTTGACTTCAACTGGTGTGCACACAAATTATTTTGCATGCTTTCAGTATATGCAAAGGAGGTCAATTATCATCAATGTTACTTTGAACTAACAGAGTAGATTATAATTGTCAATCTAATATACTTAATTTAGAAAAATATGAACACGAGTGATATTTGACCATCTAGTTGTTGAGTCCTCAGCAGTGATGCATCCCTTACCCCCGCCCCCTCCACGAATAAAACTAAAACACTGCAAATGCAACAATAAAAGCCATTGCATTTAATAATAACTTTTAAAGTTTTAGAGAGAAGCATTTACCCGTGTACAGTATGTGAGGCGGATGTAAAATTTAATTATTTTAAATCAAATTATTCGCTTTCATTTTATTGACATTTGTTCAATTTCCTCCTGCGTGATTACATAACACAGAGGAGAGGGATTTCAACTTTTTTTTTTTCATGTGAAATTGAATGCACATTATAGGATGGAACACAAATACAAATGTCCTGACAAATATGTGAACATGTTTCCACAGCTCTTTATTTTCTACAAGTGACCCTCAAAGAACTGACTTATAAGTCACAGACCCTCCCTCCTCCCCACCCCCCCCCCCCATCCCATATAAAATGTCCCATTTAGAGCCATGTAATTATGTCCATTGTATGGTGGTGCATGAGTGTTGGTTAATTTATTTGATAGTAGTCTCTACATGAGCCTCACCACCATACGCCGGCGGCAGAGACTATGCCGCCCACTGTTGCAGTTCTATTGCGACAGGTGGTGGCAGGCTAGCAGGAGGGTGGTTCCCTGGGTGGACTGCCCCTACTTTGTCCAACTAGCGGCTCCCTCCACCTTGAGAGGTTACCTGCGACCAGGCTGGTCAGGGGCCGGGTCACTTGATTCTGTGACATCACGGTGGGCGGAGATAGAGCAATAAATGTGGAAGCATACATTTCTTCTTGTCATCGTTCTTTCCGTGCTGCATTCAAGAAGAAAACCCAGGGGGAAGCGGTCATACGTAGCATTTCACAATTTATTCACTTCTTTTTAAAACAAACAAACACGTTTTTGATCAGACAAATATGTTGCTTTGTGCAGGATTTGAAGATCTCTCGCCCGAGGAACTTCGCAGGGAGGCCTATGAAACACAAAAATCAAACACCTTCCCCACCTACGTGAGTCCATGCATCTAAATAAGTCTTCATGCTGTGAAGAAATGCCGGCTAATTATCTGTTTATGTAGTTGTGTTACCGGTCATCCTAAAATTAATTTTTTTTTCTTGAAGATTTATACTGCCTATTATGGATAAGCCTGAATAGACTTGTTTTCACCATTAGACAGTTTTGTCGATAGAAAGCCCGAGCCTACACTTTTACCGACCCAAGGGATTTTTAACCTCCCGCACCACATAGACATGGTATGAGAGCAACTGGCCTTTGATGACGCTGTAAGTTATCCACAGCGGTGGAAATCCAAATTGGCAGAGGTGGGGGCATGGGGAAACGAACTTCAGATTAGGAATCTGACCTAGAAAAAAGTCAGACACTCTAACCACTCCGCCACAGAGAACACCACATTTTCAAAATTGTTATGGTCGTGTGACGTGTACTACTTTTCCAGACGCTGCCCCCTACTCCACAAAGTAATATGCATCGAAGTTTTATCACCGAACATGACTGGTTTATGTTTTATCAACATTTTATTAAACTGTAAAAGTTGTATATGGCTAACGCGTCCCTTCTCCCACCTACCCCGTTGTATGCTTTGTACAGAGGTAAATGTTGAAAACTTTGGATGACCTCCACAGCAGTACAATGTGTACTTCTTATGTGAAAAACCTTGGCTGATCTATCCTCAGCCGTGTAAACAAAACAATTTAAACAAAATTGTCAATTGTCGCTATATTGCTTTGTACTGGGCATCGATAGGATAATGGAAGAATTAGATTGGCTCAGTGTCAGGATAATACGACTGAGTAGGATATTGTATCGTGATACCGGCGGCTCAATATCCCAGTGGGACATTACTATAAAGTCAGCAGGGCTGCACTCTATCGCAAGTTGATATCCCTTCCGGGTGTGACGTCAGCTGTTGCCAGGTCATAAAACCCACACAAACTCTTGCTCCACGTAGGCAGATAGAGGTCAGTAGATCATGGGGATATATGGACACATAATGGTTGGTTATTGGAGTTTTAGGTCCTGGCAACTCTATGGTCATCAGGGCGGGTACCGACTTGTGACAGTGCACACTCATGGCGACTTTATAGTGCTGCCCCTCTAAGTGACCAGGCCGCCAGTGACCTGATATCCCACTCAGTCACATTATCCTTGTCGTTAAAGTAGAGCCTATGTGGTATAGTGGTTAAGACACAATGAAAGAGGCATGAGTTTGATTCCTATGTCAGAAAAAAAAGTAGGCTTTCATGAAGGCAAAAGAATAACTTAGAACGTTGGAAATTATTTACTTTGGAACTTTGATTCTAAGCTTTAAAGTTTGTCATGAGTACATACATGACACTTGACAGTGAATTAAGTGAGTACTTAAGTTTGGACAATTTTGGATTTTCAGCAAATGAAGGTGTCGACTTTGAGCGATGAATACCGGATGAAGCGTCAGGCTCTGCGGAATCCGTCTGCGGAGATGAAGCAGAAACTGGTCAGTCTCTAATTGTCGTCTGCTGTCGCCAACAAAGAAGAAGCTGCGTTTTCCATCATCAAAACTACATTTTTTAATATAGAGCAAATTAATGGGCTCACTGTGGGTTAACTTTCAATCTCTTTCTCTTTTTCCTTCTCCTTCTCTCTTCCTCTCTGCCTCTGCCTCTGTCTGTCTGTCTCTCTCTCTGTCTGTCTCTCACAAATTATCAAATTAAAAATAAAAAAGATTTTAATTATATATTTGATATATATATAGGTTCACTGTTGGTGATTAGTATTAGATAATGTTGATATGTAGTGATAAAGGGGGCGGCACGTAGCTCAGGTGGTAGCATGTCCACCGGTGAGGGTGTCGGTCATCCTATCGATCCTGCTCAGTGGACCCATTTGCAGTTTGGGCTATTTTCCATTCCTACCAGTGGTCCACAACTGATTAAAAGAACCCTTGCTGCTTATCGGAAAGAGTAGCCTATGTGGCAGCAGCAGTTTTCCTCCAAAGAAATGTGTCAGAATGACCATGTTTGACGTCCAATAGCCGATGATATGAAAATCAATGTGCTCTAGAGGTGTCGTTAAATAAAACAATGTTTGTATGGAATGATAATTAAACAAAATGATCAAATTAAAAATATGTATTAGTTGATATGATTAAATAGCAAATGAAATTTCTGTTCTGCTCACAGCTACAGGAGATCCAGGCACATAAAGCAGGCACGGACAAAGGATCAGGTCAAAGGTATGCAAACTTTACTCTATCAAGTATTAGTGACATACATACAGGGATGAAAGATCTTCGCAGATTTCTGCAATATTTGCAGGGTCTGTATGGGGCCTGGAAAGTCTTGAAAATTCTAGAACTTCATTTTTCCCATTTCAAAGCCTTGAAAATCCTTGAATTTAGCCTATTTTGGGCAATTTGTTGTGAAAAGCCTTCAATTCCATTAAACTGTCCCCACTGATCTAAATTAGTCTGAAATCACCATTCACCATTGTTGTTTTTTCCTGAAATCAAAATGAAAATAGTCTTGAATTGCTATAAAAAAATGCCTTGAAAAGCCTTGAAATAATATTGAATTCCATATCTTTACATGTGTATGGACCCTGTATTTGGTAAATCTGGGATTTGTGTCGCTTCTAAGATATCTAGGTTGTAAAACCCCAATAATGAAGCAGTCTAATTTGATGTTTTTTCTCCCATCTGTTGCATAATATCCACATAAAATTCCAGAAACACTTGAAGCAATTAACTGTTCCCTATGCTGGTGAGGCAGCAGTTACCGAATGTGGGTGAATTCCCGCAAAAACAACCAAAGTTCAGCACTGTCAAGGAATTATTGTGTAGTTAACCATCACCTCATTCAAACAACTGACAATGAACGCCATTGTACTAATAAATCTACACATCCATCCTACTCATTTTAACCAACCAAATCCTCCCATACATCCCTGAGCATTTGACCAAAATCCAGGCTGTCCTATACCGAGGAAGCTGGTGATTGTTGTCGGTCCGGCATCTGGAGTCGCTGTGGAGGTGTCCGGTGCTTGGGTGCAGGATGTCGACTCGGACAGGCGAGATCTCGTGAGGCGAGATGTGGGATCGCGAGGCGAGATGTGGGATCGCGAGGCGAGAGTGGTTCTTGGAGGCCCGAGAGGGGTTTGTGTGCGTCGAGTTTGAATCCAGGTGGCACCACCGTCAGCGTAGTCCCCTGTTCGCGCACCAATTACCCATGTTGACGAACAACATGTACAATGCACTCACTGAATGCTTGTTACAAAGTAGATAAATTGCAACCACTTAGTTAGCTAAATTTGAATTATGCCTAAACCCAGACTATACGGACATAACCCTGCCTAGAAAAATAACTTAGACACCACCTACATTAAATGCATACACTGAATGCATACACTGACAAGATATACCACAAGCTCTTAATTAGCTGGATGTAATTACGATCATTATTACCTTGAAATTGTTCTTTTAATTAAGTGTAAATAACCGAAGTTAAGTCTGACCCAAAGCCCAGTGCCTCAGCGCTGAAAAAGACTATTCAGATGAATTAAAAAACTTATAGTTTGAAGTAACTATGGTTTCAAATATATTTGAAATGTAAACATAGCTAATTATTTTTGGTAGACTTATCAAAACTCTACCCTATAGACTTCAGCACTAACAGGTTCTATTAAATTGGTTTAGTAATCCCTTCTATGGAGCAACAAATGTTTCATAAGTGTTGCAGTATCTAAGTTGAATATGTAGATTCAAATTAGATCAGTTTTTTTGCTTTGAAAATTTGATGCTTTTATCGGACTATGTAGCTTTAAGCATCTGTTGCCCCATAGTCCCTGAGACTTGTGGTGGAATCTTGTATGTTAACACGGCAGTCGGGTGTTGAGGATGGTAAGGTTCATGTTAGTAGGTAACCAGGTCTGACTAGAGCAATCTGGAAATTTACTGTGAAATGTCCCCAATTTAATAGAACCAGGCCCGCGTTCAGGATCCATCTCGGAGGCGGCCCTGACGTCACGCTAGTCTGAATGGCATTAGCTGTCGGCCGCCTCGAAAATGGCGGCCTTCCTAGGTGGTGGCCATTTGCAATGGAAAAGCTGTGCTGTGATTGGCTGAAACCGCTGAATACTGCGGCCATTTTCGAGGCACTTTTTGTCTCCTATATGAAAAGGGAGGCATCTCCGAGACGCACCTTGAATGCAAATAGGCGAAAAAACGTCGCAGAGTCGTCTCCGCAGTGCCTCCGAGATGCACCCTGAATGCGGCCCTGTTAGTGCTGAAGCCTCCGGTGGTCAGAGTTTTTACAAGCATGCCAAAATTAATTTATCATGTTTTCACTTCAGATACCTCCAAAGTTTTTCGATTTCCAATCAAAGTTACTTCAAAATAACGATCAATCTAATATTGATCGTTAGTAGGATCTTTGTCTTTTTTTTTTTTAATGTAGAAAGTTAAAGCTATCGAACTATGACTTGGTTTTAATGTGAATTATTGCTTTCATTCTTTTTCAGCTCTGCTTTCGGACAAGCAAGCATCACATCGACAAGCAGTAAGCAGGCTTTACTGACACCGATAACACACTTTATTATTAGAATTTATTTACATGATTACAGGGTCCGTATGAGACCTGGAAAGTTTTGAACTTCATTTGCCCCATTTCAAGACCTCGAAAAGCCTTGAATTTAATCTTATTTTCGGTAATTAATCTTGAAAAGCCTTGAATTCCATTAAACTGTCCCCACTGATCTAAATTAGTCCGAAATCTGATTAGTTAGATCTGAAAATATTGTTAAAAGCAAGCCAACCAATTTCAGCTTCAATTGCATCAAGATGGCCGAGATTTGAATGATAAAGCTTTTTTTTTCCCCACCACAGATGCATAAATTCAAACCTAAGACAAATTGGGTGCCACTGAAACAAATCAACATATACAGTCAACCTTCGTTAACCCTGACTTGCAGTGAAAACAAATGATTTCTACAACAGATGTGTAAATTCAAACTCAAGACAAATTTGTTGGCACTGATACAAATGAACATACAGTCAACCCTTGTTAATCCATACTACCTTGTTCCCTGTACTGGATATACACAATGCTAGAAACTGTTTATTGGAGCATAGAATTGACCATTTTATTTCAGCATGTTTTAAAGATTATTTCTAGCAATTAGTTCATAATCTTATGTACTTGTTTGGCCATTCCATCCCTAGCTAAACCAACTATGGACAATTCTTTCACAAAAGTTTCTCTTCCGCAGATGTGTTCAGCAATCCAGCACCCGCACAGGGACTGTTTGGAAAACCCAGCGCGCAACCTCCTGTGGGACTCTTCAATCCGGCAAAACCCAGTCAGAACCAGTTTCAACAGGTTCCAGCCACCCAGAATCCGTTCACACAGGTCCAGGCTGGTCAGTCAGCCTTTGGAGCAGCCGCCCCTGCATTTGGCGGAGGACAAGGCAGTGTGCAGTCAACGAGTGGCGTGTTCGGTGCAAGTCCCACCGCCCCAGGGAGCGTCTTTGGGGCGCAACCCGCATCTCAGCAGGGCGTATTCAGTAACGCACCAACCACTGCACCAGCAGCTCCAGCACCCTTTGGGCAGCAGCAGCAACAGCAGCAGCAGCAGCAACAGCAGCAGCAACAGCAACAGCAGCAGCAACAGCAACAACAGCCACCGCAAGGGATCTTTGGGAAACCCACAGTTCAGCAACCCCAACCTGGACTCTTTGGGAAGGCAACGGCTCAGCCTGCAGCCGGACTATTTGGGAAACCTACAGATCAGGCGGTAATTTCACCATTTGGGAATACCACGGTGTCTTTGCAGCAGCAGCCTGGAACACAGCCAGCACCGCCAACTGGCTTATTTGGGAAACCTGCAACCACTGCACAACCTACTGGGTTGTTCGGAAAACCAGCACCAGCACCAGGACAAGCATCAGTGACTGCCCCAACTGCATTTGGAGGCAGTGCCAGTTCCAGCTTTGGTAATTCATCGGCACCGCAGCAGTCCCACAGCGATTCTGTATACACACCGCTTATGCAACTCACCGATGAAGAGAAGACTCAGTTCTCCGCTTCCCGGTTTGTGTTGGGCAAAATCCCCATGCGACCGCCACCTAGGGAAATGGTTTAATTAAAACGGTGTTCACAAATGCAGATTAAGATTTCCCATTTCCAACTCATAGTTTTGCTATTCGTGGCAACATCTGTATTACTTTGAAAACGACAGTTCTCATCCGCTCAATGAAGTTAAACCACGTTGAGCCACAATCGATACTTAAATGGGTGACCGCCTGCTAACACCGAATTCCGTAGACATTTTGACGTGAATATCTGACCTTGAATAGTTATCAACATCCTGTGAAATGAACATCAACAATATCATCCTCATCATCACCACCATCATCATGATACGTTTTATACCAAAAAGTGGTGCACCAAAATATGATTTTGATCTATGTAATTAATATTCAATAAAGTTTCACCATAGTTCATATATGAGGGGTTATATATGAATTGTAATGCATGATGGGAGATGTCTCTGTGAGATTATTCTTTCTGTAAATTTAACTTTTTTTTTTTTATGGGGCATAGGGTGCACAGCTATATCTCAGCAAATACATGATGATGGTCCACAATATTTCGTATTAATATGGTGATACAATCATCATGGATCATTGAAATGGGTTTTATTAAGCAACATTAATCATACAAACTACATCACCATCATCATCATCATCGACGCCTTCGTATGATAGTGTGATGGCCCATGGTCTTCCCACACTGTCACACACTCACGGAAAAACGTCAAGATTCAGTTTCAGTACGCTTCAACCTTGTTTATTACAAAACCTCTCTGCTCTCCGCGGCGTCCACAGTCAACTGACCCACCCCCTAACTCGCCAGGTCCCACGTCGCCTCTATAGGTGGGTGGGCGGTGAGCTAGCCACACACAGTAGAGGGCAGCCCAGTGGGGGTCTGCCCGGTGGCTAGCCTGCCACCACCTAGCACAGTTCAGGGTAACTGCGTAGGTGTGCGGCGTAGTGTCTGCCGCCACTGCGTAGGAGTGGGGCTCATGTACAGACTACTACACTAGCTTAGCATGTGCTTCACATGTTGGGTACAAATATACCTCAAGTTAAGAGCTGAAGAATCGAATGAGTACACCTCAAAATGCTTATCTAGATTTGATCCTACATAGCCAACTTAGATACCGGTGCACTCTTTAAAACATTTATTACAGTTTGGTACACCTTAGATAAAAGATTCACCCGGTACTTGTAGTACATGGGTGAAGGACAACGTAGTGTAAATACGGGTGAAAATAGCTTTAGTATGGAACCTGAACTAGAAACTGTGGCTCCAGTATCAAATGGCTACTTATATCGGCACAGATTTGGTGAAATGGGAGAGAATGCAAAAAGACAAGATGGCAGCCGCAGAACGCCGTCAATTTCACTTTAAAATCTTATTAAACTAGATATTATATTATATTTTTCAACTCAAAGGTAGCGGGCTATCAATAAGACATGTAAAGAATAAATGTTGCTTCTTAGATTGTGAAATTAGGCTCTCATTTCCTTAACCCGCTTTTTCGACCGTTTTTATATAGGGTTGGTATTCACCCGTGTACTGCGAGTACCGGGTGAATGCTTTATCTAGGTACACCTGTGCTATGCTGCTGTACTTGTATATTGGTAACCGACGTCCATGTCTAGTATTTTGGCCTGCTCTCTGAAATTAGTTGTCCATGTCTGTACTTGAAATAACTCCAAATTTAACCCTTTAATATAAAGAGTTACTTTTGCCTAGGGTAAAATGAATTATAATGATCAACCTAATTTAATTCTCTAAAACGCAATGCCAAAACAAAACAAAAAATCCAACGGATCATGATCATAACTGAGCCCTTTGGGCGGTCCAATTGTTTATCAGCAACTGAACAGTCTCCAGTTTGTTGGTGGGTGTGATTAGAAAAGGCTAAAAGCCAATATTTCATTCATTAAAGCATAATAACCAGAGCCTTTCGGGGCTGAAGAGGTTATGCTGTAACCCAGAAGTGCATGTGCTACACATAATTTTGTAAGACTATTTTTTAAGTGCAGATAACAAACTTGTTAAATAAAAATATTAACAAGCAAACTATACAGTATTCAAAAGGCAGTCTTCCTCTTTGTCTCCATATACTGTATAATATCATAGTTCGCCTATATGTGGAGTTAGAAGCAATGAAAACACTTTACTTCTTTTTTTTCTTGAATATTTATGCTGCCTATCATGGATAAGTCTGAATAGACTTGTTTTCACCATGAGACAGTTTGTCGATAGAAAGCCTGAGCCTATACTTGACTCATTTTACCCAGTGATTGGTAACATGCCAGCGGGCTGCCACCACCAAATAATACAGCGAGCGTGTGATGTGCAATGCGTGATTCAGCTTTGTTTTCATCGCAAATGCCCCGATTACACAATTATGCATGCAAAATCTCACGATAGATCTTTGCCACAGGCTGTGCGTATTGAAACTCGGCTTATGGGCGAACACCAGAAGTGCATACTAAATTTGTTTATATCCACCGACTATTGGGTGCCCATTTAATGCAAATTGCAATCCTTATAGCCCTGTCACACTACGACGCATCACGCAAGCGTGCGCCGACGTAGGTGATTTTGCGCCAATACGTCGGTGTACATCGATATGTGTTACTCAAAAGTTGCGCGTTCGTTATGCGTATGTTGGTGTACATCGATGGTTGTCGTTATACAGCATCACTCGTTAAGGGGTCGCAAAATGTGTGGCTTTTACGTACGTTATGTATACATTAGACATACGTTAGACAAATGTTGTTCACTACGGAGCACTCCGCTGACCTACGTCAGTCAGATGGAGAGCCAGTGGAAATGTACAGTCCGTGTATTGACAATGTATGGAGAACATACGTCTAACATACGTTTTGCATTTCTCCACCATGTCTTGACGTATGTAACGTATAAGGCGTACTTCTGGCGATCGAATTACGTATATAACGTTCACTGGCTTTCTGCGAGTGTACTGTGAGCATATTGCAAGCGTTTTTCGCCGAGAGATATGTTGGCCATGCGCTCTGTTACATTGAGTATACGGTGTATGTCCAACTTTGCGCCCCGTGACGAAAAGTGTTATGCATCTTGACGTTTTTAAGTGATTTTAGCCATTGGCCATACGTCGTAATGTGACGGCCAATACAATGAAAATTCATAAATAATAAAAACGTAAATTAAGAAAATACTGACTAGAAATGTATGATGTTTTCGTAGCTCTTAGCAGTAATATAAACACAGGAAGCAACCAAAGTGGCAACTCATTCTTAGTCCTAGATCTAGATTTAGAATGATCTAGATCTAAATGCAATGAAATACCTATTTCCATTGAAAAGATCCTAGATCAAGGGATGTTATTCAATTACCACTGGGCCTTACCTGACAAAATATAAAATTAGACAAACTAATTCTTAATCTTGATCTAAATTTACTTGTTTGAATCTAGTTGCAGATATCAAAGGAACTTGCTACTAAGCTATGAATTTATTAAAGTTGCATAGTCAGATGAAAGCATTACATTTTCTTAAAGCTGCATAGTCCGATGAAGCATCAAATTTTCAAAATCAAAACAATTATCTAGATTTGATTCTACATATCTAACTTAGATACTGATGCACTTATTAAGTATTTGTTGCCACATAGAAGGGAACACTGAGTCGATTTAATAGAACCCGTTACTGCAGAAACCTATGGTATCAGAGTTTTGGCGTGCTTGCCAACATTATTTTCACATGTTTGAATTTCAAATATCTCAAACGGTAGCCATTTCAATTAAAAGTTACTTCAAACTAAAGTAAGGTAGATTATAATGATCAATTTAATATATTTATCTCAGAAAAATGTCAGAAACTCAAAACCATCGGACTATGCAACTTTAACTAAACCACTTCCCAGATTTGATCCTACAAGTCTAACTTAGATATTGGTGCACTTATTAAGCATTTATTGCTGCATAGAACTAGAGGGAATATGTGTTAAATCAATTTAATAGAACCTGTCGTTGAAACCTATTATGCTTAAGATTCCTCAGTCAATGGTTTCACTTCAGGTATTTAGAAAGCTAGCCACTTAAAATAAGTTACTTCAAACTATAAAGTAAGGTAGATTCTAAATCAACCTAATATATTTATCTCAGAAACTCAAAATCATCAGACAATGCAAATAAATAAGGTATTTGGGATGGGGTTTCTTTGTGCTGCCACCTGGCAGGCTGGTGCATTTATTAAATATTTATTCCTGCATATAATGAATACCAAGTTAATCTTATTCACACGTGACCTAATAAGGCATCAGAACGAGGCTGAGTACGCGTCGGTATTGGAAATTGCCATAAGACACTGCTGGGTGCCGATATGTATGAACTACTACAGAAATTAAAGGAATAAAATTTGAAGACTAGTTGGAAACTATCATACATTTTTGCATACCTTTTTTCTATTTATTGGGCAATTTTCATGAAGATTGAGTGATGATCAAATGCATTTCAGTAGACAATGTCAACAAAGTCACCCACCTTGGCTGCCAATCTTTTCTTAAATTCAAAATTGCTTTTATTAATTTGTAATTACTAAGACTATTTGTTTAACTATGTTACGCAGATAACTATGCTGACAGTGCTGCATTACATGATACCACCATAACTATGCAGACTTGAAGTTGACAGTCACATTGTAGTTAAAGAATGGGAAAATCACCAGGCAAGGGTCAGCCAATCTTCGTGAAAATTGTCCAATAGATAGAAAACAGATATGCAAAGATGAATATGGTAGTTTAAAAAATGAAAACCTTCAAATTTGAGTAATTTTGAGAGGTTTTGGTCGATGAAAAAGTATTTGCATGACTATTCATAGAGCGGCGCCTCGCAGACGCGTACGTGGCCTCGGTCTGGTTTCAACATGGCCACAGCATGAATAGTGTGAATATACCCTACCACTGATGAAGCCTATGACATCCCGCATTTCGATGTGCACTCCAAAACTAACCATCACCCAGGGACAAACAAACTGAATAGTTCTAATCTCCAAGCACACCGTTGCTTAGTTTTTCAGTTCACGCAATCCAACATGTGTGTGGGTTAGTAGAGTGCTGAGGTCTGTAACGATGAATGATGACAAGGGTGGGATTCCCTCATCATATGACCTAGAGAGGTTCCCTGCAGTCATAATTTCAGGGGATCCACCAAGATGGCAGCCACAGAAAGCTTTCAGTTTAACCTTTAATCTACATGATTAAATCATTATTCACACCAAAAGTAGCTGGTTATGATAAATAACCACTTGAACTATATGTTTAACACTTTAGCTTGCAAATTCTTACATTTATCTCTCTGGGGTTGTCTCGAAGCCATCAGTGCTACTGGACTAACTAAAACACAGCAAGACCAACCAACCTCAACACTCCCCCCACCCACCCCACCCCCACATCATCGGTTTTACAAACTGAAAAATGAGACGAAGGTGTCCTTGGAGTGCATTTTCTGGAGTATGGTTTCAGTCTCCGCAGCCTATACCGGTGTCGCAGTTTCCGTGGTCCGCCAGTTTCCGCGGTATGCATACACCCAAATGCATTGTCCAATGGCCGTGAGCATTCTTCATACAGAAAAAGTAAAATATCTCTAAAACCACACCATCTAGAAACAAATCGCTTGGTACACATAGAAAACATGTTTACCAAAAAGATTATACTAAATTTATACGGTTATTGTTCTTGATTTCTATTAATTTTGAATAAAACTAATGTTTTTGCCCTGCGCGAACTGTCAAACTCAAGGCATTGTCAATGGTCGTGAGCAATCTTCATACAGAAAATACAGGAAAAGTGAAATATCTCTAAAACCACACGACCTAGAAACAAATCGCTTGGTACACATATAGAAAACATCTTTACCAAAAACATTATATTAAATTTATAAGGTTAGTGACGATGCTGTTCGATTTTGACGCATCCGCAGAAGCGATGCGTACCGCGGAAACTAGCGGACGGCGGAAACTGCGACACCGGGTCTGTTTAAAGCAAGTTACTTCAAACTAAAGTAAAATAGATTATACCAATCATTTTTTTTAATTTTTTTTTTATTGAGGCTGTATTTATACTGTCCAGAGCATATAAGGCCAGGTACCCAGGCTTGTTTTCAATGCTGTTCAGTTGTAGTGTTTGTCAGTGTTATCTTACCACACAGTAGCTGCTAATAAGTTATTTGATTGCCTGCATTTCAGTAGCAGATAGATAATTGGTTGGTATGGTTAGTAGCCTATATATTTATCCTGTCTCCCCCCCCCCCCACCCCCAAAAGTTTGTTTTTTTAAACCATGGCAGAAACTCAAAACGATAGGATGATGCACCTTTACTACCCTAGTCAAACTACTGCTTACGACCACTTTATGACCACAAGCAAGGGTTGGTCAGTGGTCCTCAGTGGTTGCCGACCTTGTGACCATTTTTGTCACAGGGAGGTTGCAGCTACAGCACTGAAAACCTCCTTATGACCGCAGGTCGGCGACCATTGCTTTGATCGCACAGAGGTCGCTGGTGACTGACTTCTTTGGTCTAAAGTGGTTAGAAAATGATCATAAGCGGTCGCAATCCATATTGTGACTTTAGTCATCTCGCAAAATTTGCCAGTCTCGGAGGATATAGCCCATAAATACTCTATGTTTATCTATAAGTTCCCAAGGCACGTCACATCATATAAGGCGGGTATCGGACATGTCCTTGCCCTAGTTTCCCCCTTTGAATGAGGATGGACGGTGTCCTGGGTTGATTATTCCGCGGCTGGTCCTCGAAGCCTGCTTAACATCATAATTATTAATTCATCGCTTTGTGTGTGATTCGCTGGCCAGATTTTAAAGTATAGTATTGCACATGTGTTACTTCGATACTGGGATGTCTGTTCCGGTGTCATGGTATAAAACCCCGGCCCGATCGCAGCCCCTGCCGTGAAGACAGTTGACTAAGCATTTATTTTTGTAAAATAAATTTTAAAACTTTCAGTGGATGGATTAAAAATATCTTAATGCGGGATTGAAGAGGAAGATCTGAAGTATTTAATGTAACCTAAGAGCAATTTATGCTGAAAGTATTAAAAACAGAGATAATAGTGAAAGTTGGGATATTCTGAGTGTCAGTGCAATCTTCATACAGAAAAAGTGAAATATCTATGAAACTTACACCACCTAGAAACAAACCCCCTGGAACATATATAGAAAACATATCCAACGAACAGATTATATTAAATTTATACGGTTAGGGTTGTGCATTTCTATTAATCTTTAATAGACACTGGCAGTGTGTATTCGTTCTGCAGCCGAGCTGGGCTTGTTTACAACCTCTGCGCATGCGCAGAAGCCACGGCAGGGGCTGCGATTTGGCAGGGGTTTTATACCATGACACCGGCCCAACAAAAAACTTGGTAGGTGTTCATAAGGCTGTGTATCAATAGACTGCTTCCTTGTGGCGTGTTCCCTTGTTCATTGTTCGCTTGTGACCTTGTGATGCGCCACACAGACAATGAACATATTCATTCTCTATGTTCCCGGTCAGTACGTCACATGTGTCGTTTCCAAGGCCATACGGTCCCACGGTCCAACCTATGGTAACGGCTATTAAGCAAAACACAGGTTCATTGTCTGTGTGGTATCCAGGATGCTCGAGCAGTTCCTGTCACCGACGAACCTAGCATCAAGTGTTTTAATTCTGTGGATGCTATTAAATCTGTGGAGTCGGATGAAACATTGAAAGCATCTATTTTCTTTTTAAACAAAGCACTTGTTTAAATTTGATTCTACATACCCAACTTAGCATTCCTTTTATGCAGCGACAACTGTTTAAAAAATGCACCAATATCGAAGCCACTGTAATTAATACCCCAGTCACACGAGGCCTGCGTTCGCTTACGATCGATTCGCGACGTCAAAGCGCCCTCCTTACGCCATCCTTAAGTGCTGGCGCCGCGAGGACGCCAACCTCCCGGTGTCCATCTCGGAAATTTTGCAAGGAGGTTGCAGCTGCTGCACCTGCAACCTCCTTGCGCCCTGTTCCTGCAAAGCCATTCAAAACTGGTTGGCGCCGACCACATATTTGAATTAATGTATCGAGTGTGACGCTGGGAGGTTGGTGTCCTTTTGGTCCTAAGGAGGTTGGCGGCGAATGCTGGCTCTCATGTGACTGGGGTATAATGAAGCTGTCACTGTAAAGGATTATTCAGCATTAAGGTGTGCATATCAAACCTAAATTTGTCTATTTTCACTTCATCTTTCAAATTAATCCTTTAAAGTAAAAGTTACTTAAAATTAAAGCTGCCTAGTCCGATGAAGTTTCAAATTTGCCAAACCAAAACACTCATCTAGATTTGATAATAGATATCAAACTTAGATACTTAATAAGCATTTGTTGTTGCGGAGAAGGACGTACTAAGTCAAGTTAATAGAGTTTGTTACTGCTGAAGTTTATGGAGTCAGAATTTTGACTTGTGCCAACATTAAAGTTGCATAGTCCGATGAAGCATCCAATTTTCAAAACCAAAACAATTATCTAGATTTGGTTCTACATATCAAACTTAGTTATTGGTGCACTTATTAAACATGTGTTGCCACATAGAAGGGAATACTGAGCCAATTTAATTTTGTTTAAACCTGCTACTGCAGAAGCCTATGGTGTCAGAGTTTTGGCGTGCTTATCGAAACTAATTTTACATGTCTGCACTCCAAATATCTCAAAAGTTAGCTCTTTAAAATAAAAGTTACTTCAAACCAAAGTTAGATAGATTATAACAATCAATTCAATATGTTTATCTCAGAAAAATGGCAGAAACTCAAAAACCATCGGACTATGCATCTTTAATTTCACATGAGTTAACTTCAAATATCTCCAAAGTTAGCCATTATAATAAATGTTACTTCAAACTAAATAAAGTATTTCAGATTAGAACAATCAACCTAATATATTTATCTTTTAAAATGATAGAAACTCAAAACCATCAGATTATGCAAGTTTAAAGTAGATTAAAATTATCAACTTAATATATTTACCTTTAAAATATTACACAGAAATGAAAAAACATCAGATTAAAGCACTTTAACAACAACCTTCCCTTTATACCAGCCCTCTATACCTAACCACCTACTCGCATAACCAAACAAAGACCTCATTTATATATTGTTATCCATGTAACATTTTATATTGCTTTAGATAACAGTTTTGATTTTAGTACGTTGCTTTGCCGTCTGTATTAATTTTGTCGAGGGCGACTTGGCATTTCCATATGAAGACAAACTGTGTAGGTCACCAGGCGGACATGATGCCCCGCTGCTCAGTCCATGCCTGGCGCCTTTTCGACTAGATGCGGTGGCCAAATCAGTAGGCCCTAGAGTAGGCCTACAGGCTTCCCGTGCGAAAGTTAGGGAATTTGAATTCCAGCCGAGTCAAACCAATGACTTACCAAATTTATACTTGTCGCGACCTAGTCTAGAGCTCAGCATTACTAGGATAGGGCAAGGACTGGTTATCTCAGTATCAAGATAATGTGACTGAGTGGAATATCGGCCTGATTTCCCAGTGGGGCAGCACCATAAAGCCACTGTGAGTGCACACTGCTACAAGTTAGTACCCATCCTAATGTGACCATAGATGTTGCTAAGATGTAAAACCCCAACAAATAAACACATGAAAAAGGCCAATGGCTATGCTTTTCAAAATATGCATCCTTTCCTGGTTTTTTTTATAGATCATAACTTGCCAATGAATCTGTTTAAAGATTGACGATTATTATATATCTTTCTCAATAATTTGTGGAAGATGGGCGGTTTCATTTAACACAAACATAGGTTGCAAAACATAAATTTGTTTATAAAGCAAAAGGTGGTTTGATATAAATTTATACAGCGATTTTCTAGTTCTGTCTTCAACTGTCGTCCGATGGCGACAAGGCGCTAGATATTTCATATACACAAATGAATTTATATTGTAGTTAGTTAGTTCCGTCTGTACACACGAGATGGTGGCATTGTGCAGCTAGACTATCCACACACTAGAGATTTAATATCCGATAAATCTCTACTCCGCCATAAATAGAATTAAAATGACTGGTATAGCGTCTCTAGGGTAATCTGTAGAAGAGTTATGCAAATATGTTGACATGGTGCTAAGCACTGTTTAACCAGACTTCATAAGTTCTGTCAGTGGCGTATGCGAACATATAACAACACTAATGCCGTGAATAGATTCTCTGCCACCCCAAATTTCCATTCGCGACACACAGAATTCCTTTTGGCCTAGTGACAACCGCAAGCCGTCACAACCATGTTGCGGTACTTCTTTAGGATGACGTTTGAGTTGTCGTCGAAGTAGAGCACCGAGATGGCGGAGAGCTCGGTGGGTGCGCAGGAGGGCTTCGGAGCCTGGAAGGGGTGCATGAGGTGCACAAGAGTCTGGACGATGGCGTGGTTTGTCGCGTTCATGTGCACATTCAGCGGGAAGGAGCACTCGCCCGAACAGTAGAAGGCGGAATACCCCTTCGGAGCGATGATCCAGTCCTGCAGGAAGAGAAAGTGGGAAAGGGCTTTTTATTAGGGAAGAACCTGGGTTTTTTGTGCTTTTTGTTGTTGATGTTTGTTTTTGTTTTTGTTGTTGTTTTTTTTGGGGGGGGGGGGGGGGGTCCATTAGTTGTTTAAGCAGGGGACATGGTATGAGAGCATCCTGCTTTTGATTTTGTTATACATGTCTGCATGGTACTAATTATCCCATTTTCTAATATTGATATTCAATAATTGCAGTGCCTGACAATCTGTCTGCTCTATTGAACAATCACTATTGGACCAACACTGATCAGATCACGACTAGGCCAACAGTGATGAAATCGCTATTGGACCAACAGTGATCAAATTACTATTGGACCAATATCAGTTCGATAACTATTGGACCAGCACTGATCAGATCACTATTTGACTCGGCTGGGATTCAAATTCCCGACCTTCCATTCAGTCAACGTGTCTGGTCCAACTAGAACGGTGCATGGTCAATCAGGCACGTGATGGCCCAAGCGTCACCGGGTTATTTATCTAGTTGGGCACAACCTTCCTTGTTACTAATGTTAGCACCTTGCATTAAACAGCGGCGATAGCATTCGGCACTCTCAAACATAGATAAAAGATTCACCCCATACTTCCAGTACAGGGGTGAATGACAACGTAGTCTAAATACAGGCAAAAATAGCTTTAGTATGGAACAAGAAGTAAAATGCCTGGCACCAGTGTCAAATGGTTACTTATATTAGCACCGAGTTGGTAAAATGGGAGAGAATGCAAAAAGACAAGATGGCGGCCAGAGAACGCCATCAATTTCACTTTTAAATTGCATTAAAGTATATGTTTTATTATATTTTCCAACTCAAAAGTAGTGGGTAAATATGAAGACATATACAAAGAATAAATGTTGCTTCTTAGATTGTGAAATTAGGCTCTCATAAAGACTCATTTCATTAGCCCGATTTTTCGACCGTTTTTATATAAGGCTGGTCTTCACCCGTGTACTACAAGTACTGGGTGACTCTTTTATCTATCTCAAACACTGCTGCAGACCGAACACACCAACATTATATAGAACAATAACAAAAAGCAGCTCCTTCCCACAAACACACCACACACACACCACCACACACACACAGCTGAGCTACATTCATAATTACACACCACACAACAGACACCTATACACACCCCACCCCACCAGACCACACACATCTACACCCCCCACACTACAGACAACTACACACACCCCCACACACAGGTAGGCACACCCAAACACGCCATACATACCTCGCACACACCCCACCACAGACACCTGCACATACCCCACCACACCACACACACAGTTACACTCACCCACACACACAGCTACACACACCCCACCACACCACCCACAGCTACACACATAGTTGAACACACCACAGACAGATACACACAACCCATCCCACCACATATACCACTACACTCACACACCACACACAGATACACATCACACACACATCTACACACCACACACACATCTACACACCACACACACAGCTACACACACACCACACAGCTACACACGCTACACACCCACAGCTACACACACCCCACCACACCACACACAGCTACACACATAGTTGAACACACAACCCATCCCACCACATATACCACTACACTCACACACCACACACAGGTAGGCACACCCAAACACGCCATACATACCTCGCACACACCCCACCACAGACACCTGCACATACCCCACCACACCACACACACAGTTACACTCACCCACACACACAGCTACACACACCCCACCACACCACACACAGGTACACACATAGATGAACACGCCACAGACAGATACACACAACACATCCCACCACATATACCACTACACTCACACACCACACACAGGTACACACCACACACACATCTACACACCACACACACATCTACACACCACACACAGAGCTACACACACGACACACACAGCTACACACGCTACACACACAGCTACACTCACCCCACCACACCACACACAGCTACACACATAGTTGCACACACCACAGACAGATACACACAACCCATCCCACCACATATACCACTACACTCACACACCACACACAGGGACACACCACACACAGCTACACACACCCACACACACACCTACACACGCTACACACCACACACACAGCTACACACACCACACACAGCTAGACTCACCCACACACACAGCTACACACACCCCACCACACCACACACAGCTACACACACAGCTACACACACAGCTACACACATAGTTGAACATACCACAGACAGATACACACAACCCATCCCACAACATATACCGCTACACTCACACGCAACACACACAGTTGCACTCATCCACCGTGCAAATCTACACACACCACACACCAAGCTACACACCACACACACAGATACACCACAAACACAGCTACACACCACACACACAGCTACACACCACACACACAGCTAAACACACCACACACAGCTAAACACACCACACACAGCTACAAACAGGCGTTCTCTGTGGTCGGCGGTTCGATTCCCCGTGCCCCCAGCTCTGCTAATTTGGATTTCCACCGCTGTGTATAACTTACAGCGTCATCAAAGGCCGGTTGCTCTCATACCATGTCTATGTGGTGTGGGAGGTTAAAAATCCCTTGGGTCGGTAAAAGTGTAGGCTCGGGCTTTCTATCGACCAGCAGTGGAGTGGGGAAGACCAGTCATCTGTGACTGGGATTTCCCCTGCTTGGGACAACTAATGTACAAAAAAAAAAGAAAAAAAGAGAGACACAAATAAGTGTTCACACTTCCTGTCTACCATTTGCTATATCGCTATATCGTAAACAGCTACACACACCACACACAGCTACGCACACCACACACATAGACACACCACACACACATAGACACACATGCGCGGACACACAGCTACACACACAGCTACACACACACATAGACACACCACACACACACACATAAACACACACGCGCGGACACACACACTAAACCAACATGCTATGTTGCTGTGTAACACGACCCGGGCCTGACTTTTGTAGCGCTTAGTGAAAAGCCTCAGCAGGCTGCGCACATTCGCCACCAGGTGGCCTTCCTCAGCCCCCAGCTGGGTGATCGACTGGGCATGCGTCGGCCAGGGCTTTCTTAACCCCTTTCATCCGGGGCAACCCTTTGGCACGTGACCCCCAGACGCTATCACAACAGTCGCGCCACCTGGTGTACACATTACTAGAGTGGGGGCCAGTGATGGCTCTCTATGGGAGCGGGGGGGGGGGGGGGGGGGGCACCCAAAAAGTAAAACAAACGGAAATATACAACAATAAAAAAGAGGATTGGGAAAGTTTGTGGCTTTTGGGTCGTCGAAATGTTTGGAGAACGCAACGTGAAAATTGGTTGGTTGTTGGGGTTTTGCGTTCTGGCAACATCTAAGCAACGTGAAAGAGATGGAGTGAAACTTGAAAGGTGTGAGGGGAGCGAGGAGTGGAGAGGAGTGGAGAAGAGGGACGAAGGAGGGAGGGGGGGGAGGGAGTGAGAGAAAGAGGGAGTGAGAGAGTGAGGGAGGGAGAGTGTGGGGGGGGGGGGGGGGAGAAAAGTGTGTGGTGGAAATGAAAGGGAAAGGAGGTGTTTGAGATAAGCCGAGAAAAGGGAGAAAGAGAGGGGGAAATGACAGGATACGGGGGATCAGGGGGGAGACATTGAGGGGAAGAGAGGGGAAGGGAAAGAGAAGGAGAGGGGAGAAAGGGAGAGGAATGGACGCGGAGAGGAGGATGGGCAGGACGAGAGAATGGGGGAGAAAGGCGGGGGAGAAGGGGAAGGGAGAGAGAGAGAACGGAGGAGGGACGGAGAGAAGGGATAGGGAGGGAGAGGGAAGGAGGAAGAGAGGGGGGAGAGGGCGGAAAATGGGGAGAGAGGGGAAGAGAGAGGAAGGGAGAGGAAGAGAGAGAGGAAGAGAGAGAGGAAGAGAGAGGAAGAGAGAGAGGAAGGGAGAGAGGGAGAGGGGATGAGAGAGAGGGAGAAAGGACGAGAGAGAGGGAGAGAGAGGGAGGGAGAGAGAGGGAGGGAGAGAGAGGGAGGGAGAGAGAGGAAGGGAGAGAGAGGAAGAGAGAGAGGAAGAGAGAGCGGAAGAGAGAGGAAGGGAGAGAGGGAGAGGGGATGAGAGAGAGGGAGAGAGGACGAGAGAGAGAGGAAGAGAGAGGAAGAGAGAGCGGAAGAGAGAGGAAGGGAGAGGGAGGAAGATAGAGGGAGGGAGAGGAAGAGAGAGGAGGGAGGGAGAGGAAGAGAGGGAGAGGAAGAGAGAGAGGGGAAGAGAGAGAGATAGAGAGAGGGTACGTATGGTGTTGGCCCGACCTGGGTCCTTATTGCGTGTCAGGGGTCAAGAGAAAAGGAGTTGAAACCGGAAGCAGGCAGCAGGAGCAGCCCACACCCCCTAACGGCATTCTGGGAACTGTGGCTGGTGGAGCAGTGGCGCCCCGTGTGGTCGGTGAAGGAGGTACTCGAGGCGGCTACACACCATATAATGCGGTATGTGTAAATAGCCCGAGGACGGCTGACTCGGGCTGGCGGTTGTTGGCGCTTGTTGAGTGCTGGCCACACGGCCGGATCTGATCACGCATTCCCTTCAAATTGAGTGCACAACTCTTAGGCAGAAAATAAATATTTAACTTAAAAGAACCCACACAAAAACCTGCTGCTACTCCCGCAACCTTCACTCCCCACCCCCACCGATTATCTACCTGTTTTATGTTTGTTTGTTGTTGTTTTACGTCTTAACAACTTCTCAGCGCATATCAGGACGGACCTGTTTTATGTCTAAAGTAAAGGGGAAGGGTCTAAAGTATATAATCATTTTCCACTTGAAATACATTTTTATCTAATTATGCATGTTTGGCGTCGAAGTGAGACAGAATAGTAACTAGTTGTTTGTTTTTTTAATATATATACCACAACTGTTGTTCGGACGCAAAACCACAAACGAACCAATACAGAGCGGCTGTTCATATATCGCATGTCCTACCTTAGATGTTTCTAGGATGTAAAACCCTAATAATGCCACATGGAAACGTGTCTCATAACCCCCTCTTTCCCTGACTTAGGCGTTGCTAGGACGTAAAATCCCCATAAAGCAACACAAAACCGTGGCTCACACCCATCTGCCTTAGTACTAATAGTAGTATTGTAGTGACTAGAAATCCCCCCCCCCTATCTGGCTTAGACGTTGCTAGGACCTAAAACCCCAATAAGGACAAAACTGGGGCTACCCCCCACCTCAGTCTGGCTTTGTACTCTAGTGACTAGAACTGCACCCACCCCAACCCACACCCACACCCAACCCCTACCGGTAGAACACGACACTAATACAAGTAGTTGTGGCCTCGCACATTTGTGTGCTACAGTTCCTGTGGTTCCCGCTCAGCCCACCAGGCGGCGAGCGGGCGGGTGGTCCGTGGGGTGGCGCTGCCGACAGTGTTGATGTTGCTGTCATAGTGAGGCTCTTATAACCGGGTATATTAGTCTCCGTGTCTGTACCAAACATAAACAAACCGAGCAAACACCAAACATCCTTAAGGCACAGCTGGCCGCAGTCTCGTGCAGCGACCCGACATTCAGCAGCCCAATCCAGCCTGGATGCAAGTGTCAGTCACTGGTCGAATAAGTTGAGCGTCCATCTCCCATTTTGGTAGAACGTGGGATTCGAACCCTGACCGAGTCAAACCATATACTTAAAAATGTATACTTGTCACATCCTATCCAGGCGCTTGGCATTATTAGGATAGGGCAAGGACTGGTTGGCTCAGTGTCAGGTTAATGTGACTGAGTGGGATATCACGTTATGGTGCTGGTGGCCTGGTCTTCCAGTGGGGCAGCACTATAAAGTCACCATGAGTGTGCACTGTCACAAGTCGGTACCTGTCCATATTTGACATTAGATGTTGCCAGGATGTAAAACTCCAACAACCAACCATTATCACCATCATCATCATCATCATCATCATCAATCCCTTAACCATGATGTTTGTTGGGGCACCACACATGGCTTTGCAACCAGTTTTGTTCTATTTTCCCCCTGTTCTCCACTGTCATCTGGGACTTGCCGAACTGCAGGCCTGTCCATTCCCTGATGTTGTCTTTTGACCTCTTCCTTTGTCTGCCTTGTTTTCTTCCCCATTTCAATGTGCCTTGCAAGATGATGAACGGTAAATATGGCCATACCATCGTAGCTTGTGTCTCTCTACGAGACTCTAGGAGATCCTGCTAAACCACCCGATAGACAAACTATCGGAGTGCTGGGTTATGGACATAATCACACTAATTTTCAATCTCACCACCTTGATACATTCTTCACATTCTTATCTTTCATACCCCGCTACTTTTGGAGTGCAGAATTGATTAAATCACGCAGGTTAATAGACCTTAACAGTTGAATGGAGAGAACCCAGTGGTCACCATCTTGGTATCGCTACATTCTCTTCCAGTTCAGCAACTCTATGCCAATAAAGATTAACATTACACGCTGGAACCAATAACTCCACACCTTGTTTAAGCGCCTGTCACACCTTACCGGATTGAGTACCGGACACCACCGGACAACGAATTTTCTAGTCCGGTGCTGTCCGGTACACAAAATGTATCGAAATGGAGCGTAATTGGGTCCATTGCCACCGTGCAACCGGACAAGTACCATACATGTACCGTACATGTACCGGACGAGTACCAGGCGAGTAGCGGACAGCATTGGATGTCGGCGTCGAACTGTATACTTATAGTTGAGCATTGACAGAGGTGTTGGAAAGTCATTAAATTTATCCTGAATGTAAAGGTAGAGAAAATACAACAACCGTATCTGTTTCTAGGATAATTTAATATAAAACAAAGAAATGCACTACACTTTAAGAATTGTGACACCAACATCTGTTAAAGTTGTCGGCGTCGAGCCTTGGATGTCGACGTCGAACGGCATAATTATAGTTTAGCACTGACAGAGGTGTTGGAAAGTCATTAAATTTATCCTGAATGTAAAGGTAGAGCAAATACAACAACCTTATTTGTTTCTAGGATTATTCCGGAAGTAAACCAGACACATACTGGATGGGTACCGGACATGAACCGGACAAACCAGACTTCAACCGGACACCTCAGTCCGGCAGTGTCCGGTAGAAGTTTTGAATACGTTCAAAACTTGTACTGGACACCGCCGGATGGGTACCGGACATGTACCGGACATTGTCGTACATCACCGGACAGTGTCCGGTTCATGTCCGGTTCCTCAGTCCGGTAAGGTGTGACTGGGCCTTTATATTGGACCTTTACCGAAGCAGGCTTTGCTCGGACTTAAACAAGGGAGGACTGAATATTTTTATTTCACGTTTTACGTCCTGCCAATGTCAGATGTATGTTATGTAATAATTTGATTTGTTGGGGTTTTACATCCTGGCGACATCTAAGGTCATATCAGGACGGGTCCCGACTTGTGACAGTGTGCACTTATGGCAACTTCATAGTGCTGCCCCACTCGGAGACCAGCCCACTGTCACCATGACCTGATATCCCACACTGGAAACACTATCCTGACACTGCGCAATCCATTCCATACCCTATCCTATTAATGCCGAACGCCAGGCTAGATAGCAACAAGTATCAATTTTGTAAGTCATTGGTTTGACTCGGTTGGGGTCTGAACACACGACTTCCCGCAAGGGAAGCTAGTCTGCGCTCTTCTCGAATCGGCCACCAGGTTTGGTCACTCCAGTTAGTTTGTTTGTTGTTTTACGTCCTAGCAACATCTAAGGTCATATCAGGATGGGTACCGACTTGTAACAGTGCGCACTCATCACCAGCACCATGACCTGATATCCCACTCAGTCACATTATCCTGACACTGAGCCAACCAGTCCTTGTCCTATCCTAATAATGCCGAGCGCCAGGCTAGGAAGCAACAAGTATCAATTTTTAAGTCATTGGTTTGACTCGACCAGGGTTCGAACCCACGACCCCACGATCTACCAACACTGGAGACGGACGCTCTAACTCATTCGGCCATCCTGTCTGGTCACATTACCTAGGTGTGACTGTGTGATAGTGAACTGGTTTTACGAGACTGGCCCAAAAAGCTCGTTGTACCACCAATCATTCAACAAAAATACCAGCCTACTTTTTTTAAATCACCCGTTTAAAAAGAGAAAAGGTATTTGTGAGGTATGTGAGGTACGCGAGGTATGTCAGGATAAAACAAAAATACCATCGCATAATTGATCTATAGATATTACTATTATTAGGTTTCATTAATCGATAAGGTTCTAGATTGTTGCCATTAGAAGGAGTGAGGTTGCAAACATGTAGGACACCATCTCAAGTGTGGGATTCGAACCTATACTCTTGTCATTGCGAAGTTGAGTGTTCTAGCATTGATGCAACCAGCCCACACACGCCTCCCCATTTATATGGTTCATAGTGTAGTAATCTGCACTGACCTCTCAGGCAAATAACCACATAGACAGGTAGGCGTGGGTAACATGGTGATATCAGGGAGCCTAGGTGGTGTAATGGTTAGCACACTGACCCGGAATGCATAGAGATGTGGTTTGAGTCCGACTCTAGGCGCAATATTTCCCATTTTCATCATGCCCACGATACTGGTTGCCGTGACCATGATCCTGTACGCGCTGTATAGTTAGTTATTGAACCTACCCTGTTTATGTATGTGTAAGTGCATTGCCTGTATGTATGTAATTGTAAGCATTAAAAGACTTACAATTCCAGGGAGACGAGTGTAGTGGTCTGCACTGACCTCTCAGGCAAGTAACCACATAGAGAGGTAGGTGTGGGTTAACATGGTGATATCAGGGAGCCTAGGTGGTATAATGGTTAGCACACTGACCAGGAATGCATAGAGATGTGGGTTTGAGTCCTGCTCTAGGCGCAATATTTTCCATTTTCATCACCCCACGTCACTGGTTGCCATGACCATGATCCTGTAAAGCTACGCGCTGTATAGTTGTTGAACCTCCCCTGTTTATGTATGTGTAAGTGCATTGCCTGTATGTATGTAATTGTAAGCATTAAAAGACTTACGATTCCAGGGGGATGAGTGTAGTAGTCTGCACTGACCTCTCAGGCAAGTAACCACATCGAGAGGTAGGCGTGGGTAGTATGGTGATATCAGGGAGCCTAGGTGGCTTAAACCAAAGTCGGTCAATCCAAATTATCGGGTAATCCAAACAAAATTGTCGCACCCCAGGCCACTCCGGTATGGCTAAACCAAACTTTCATGTGGTAATAAGGTCATTTTTTATATGATAAATTGTAGTATTTTGCCGGGCCGCCGAAAAAAGTTTGGATTAACCGATCGTTTGGTTTAACCGAGCAGGGTTTAACGGGGTTATACTGTACATACAAAAGAAAACAATAATCAAAGTGACCTCATACATTGTATATTACATGTGCAATACACGCTTACTCAAAGTCTAAGTCAAAGCAAAAGCTCGGTTAAACCAATGATCGGTTAATCCAAACAAATTTCTAGGGTCCCTTCAAGTTTGGTTTAATGGGGTTATGCTGTAGTCGGATTGTCGGTAGTATACTGGCGTGCCTTGTATTCAATTCAATTTGAAGAATTAAATGAAATACGATCACCCGATACATCACCTGTTCCCCACAAGTACAAGGCCACCACATTGCCAGCAACAATCTTGACACTATTTGGAAACTGTTATAGTGGCCTCCGCAGCATTTCCTTCATAAATACTCAGCCGCCATTGCTTACGTTGGACCCCATCGACTAACAAATCACTGACAGCTCCCCATCTGGTTTATTCAACAGTACAGACAGGTATTTATTTAGTAAAACTAAACCTGGCACTGATGGAGCACGGGGGTGGGGTGAAGGTGGTAGGAGGGGTGGTGGTGGTGGTGGTGGTGGTGGTGATGGTGGTGGTAGTAGTAGTGGTGGTGGTAATAGTGGTGGTGGTAGTGGTAGTGGTGGTGGTAGTGGTGGTGGAGGTGGTGGTGGTAGTAGTGGTAGTAGTGGTGGAGGTGGTGATGGTGATGGTCGATGTGGTGGTGGTAGTGGTGGTGGTAGTGGTGGTGGTAGTGGTGGTGGTAGTGCTGGTGGTGGTAGTGCTGGTGGTGGTAGTGCTGGTGGTAGTGCTGGGCCTATATGTATGTGTCCACGTTAGCGGTCGTAACCCTGCGTTATGCGGATTTCCCGGGTTAGAGGCAAAAACTGTGTATGTATGTGTCCGGGTTAAACTAACTCGGTGAGGTTAAAGTCGCCTGCACTAACCCCATGCGAAAGGAGGGTTAAAGGTGGGGTTAGGCACCGACTCGGCCCAAATCTATTCAATGTGACCATATTTAACAGAATTACATACGCAATAAGTGAAACTTTATCAATTTAACCATAAATTCGAACCGTTATTAAGGCTACTGCCGCATTGGTGGCGATATTAATAGTGTTGAATCGACGAATGTAAAGTAAACAAATCGCCGCCGCCGCAGCGACGTCGATATCCATACTGGCATAACGCCAGCGGCAATGTTTTACGCCCAAATCTATTGAATGCGATCATATTTAACAGAATTACATACACAATAAGTGAAATTTTATCAATTTAACCATGAATTCAAACCGTTATTAAGGCTACCGCCGCATTGGCGGCGATATTAATAGTGTCGAATCGACGAATATAAAGTAAAAAAATCGCCGCCGCCGTGGCCCCCTAAGTTGCTAAATAAATAATAAGTTAGCTAACTCGGGCGCGCTTTGGTCACATACATCCCCCGTGACACATTTGGAACTCTGGGGTTAGCTAACCCGGCACCCTCCTTTAACCCCGGTCCGGTTAAAAATTGGCTCATACATATGGGCCCTGGTAGTAGTGGTGGTGGTGGTGGTAGTGGTGGTGGTGGTAGTGCTGGTGCTGGTAGTAGTGGTGGTGTGTTGGTGGTGGTGGTCTGTTGGTGGTGGTGGTGGTAGTGTGTTGGTGGTAGTGGTGTTGGTGGTAGTGGTGGTGGTGGTAGTGGCAGTGGTGGTGGTAGTGGTGGTGGTAGTGGTGGTGGTAGTGGGGTAGTGGTCATCGTGGTGGCAGGGTGTTGGTGGTGGTTGTGGTGGTGTTGTTGGTGGCGGTGGTGGTGGTGGTGGTGGGTGGTGGTGGCGGGTGGTGGTGGTGGTGGTGGTGGTTGTGGTGGTGTTGTTGGTGGCAGTGGTGGTAGTGGTAGTGGTGGTAGTGGTGGTGGTGGTGGTGGTAATGGTGGTGGGTGGTAGTGGTGGTAGTAGTGGTGGTGGTAATGGTGGTGGGTGGTGGTAATGGTGGTGGTGGTGGTAGTGGTGGTAGTGGTAGTGGTGGTGGTGGTGGTGGTGGTGGTGGTAGTGGTGGTGGTGGTAGTGGTGGTGGTAGTGGGGTAGTGGTCATCATGGTGGCGGGGTGTTGGTGGTGGTTATGGAGGTGGTGTTGTTGGTGGTGGTGGTGGTGGGTGGTGGTGGTTGTGGCTGTGGTGGTGTTGTTGGTGGCAGTGGTGGTAGTGGTAGTGGTGGTGGTACTGGTAGTGGTAGTGGTGTTGGTGGTAGTGGTGGTGGTAGTAGTGGTGGTCGTGGTAGGGTAGTGGTGGTGGTGGTAGTGGTGGTGGTGGTAGTGGTAGTGGGGTAGTGGTAGTCATAGTCGTAGTGGTGGTGGTGTGGTGGTAGTTGTGGTGGGGTAGTGGTGGTAGTGGTGGTGGTGGTAGTGGTGGTGGTGGTAGTGGGGTAGTGGTAGTCATAGTCATAGTGGTGGTGGTGTGGTGGTAGTGGTGGTGGTAGTGGTAGTGGTGGTGGTGGTGGTGGTGGTGGTGGTGGTGGTGGTGGTGGTGGTGGTGGTGGTGGTGGCGGCGGGTGGTGGTGGTTGTGGTGGTAATGGTGGTGTTGGTAGTGGTGGTGGTAGTGGTGGTGGTGGTGGTAGTGGTGGTGGTAGTGGTGGTGGTAGTGGTAGTGGTGGTGGTAGTGGTGGTGGTGGTGGTGGTGGTAGTGGTGGTGGTAGTGGGGTGGTGGTGTGGTGGTGGTGGTGGTGGTGGTGGTGGTGGTGGTGGTGGAGGTGGTGTTGGTGGCTTTGGAGGGAAGGGAAGGGAAGGGAAGGGAATGGAAGGGAAGGGAAGGGAGAAATCGTCCATGGCAACCCTTGATGCAAGCCGCTGGGTATGTGTGTACTGGTCTTAAGGCCAGGTTCCGTTAGGCCCGCTCGCCTAATTTGAAGGGACGGGCAGCGCCTGAATTAGTGGGATGTGGAAACTCCGAACATGAGAAAGGTCAGCTGTACCGAGAGGGCAAGGCACCCTTTAAAGAAAAAAGAAAAAAGAAAAAAGAGAGAAAACCCCCCACAAGATTGGTTGGTTATTGCCATATCCTGGCAACATCTAAGGTCATATCAGGAAGGGTACTGACTTGTGACAGTGTGCACTCATGGCGACATTATAGTGCTACCCCACTTGGAGTGGGAACCAGGCCACCAACAATGTGACCAGATATCCCACTCAGTCACATTATCCTGACACTGAGCCAACCCGTCCTTGCCCTATCCTAATAATGCAGAGTGCATGGCTTGGAAGCGACAAGTATCAATTTTTAAGTCATTGGTATGATTCGACTAGGGTTCGAACCAAAACGGGAGACAGATGCTCAACTCATTCAGCCATCCCGCCTGGTAAAAAAAAAAACCAAGAAGAAACAAAATAAAGGACACACACATAAAAAGAGTCGTAAAGGGAGTTTAACAAGAGCGAAAACAAACCAGGTGCAACAGCATCTGAACTGAGTAATAAAACCCGCCAAGAAATGAAGGTTCATTTGCTATGAAATTTAGCGTGAAACGAGCGACTGTGCGCGCGCGTATGCGTGTGCGTGTGTGTGTGTGTGTGTGTGCGCGTGTGTGTGTGCGCGTGTGTGTGTGCGTGTGTGTGCATGTGTGCGTATGTGTGGGCGTATGTGTGGGCGTGTGTGAGTGTGAGTGTGCGTGTGTGAGTGTGTGCGTGTGCATGTGTGAGTGTGTGCGTGTGTGAGTGAGTGTGTGTGTGAGTGTGTGAGTGTGTGCATGTGTGAGTGTGTGAGTGTGTGTGTGTGTGTGAGTGTGTGCGTGTGTGTGTGAGTGTGTGCATGTGTGAGTGAGTGTGTGTGCGCGTGTGCGCGTGTGTGCGTGTTGATGGGGAAGGGTAGGTAGCTGAGGTACCTGCTCGTAGCAAATGGCTAAACTCGACAGGAACCAGCTGCTTGTTGGCTGATGATGTCAGGGTTGTTTGTAACCTTACGACGGTTACCGGTTGCAGTAGTTGAGCGGTAGTTGGGCGGTAGTTGAGCACTCGTATCCAGTCGACAGCAGCAAGGGATTCGAGGAAGGGTGGGTAAAGATGGGTGCAGCGGTGGTTCCAGCAAGGGGACGGGGACGGGGACGGGGTCGGGGACGGGGAGAGGAGACGGGGAGAGGAGACGGGGAGAGGAGACGGGGAGAGGAGGGCAGGGCAGGGCAGGGCAGGGCAGGGCAGGGGAGTAGAGGGGAGGGGAGGGGAGTAGAGGGGAGGGGAGGGGAGTAGAGGGGAGAGGGGAGAGGAAGGGGGGGGGGGGGGGGCAGAGCAGAGCAGAGCAGAGCAGAGCAGAGCAGAGCAGAGCAGAGCAGAGCAGAGCAGAGAGGAGAACAGAAGAGTATGGAGAGAGAAGAGGGCGAGGGGAGTGAGGGGCGACGGGAGAGGAGGAGGGGAGACGGAGGGGGGACGGAGGGGGGTAGGGAGGGGAGTGGGAAGAGAGGGGGGGGTGGGCAATAGTGTAATGGGAGAGTGAAAAGGGGGAATGGGAGGAGGAGAGGGGAGAAAAGGGGAGAGGAGATGGGGGAGGGGACGGATCCGCATATAAATGATAACCGGAAATAATACGTTCTTGTTACCCCATAAGCAAACAGCTCAACTATTTCCTACACAAATTTTTAAAGACACTCGCCGTCTCAACAGACACGGCCGTTAACTCATTTCATTCCATTCGCTTCCAGTTAATGCTAATATATGTTCCTCGCACAAGCACTTGGCTACAAAGTACACAACAGCGGGTAATTGACCCGCCATAAAACCTCACCCCAAACCGCCTCCAACCTTCTGCCACATTGCCGTCCTATCCGCTTACTGTGCACAAAGCGCCGAGGAGTTGGTTTGTTTCTTGGGGTTTTACTTCTTAACAACAGCTAATGTCAAGCGGACTTATTTTTATAAAGCGGCTACAAAGTCAAAGTTTGTTGACAAACCCCCATTGTGCGGACATCCCACTATATGGAATACACTGTACCCTATCATTGAGGTAAACATCATGTTTAAAGGGTGCATTCCTTACACGCGGCATGCGGTATGCGAATGCGAATGCGGCAAAAAATCGAAATGCCTTGAAGTCAATGGACTACATTCCTTACACGCGGTATGCGAATGTGAATGCGTCAACTCGATCGGTCCCTGTAGCGATCGGTACGGCATGCAGCATGCGGCACGCGGTGTGCAAATAGAAACCATCAGTTGCATGTGTCCATTAGTTTTAGACGAGGAGAGGCAACTGATCATTACGGAACGGTCACACACAGGGGTGTGGAGGGGACATACAGGCATAGAGGGGTGCCGTGTACATAGTGATTAGTGTGTGCAGAGGGGAGACATATGGTAGTAGTAGTAGTAGGAGTAGTAGTAGTAGTTTGTTTGTTGTTGTTTTACGTCCTAGCAACATCTAAGGTCAGTAGTAGTAGTAGTAGTAGTAGTAGTGGTGGTGGTGGTGGTGGTGGTGGTGGTGGTGGTGGTGGTGGTGGTGGTGGTGGTGGTGGTGGTGGTGGTGGTGGTGGTCGTCGTCGTGCCGTATACATAGTGATTAGTCTCACATGGGGGTTCCTACCTTTATAATTGCCAAAGCATAGATAACTATTCCTATTTCTGTGGATAAAGGTAGGAACCCCCGTGTGAGACCTCGCCGCATGCCGCATACTGCATGCCACATACCGCATAGAAGGAATCATGCCATTCGCATACCGCATGCCACATGCCACATACCGCATACCGCGTGTAAGGAATGCACCCTTTAAACACAGGATACAATCTATATATTATGTGAATATGCAGACACAGTGAACTGTAACAACAAACTGTGTCGCGATTATTACCCAGGGCCATATAGACCCAATAAATGAGTAACGATAAAATATTTACAATTTAAACTACAAATTTGTCTGTCGATGAACATGTCCTGGTTTCATCATATCTTTTTCTAACATTTTTTTTTTTCTTGAAGATTTATACCGCCTATCATGGGTAAGTCTGAATAGACTTGTTTTCACCATTAGACAGTTTGTTGGTAGAAAGCCCGAGCCTACACTTTTACTGACCCAAGGGATTTTTACCCCCCCAGACCACATAGACATGGTATGAGAGCAACCAGCCTTTGATGACGCTGTAAGTTATACACAGCAGTGGAAATCCAAATTGGCAGAGGTGGGAGGGCATTGGGAATTGAACCACCGACCTTCAGATTAGGAGTCTCACCTAGAAAAAAGTCAGACACTCTAACCAGTCCGCCACAGAGAATACCACATATGTTTGTTTCGTCAGAGAGCAGTCGGTATGTACCTATAGATCAGCTCCAGGGATCATGATGTTGCACTATTGTGAATAAAAATGTCTAAATGTCATATCAGAACGGGAACCGACTTGTGACAGCGCTCACTCATGGTGCTGGTGGTATGGCATGGAATGAAATACCACCACCACCACCCATCATCATCATCATCTTCATGAATCCCTTAACAGCAAGGACACCAGAGACGGATTTACCATCACCACCATGACCTGATATCTCACTCAGCCACATTATTCCGACACCAAACCAACCAATCAGTTCCTTGTTCTGTTCTACTAGAATTTCTACTAAATTCCACCAACACCAAAACAGCAGGCCTGGCATTCGGCAAGTATCAATATTGTATCCATTTAGATTCGTTTAACTCGGCCTGGATTCGAACACATAACCTCCCGCACGGGAAGCGAGCATTCAACTCATTCGACCATTCAGTCTGGTTATTTTAAAACCTACAAGTCTAACTAACAAACATCTTGGACCAAACAGGATGGCTGAATGAGTTGAGCATCCGTCTCCCGTTTTGCTAGATCGTGGAATTCGAACCCCCGTGTTTGAGCCCTGTTCGAGTCAAACCAATGACTTAAAAATTGATACTCGTGGTTTCCTAGCCAGGCACTTGGCATTATAAGGATAGGGCAAGGACTGGTTGGCTCAGTGTCAGGATCATGTGATTGAGCCCGGTGAGATATCAGGTCATGGTGGTGGCAGCCTGGGCCGCGTTCAGGGTCCGTCTCGGATGCGCCTCGGAGGCGCCCGTGACGTCACGCTAGTCTGAACCGCAAAGGCAGTTTCTTGTCTCGAAAATGGCCACCCCCATAGGTGGCGGCCATTTGCAATCGAAATGCTGCGCTCTGATTGGATGAACCCACTGCATGCGGCGGCCATTTTCGAGGCGCTTTTTGTCTCCTATCTGAAAAGGGAGGCATTGCCAAGACGTCGCCGAGGCGGACCCTGAACGCAAATAGACCAAAAAGCATCGCCGAGACGTCGCCGAGGCACCTCCGAGACAGACCCTGAACACGGCCCTGGTCTCCCAGTGAGGCAGCTCACAAGTTGGTACCCGTACTGATATGACCTTAGATGTTGCCAGGACGTAAAACTCCAACAACCACCCATCCAATAAACATCTTCACACTGCAGTCGCCGGACGGGTCTTGTTGGCAATGCGCAGACCATTGTTTCTAAGGTCGAATTCATTTTGAATCGAACAATCGTCTGTCGTCTGCCTTAGCAATGGTGCCGATCCCGGCCACCACTGAATCCATGACACTGCGCGCACACTCACAGATACACTCACACACTTACACTCAGAGATACACACACACATACACTCACAGATACACTCACACACATACACTCACATATCATCATCATCATCATCATCATGCTGTCGGTTGCGATGCGACAAAGACTTCTTTCATTACTTGACTGCCGCTCTCCATTTAGCTCTCTGCTGTGGGAGTTGCGACCATGAGTCGGTCTTAATGTCTGTCAGCTTCAGGTTTCTCTTGATGGTAGCCTTGAACCGGAGACGAGGGCGCCCTCTCTTTCGGTAGCAAGAAGACATTTGAGAATAGAGGATCTGCTTTGGTAGCCTGCCTGATGACATCCTCATGAGGTGTCCAGTCCACCGGAGATTCTTTTTGATCAGAAGATCTTCCATAGAGGGCAGCCCCGTCCGTTCGAGTATTTCCTTATTTGTCACTCACATATACACTCATACACACATACAGCCACACTCACATACATACATACATACATACGTACCTACATACACACACGCTCACTCTCGCACTCCAGGGTCCGTATGAGGCATGGAAAGTCTTTAAAAGTCTTGAACTTCATTTGCCGCATTTAAAGCTTTTCAAAGCCTTGAATTTAACCTATTTAGGGTAATTGGTCTTGAAGAGCATTGGATTCCATTAAACTGTCCTTACTGATCTAAATTAGTCTAAAATGAAAATGAAAATGGAATTCCTATCAAAAACAGCTTTGAAAAGCCTTGAAATAGCTTTAAACAGTTGCATGCTTGTTGGTGTTTCACATCCTAGCAACATCTAAAGTCATATCACAGGACGGGTAACGACTTGTGACAGTGCGCCCCACTGGGCTACCAGCACCATGACTTGATATCCCACTCAGTCACATTATCCTGATATTGAGCTAACCAGTCCATGCCCATATCCTAGTAATGCCGAACGCCAGGCTAGGTAGCGACAAGTAACGATTTTGTAAGTCATTGCATTTGACGCTCACAAACATTCATACAAACGCACTCACACACACATTCACACCAACTAACACATGGACACACACAAACATATACTAAAACTATGCACTCATTCACACATACTCACAGATGCACTCATACATACTTACACACATACACTCACAGACATACATAATTGTACACTCACACACATTCACGCGCATACATACGCATGCTCACACACATACATTCACACCGTTCACCGCCGCCCACTAGTTCGGAACTGGAACGCTAGGGTTGCGCACGCACACTGTTTGTTTACACATACGCGAGTCACACATTCTCTGAAAAACATAGTTCTCCTCCGCGTCGTCACTAACCCCCTCACCCCCCCACCTCTCTCACACACACTCTCCCCTCTCCCATTCACTCTCCCCCCCCCCTCCAGCACCCCTCCCCCTCCCCGCCAGCACCCCTCCCCCACCTTCTCCCCCTTCCCCCAGGACCTCTCCCCTTCCCCCCTCAGTCCCACACCCCAGACCCCCCACCCCGATAACCTCCTCCCACCTCCCCCAGCACCCACCATCCCAGCATATTGATTCCATTCCGGAATCGACATTTTCACCAAGCAGACACCATTGACTCAGAGCAGATGACATTCACTAGATGCCTACGGTTCTTCAAAGCAGATGACATTCCTTCAAAGCAGACATTTCTTCAAAACAGATCGAATTAGTTCAAGACAGACAACATTCCTTCAAAACAGATGGCATTCCTTTTAAGCAGACAACATTCCTTCTAAGCAGACAACATTCCTGCAAAGCAGACCACATTCCTTCAAAACAGATCGAATGAGTTCAAAGCAAACGACATTTCTTCAAAGCAAATGACATTAGTTCCTTGAAAGTAGACGACATTGCTTCAAAGCAGATGACATTTCCCCAGAGCAGAAAACAAACTGAAAGCCATTGGCGAATGACATGAATATGTAAGAGGACCTTACATGTCACCGAATCTACACGTTATGATCGTAAAGTTGCATTGTCCGATGGTTTTGAGTTTCTGTCATTTTCTAAGATAAATCTATTAGCTTGATCGTTATAATTTACCTTAACCTAGTTTGAAGTATCTTTTGTTTTAAATGGCTAACTTTGAGATTTATGAGATGCAAGAATGCCAAATCTATAGTAACAGGTTCTACTAAATTGTCTCGGTAATCCTCTTCTATGTGACAAATGTTTAATATGCGCACCAGTATCTAAGTTAGATATGTAGAATCAAATCTAGATAATTGTTTTGGTTTTGAAAATTTGATGTTTTCATCAGACTATGCAGCTTTAAGCAAGAGTCAAAGAGCGCAAAAGCTTAAAAACTAAAACAAATACAAGACTTATACCCCTGTCACACTACAACGTAACGAGCAAACGTAAGGCTGACGTGATCACGTTTCGTCATTACATTGACGTACGTTGGGTTACGTTATGATGATGTCAGAATGACGTTAGACTGACGTCGAGCTACGTCACATTACGTTGTGTGACGTCAGCGCGCATCAAAGTTTTGAACCTGTTGAAAACTTTCGACGTAACTCGAATGTAAGGGTTTACGTTCGCCGTACATTCTGTACACGTTCGGCGAACGTCAATGACGTTAAACGGACGTTAGTCAAACACTGCTCACTACGTTCAACTACATTCCACTACATTGACCCACATTAAATCTGGTGGAAACATCCACGCGGCATAATGGGAACGTCAGGATAACATCAGGAGAACGTCAGGAGAACATACGTTCAACGTTTCGCCACCGTGTCATGACGTATGTAACATCACATAACGTAGTTCTGGCGATGGAATAACGTTCATAACGTTCCGTGAACATAATGAAGTTGTCCTCTCTCGTTGAATGACGGTATCACTACGCTTTACTGATGTTATGCTCTCGTCAACTATGCTGCATCCACGTTCAACTTGTGCCCAAATTTGGATACTACGCCGAGAAGTTCAAAGTTCTTCACGTTCTCCCTACGCCGACGTCGTAGTGTGACAGGGCCTTTACATACGTGTATTATATTATACACAAAATTGCACATCCGATTTAGTACAACAATAAAACAAAATAGAAAAAAACAACAGAAAGAAAAGGCAAGAAAATTGACAACAACAATAACAACAAAACACACAAAATACCAAGATGCAAAGAATTTCTAGAGAAGTGGCGTTTATGGCAGGTCTGTTGGCGGTCACAGGGGAGGGTGTAATGCGATGTAGACATGGCAACGGGTCACGTGAGATCACGCCAAGTCTCGTCCCGTCACGAGATGGAGTGAATGCGTCTTGGCAGCGCCACCTGGCGGTGTGCGTGCATAGTGTGCATTATTAAAAGCCCAAACAGTGTCAGTAACGCGTTCTCTATAGCGATACCCACTAGACTGCACGGCTACTAATCTGTGTCGATATCAGCTGACAGTCGCACTGATTGCTCGAGTGAATCTCAGCCAGTCGGTCGGTCACAGTCACAGTCTCCGCCCGGAGTCTTAGTTTGTGTGATAGGTGAAACAAGCTTAAAAGCTTTATTTTTAAAGTTGCATAGTCCGATGGCGTTTGAAATTTTGCCTTACTTTTTAGATAAATATATCAAACTGATCATTATAACCTACTAATCATTAGTCCAGAGTAATTTTGATGAAAACATGCTAATTTCAGAGCAATTTGAGCTGAAAGAACCCAAAATCATTTTGACAAGCTTGCCAAAAATCCTGTTCCTATGACACAGATTACTATCTCGCGATGGTCACCTGATGTGAGTTGACCTAGTAATGTGTATGTCTTAGAACCTGACTAATGCCATATATGGTATTGGGAATGAGGGCAAGACAAATCAGGTCACACGATTGACCTAATTCATTTGGGCCTCCCTGCCTAATGGCTTCCCCAAAGTAAGTGCCCAATGGGATGAGGTAGTAGATTCGCTGATTATTCTGTATATGCTGTCCCAAATTACTAGTTAATTCACTAATATCTAAGTCGGGTATAATAAATCAAATGTAGATAAGTATTTTCCTTTTGAAAAATATATATTTCATCAGACCATGCAACTTTAAAGCTTGCTCCTACCGGAGGATACTTGGACCTTCGTCCCATAATCTTAGTTTATGTGATACGCAAAATAAGCTTAAAAGCGTAGACTTTGAAGCTTGTTCCTGCTAAGGGCTACTTGGGCCTTCAGCCCATATAACTAAGGGTCACGGTGGATACAACTGACATGGATGTTGCCAACACAGTGGTCATCGCCAACATCATAGTGCCAACCAATGTCATATTCACCGCCATTTAATACCCCTGTCACATCACGACACTACTCTCCGCCGCGCCACCAACGCGCAAAATCACTTTTAATCGTCGAGACACGTCAAACTTTTTGGCGCCAGCGCAACGTACGGCCGACGTTGTGAGAAAAAAAAAATAAAAAGTTTGGACCCCCGTCCTGATATGACCTTAGATGTTGGTAGGATGTAAAACAACAACAACCAAACAAAGCAACAGTTTGGCGCAACGTGTAGGGAACGACCCTCATGCACACACGGCGTGTGCATAACATTCACATAACGTTATTCCAGCGCGTCCAACGTCGCCATAGCGTTGGCACCCACGCATTGTTGCACGTCGAAAGTTTTGTGCAAGTACAAAACTTGGCCGACCCCCTGACGCGCGTCACCGTAAATCAACGTATATCAACGCGCACATAACGCTTCCTGACATATCCCGACGTAGTGCCAAAAAATCACATACGTCGACGCACATTGGTGAGAAGCATCGTAATGTGACAGCACCATAAGACTCTTTGGTCAGAATTTTTGTGCAAACACACAAACACACAGACAAACATACATAATTCGCTTTTATTTATATAGATAGAAGAGAATTGTCTTATAATAAAAGGCGGTGATGAGGATTGTGGACTATGGACTAGAACTTTAGAAGAGCTGAGCACCAGACTGATAAATACTCCTCCTGTATTGTGTATACAGCCAGTTATCATTTAGCTAGCATAAAACAAATCGCAAATATATATTATATACGTCATTCTCTAAAACTGGGAACCACATATTTGGTTGCCACGTTACGATGGTGATAGTTAATGTTTTCGTTTATTGATTGCAGGTCAACTAATGATTGCTGCTTCTGTGTGTTAATTATGTTAGCAATACTACATATATTTAATCCATGCCATGAAAGATATCAAAAGTATGCTTTTATGATTTTGTGCTCAAGTGAAAATTTACACATCGACACCATGCACTTACCCAAACATTTTTTAACCTTTTTATTGTAAGACAGGGGCATAGCTAGGCGTAGCTAGGCGTACGCGCGTACGCCAAAACGTCCACATCGTTTTGTCCCAACAAAAATAAATTAAAAAATAATAAAGAGAGAGAGAGAGTTAAGCTCCGTTCACACAGCACAACTTTAGGCCGAACTAGATAAGGCGAACTAGATGAGGTGAACTAGTGTCGTTTCCACACACGGAGCTGTTTAAGGCGGAAGTGGATATCTGCGCATGAGCAAGTACAGACTAACCAGCGCCAGTTTGGGTTCGTCGACGTCGCACGAGAGAGTGTGGGTTCGACCTAGATATGTATAGACTGAGTCGTATTGTTTTGGAATGGTCAAACTTCTGCTGGGCAATGAAACCCTAAAAATAAATGATGAAAAATATATATGTGCACCTCTAGCAGGTTCATAGACCAAATTATATTATATAGTGTGATGTGCTTAATCCGCTTCAAGTAAACCGCTACCGTCCACACAAGCAAGGTGGGCCGACTTAAGCTAGTTCGCTTCATCTATACTACCTCGCGAGGTGGTTTACTTGAAGCGAACTATAGGAGCCTTTTAAGCATACCCCTATAAGCTAACCACACTCTATCTAACAGAATAAACAAACCATTCTACTAACACTCACTCCATCTCAAAATGTTAACTCCAACATGATAGTTTTGCAGTTCACAACATAGTAGGCATACAAACCTATGAAGGGAAACTATGCACCTAACCACTCTGTAATGTAAAGGTCTAATCAATACACATGTCTGTATCAAGTGTGTAGGAATACAACATATAACTGCTATTTTTGTATGTGAATTGTCAAATTATACCATATGTAAGTCTTTGAATGTTTGATATTGTTATTTCAGCTGATTTGGGCTAGCTGCTGGTGACGATATCAGACTACATGTGCATATATTGTAAATAACTGTCACATGGCTGGAAGACCAGTGCCACGGCGCTGACAAAAGACTTTATTCAATGAATAAACTATATTTACAACAACACCAAAATAAAAAATAATTTGTGAAATGCTAAATATATATTTCAAATGCTTATCTATGATAGCCCCTACTTTTTTAGGTGAATAATTTATTAAATGCTAAATATATATTTCAAATGCTTATCTATGATAGCCCCTAACTTTTTAGGTGAATAATTTATTAAATGCTAAATATATAGTTCAAAGGCTCATCTATCATAGCCTGCTACTTTTGGGGTGAATAATTTATTAAATTACGTAGATTAATAAACTTTAAGCTTTATGTGGTCGCCATTTTGGTTAGTTTTTATTTGCATTCTCTCTCAATTTCTCAAATTTAAGTCAATATAGATCAACACTACGCACTGGAACCACCATTTCCCCAGTTAATTCCTACTGAAGCAGTTTTTGCTCAGATTTAAGCAAGGTTGTCATCATATGCTAGATTAAAGGTGAATACACAGAACAAAATTAAACAAAAAGCACGACAATCCACTACAAAACCCTCTGCAAACTAAACAGAAATCGCTTGGGATACCTTCCTACTGTCCACCAATCTCCCAGCATATGCTTTGTAATATAAACAGTGGCAAAGGTCGGTTGGAGAAGGCTTAAATCCAGGAGTGACATCCTATTCACACTATTCATGCCGTGGCCATGTTGAAACCAGACCACGGGCACTTTCGCGTCTGCTAGGCGCCACTGTATGAAAAGTCATGTGAATACTTTTTTGTCAACCAAAACCTCTCGAAATCACTCAAATTTGAGGGTATTCATTTTTTAAACTACCATATTCATCTTTGTATACTGTTTTCTATCTATTGGCCAATTTTCACAAAGATTGGGTGACCCTTGGATGGTGATTTTTCCCATTCTTTAACTACAATGTGACTGTCAACTTCAAGTCTGTATAGTTACGGTGGTATCATATAATGCAACACTGTCAGCGTAGTTATCTGTGCAACACAGTTAAACAACTACTGAACTAGTCTTAGTAATTACAAATTAATAAAAGCTTTAAAAGGGTCAAAATATATTTTCTAAATATATATATATTAAGAAAGTTATGCAATTTTGAATTTAAGAAAAGATTGGCAGCCAAGGTGAGCGACTTTGTTGACATTGCCTACTGAAATGCATCTGATCATCACTCAATCTTCATGAAAATTTACCAATAAATAGAAAAAAGGTAAGCAAAAATGATTATGATAGTTTCAAAAGTTAATATCTTCAAATTTTACTCCTTTAATTTATGTAGTAGTTCATATACATCGGCACACAGTAGTGTCTTATAGCCATTTCCAATACCGACACTTACTCGGACTCGTTCTGATGCCGAATTAGGTCATGCGTGAATAGTGTGAATTGAAACCCCAACTGTTGCAGCGATTTGCTGCACTGAACGAACCATCGTGTGAGGGCATTGTAGTTGGAACCAGTGTCCACCGTTGGCACGCAGCAAATATGGCTTCGCGGAAACTTGTTGACACCATTCTCTTCAGATTAAGGCTAAATAAAAAAGAATTGGTGATCGTTCCCCTCCCATGCCTGAATCTTGAAAGCACCCGCCCCTGATTAAATTTTTGTAATCAATATTTTCTTTAACTGTTAAAAATGTGTTTGGCTAGCAGAAATTCAACTTTCGTAAGCACACATTCTGTGCAACATAGTTACGTATTACGTCTATGTGGCTGACTTACCATTATGGTATGGTTGTTTTACATGTCGAGAGGCCTCAAACATGTCAAAATTAAAAGATTTGATTTCCAAAATTGAAACTTCTAGAACTGTATGATATAACAAATTTTGAAATGAGAATACAGTGTTCATTGTTTGACTGAAAACATTGTGATGTGTACATGAATGACATGTAATCCTTTTATCAGTCTAGGGTGGTCCAATATTTTCTTAATAATGAAAAAGAATAATAATCAAAATAAAAACCGCTCGCCCGACCTTGATTTGCATGATCAGAAAGACGATCACCATTTAAAAAATGTATTTGGCCTAACTTCCCGAAGACCTCTCTATTATAATAAAATCATATATGCCAACCACAAACCAGCAGTGACTACAAAATAATGGCATTGGTATTCATTTTAACTGGCCATAACACAAAATTCTACTTTTAAACAAATATAAGGGACACAGTTGAGGCCAGGTGGTGTCTGACATCAAGTACGAGACTCAATCCTACGACCCAGAAACAAACAAAGAAAGCTGTCAAAGTGGATATTTGTTCAATCATGCATTCTGCTGGTGGTGTAAGTCGGTTTAGTTTTATTTGGCTTCCACGTCCTAGCAACATTTAAGGTGATTCCAGGACGGGTACCAACATCTAACTCTTTATACTACGTGACTTTATAGTGCTACCCCCACTGGCACCATGACCCAATATCCCACTCAGTGAAAGTATCCTGACATTGAACCAACCCCATTCCTTTCCCAACCCTAATAATGCCAAGCACAAACATGAATTGTCTAAGTTATTGGCTTGAATTGGCCAGTGGATCGAACCCACAATCTCACACGTGAGAAGCAGGAGAAGTAGGAGGAGGGGCGGGGATGGGAGGGGAGGGGGAGGGTGGAGAGTAGAGGAGCGATGAGGAGAGGAGAGTAGAGCAGAGATGAGGAGGAGAGCAGAGATGAGGAAAGGAGAGCAGAGCAGAGATGAGGAGAGGAGAGGAGGGGAGAGGAGAGGAGAGGAGGGGAGAGGAGAGGAGAGAGAAGGGGAGGGGAGGGGAGGGGGGGGGGTAGGGGAGGGGAGGGGTAGAGGGGAGCGGAGGGGAGGGCAGGGCAGGGTAGGGGAGGGAAGGGGAGACAGTAGAGCAGAGATGAGGAGAGATGAGGAGAGGAGAGGGGAGGAGGAGGGGGGGGGGGGGAGAGGGAGGGGAGGAGGTAGAGGGAGAGGAGAGGAGAGGGAGGAGGGGAGGGAGAGGAGAGGAGAGCAGAGAGAGGAGATGAGGAGAGGAGAGGGGCGAGGAGAGGAGAGGAGAGGAGAGAGAGGGCGAGGGGAGAGGGGAAAGGGTAGAGGGGAGAGGGGAAAGGGAAAGGGAAAGGGAGAGGGGAGAGGGGAGAGGAGAATATGTGCATATATTTATTGCTTTAAAGTTCCATGATCTGATGGTTTTCTGCCATATTTTAAAATAAATATATTAGGTTCAATGTTATAATCTACTTTAGTTTAGGGTTTAGTAACTTTTATTATAAAACTTGCTAATATTAAAGGTACTTAAAGTGAAAAGATCCGAAATAATGTTGGGTGCGCACTGAAATGCTGGATACTATAGGTGTTTATTACTTACAACAGTGACATGGTTGGTTGGTTTTGGGTGTTTGACGTCCTCGCAAAATCTAAGATCATATCAGGGTGGGTACCGACTTGTCACAGTGCGCACTCATGGCAACTTTATAGTGCTGCCCCACTGCGAGAAAAGGCCACCAGCACCATGACCTAATATCCCACTCAGTCACATTATCCTGAAACTGTTGTGTATGCAAGTCTCGTTGTAATCTCACCTGCCACCCGAGATCTTCAAAGCTGACGTAAAGCTGTCTCCTCTGGCAAGCTCGGTTTCCAAATCGAACTGAAAGAAACATTAAGGGATATATAAATATACATACACTATTGTCGTAGGAGGCATGAAGAAAGTGAAATATTGCACCTAGAGCAGGATTCGAACCCACACACCTGGTCATTCCCGAACTAGCGTGTTAACCATTACATCACCTAGCATCCCTGATGCAATCACCCAAACCATGCCTATTTGCCTAAGTGTCTCTTTGCATGAGAGGTCAGTGCAGACTACTGCACTTGTCCTCTTGGAATTGTAAACATTTTAAATGGTTTGTCCATACGTCGTTACAATGCTTACAATTACATACATACATACATGCATACATACGCTGATAGTGCTGCAGCGTTTAACAACGTATTAGTATACGCTGATAGTGCTGCAGCATCTGCACAACATATCAGTATACACCGAGAGACTGCTGCAGCGTCTCCACCACGTATTAGTATACATTGATAGTGCTGCAGCATTCAATAACGTATTACTATTAGTATACGCTGATAGTGCTGCAGCATTTAACAATGTATTAGTAGGCCTATATGCTGATAGTGCTGCAGCATTAAGAAAACGTATTAGTATACGCAGATAGTGCTGGAGCGTTTAAAAACGTATCAGTACACGCTGATAGTGCTGCAGCGTTTAACAACGTATTAGTATATGCTGATACTAAGTGATAGTGCTGCAGCATCTGCACAACATATCAGTATACACCGAGGGACTGCTGCGGCATCTGTACCATGTATTCATATATGCTGATAGTGCTGCAGCATTCAATAACGTACGAGTATATGCTGATACTTGTGATAGTGATAGTGTTGCAGCATTTAACTGCATACAACCCGACCCTACTGCCTACTGCCCCACCTTACTGCATAAAGCCCCACCTACTGCATACACACAGTAAGCAAGTGCGTGCTCTGAAGGACAGTTGATTGGGCGGGGAAAATGAGAGGAGGAGGAGAAGGAGGAGGAGGAGGAGAAGGAGGGGGAGGAGGAGGAGGAGGAGGAGAAGGAGAAGAAGGAGAAGAAGGAGAAGAAGGAGAAGGGGGAGAAGAAGGAGAAGGGGGAGGAGGAGGAGAATGAGAAGAATGAGAAGGGGGAGAAGAAGGAGAAGGGGGAGGGGGAGAAGAAGGAGAAGGGGGAGGAGAAGGAGAAGAAGGAGAAGAAGGAGAAGGGGGAGAAGAAGGCGAAGGGGGAGGAGGAGAAGGAGAAGAAGGAGAAGGAGGATAAAGAGAAAGAGGAAGAGGAAGAGAAAAAGAAAGAGAAAGAGGAGGGTACATGTGTGTGTGTGTATGTGCTGTTAAATGCTGTTAAATGAGGACGATGTGCTCCCACTAGTCCCAGCGTTTGTCATGATCAGCGTTCGGCCGGAAACGGAACCTCTCCACCGACCGCCGATCAAGGCGCCATCAGATGACTGCCTCCAGCACCAGAGTGTCTCCGCCTTTCCCCCACCTGGCGGCCTGCTCAGGTGCAGCCTCATTACAGGTGCGCACTGGTCGCACCGGCCCGTAATTACCCGCGCTTCCGCATCAATCCCGGTTGGTTGGTTGTTGGGAGTTTTACATCCTGGCAACATCTAAGGTCATATCAGGACCGGATACCGACTTGTGACAGTGCATACACATGACAACTTTATAATTATAGTGCTGCCACACTGGGAAATCAGGCCACCAGCACCATGACCCGATATCCCACTCAGTCACATTATCCTGACACTGAGCTAACCAGTCCTTGCCCTATTCTATTAATGCAGAGCACCATGCTAGGTATCAACACGTATCCATTTAGTAAGTCATTGGGCTTGACTTGACCGGCAACCAACTCCCGACCTTCCGCACGTGAGGCCGGCGCTTTACCTATTCAGCCACCGCGCCCAGTAGTTTCAATTTTATAAGTCATTGGTTTGACTCGACCGGGAACCAAACTCCCGGTCTCCCGCATATTAGGCCCGCGCTCTACGAATTCGGCCACCACACCCAGTGTGGCGTTTTCAGCCGTGCGCCATGTTCAGCCGTGCGCATAGACTCAAACTCAAGGCATTGTCAATGGTCGCGAGCAATCTTCATATAGAAAATACAGAAAAAGTGAAATATCTCTAAAACCACACCACCTATTAACAAATCGCTTAGTACACATATAGAAAACATCTTCACCAAAAAGATTATATTAAATTTATAAGGTTAGGGTTCTTGATTTCTATTAATTTTGAATAAAACTAATGTTTTGCACTGCGCATACCATCAAACTCAAGGCATTGTCAATGGTGGTGAGCAATCTTCATACAGAAAATCCAGGAAAAGTGAAATATCTCTAAAAGTTAAAACCACACCACCTAGAAACAAATCGATTGGTACACATATAGAAAACATCTTTACCAAAAACATTATATTAAATTTATAAGGTTAGTGACTCACGACCATTGACAATGCCTTGAGTTTGAGTCTATGCGCACGGCTGAACACGGCGCACGGCTGAAAACGCCACACCTGTATATCAATCGCGGTCACGTGACTACACGCGGGCATGTTGCGGCAAGCGGGTCCCAAATAGCTGGCGCATCGATTGGAGGTGGAGATAGCGGATAATTGACACAATATATGGGGAATCATTACGCGCAGCCGTAATTAGCATGGGACCGCAGCTTACAGGCGCAGCGTGCTGCCCCCTAGCGGCGATAAGAATCAACCCTGTATACACAAAGCCGGAGATAGGAATTTTCGTTTTCGGGAGTAGATATATTCTTGGGATGGATGAGTGGTGAAGACGCGAGGGACTAGGCGGGGTCTGGGGATATGACGTCCCCCCCCCCCGCCCCCCACTATCCTCCCAGGAAATATTGAAATCTGAGACCTTTTAAGAGGCTCTGAAATGCCTTTTATAGCCATTTCAGGTAGGTTATCCAACCTGGTCTGGGGCATGCCCCCCCCCCTCTTCCCCTTCCCATCCCCCATCCCCTCCGCAATGAAATATTTTAAGCTAGGGGCTTTGAAATGTAATTCCCAGCCATTTCATGGAGGTTATCTCGCACTAGCAGGGTCTGGGGGGAATGCCTCCCCTCCCCCCTCTCCAAGGGCATTTTTTAATCTAGAGTCTCTAAAATGAAATTTCCAGCATATTCAAGGCGGTTATATACTGGTTGTGGTTTTTGTGGGGGGGGGGGGGAACTATCCTCCTTCATCCCGCTAGCTATGACCCTGATATATGCCTACATATATTTATATGTCCTATATAATGAAATTATAGGAATATAAACTAGGACAAGTCATCCTTTCAGTTATATTTCATCCTGGCTATGACTGATGTGTGACGCGACAGAATCGATCGAGTAAACCAATATTAAACTACACACATAACCAGACCAGCCGATATTTCTTTTTTTTTTAAATTTAAAAAGGCTAGCCTATGCAGTAATCATGATATTCAATACAATAATAGCCCATATCGTGTACCTACATCATCATTTAAATGTTCTTTACACACACGACGATAACATGCACACACACAGAAAGCAAAAATATAACATTATATTTTAGTGTGATCAAATTCACATAACCAATTTGATGAAGACCAAAGACGTCGAAATTATGCATATTATTATTAGATTCTATTTAGTAGATTTCTGTCTAAAAACTATCATATGTAATAACTAATATGACTAGATTTACAATAAGTGATCAGCAATACAAACTAAATATTCTGAATTTTGTAGGACAATAGCCATTTTCAAGGAATGATCGAGATCATGTATCAACTGCTTGGTTGATTGGTTGTTGAAGTTTTACATCCTGACAACATCTAAGGGCATATCAAGAGGGGTACTGACTTGTGACAGTTCACACTCATGGCAACTTTATAGTGCTGCTCCACTGGGAGACTGGGATACCAGCACCATGACCTGATATCCCACTCAGTCACATTATCCTGACACTGAGCCAACCAGTCCTTGCCCTATCCTAATAATGACAAGTGCCAGGCTAGGAAGTGACAAGTATCAATTTTAAAAGTCATTGGTTTGACTCGACCGGGAACCGAACCCCCGATCTCCCGCATGCGAGGCCTGCGCTCTACCGATTCTGCCACCATACCCGGTATGTTAATATTAGATGCTATTTCGTAGATTTATACGTTTAAAAACCATCATATGTAATATTATGAATAGATGAGCAATAACAGATCAACAATAGAAACTAAATATTCAACAACAACATTTTTTTTTTTTATCATTTTTTTAGAAAAGTAGCCACATTCGTGGAATGGTGGATCTTGCGTATGGACTGGTGATAATTGGATCGTGAAAATCGGAATGATTCCGTGGAATTTGGGAATGGTTGGCAGGTCTGCATAACTAACCGTAATTAAGTGAGCCCTGGCAACTGCACAAAGTGATGTCAACTACATAGACTATTAACCGACAGCAACTGTGTAAGGAATGGCGCTACATAAAACATGGCAAGGTTACCTATCTGATGGTGACTCCATATCTGATGCTGCACAAATGATCACACTCATTACACAGCCTTTGACTAAAGCGACATAGTCCGATGAAGCTTGATTGTTTGTTGGGGTTTTACAGCCCGGTATGCAGGTAATGCAGTACCTCGGATACCTTAGGTGCTAAAATACCTCAGGGAGTTTGACGCCCCTGCCTTGCAAAGTTGTAAACCACTGCCTTGTGGTACAAGTTCTGGTTCTTGATAGAATCAAAGGCTAAGGGAGCAAACCCTAACAGAAAACCATGTTATCGTGGCAGCATTAAGGGCGGTGATGAATGGAACTCCCAACATCTCCCGACCAGCCACTGCAGGGACAAATAGTTTGGCCTGTCTTGACATGTTCTTGCCGGTGTGATACCTCTATTTGCTCCCAGAGAGAGTGCCGCTAGTAACTTGCAAAAGCCAGCAGCACTTCAACACTTTGCAAGCAGCTTTTATGAAATGTACAACCGCACAAAGCAGTGGTTAAGTAATGAAAGCATTCTTTGTCGCATTGCGACTGACAGCATGATGACAGCCTGGCAACAATTTAAGCCCGTAATTACCAGCGCGTCCGCATCAATCGCAGTTAGTTGGTTGGTTGTTGGGAGTTTTATATCCTGGCAACAATTTAAGGTCATATCAGGATGGGTACTGACTTGGGACAGTGCGCACTCATGAATGATGACATTATAGTGCTGTCAAACTGGGATACCTGGCCTCCAGCACCATGATCCGATTGATCAAAATTGCCTAACTAATATTAACTGCCCAACTGGTACAACAACATAGTGACCAACACTGCATATCTCATCATCATCATCATCATCATCATCATCATCATGCTGTCGGTCGCGATGCGACAAAGACTGCTTTCATTACTTGACTGCCGCTCTCCATTTAGCTCTCTGCTGTGAGAGTTGAGTCCATGAGTCGGTCTTAATGTCTCTCAGCTTCAGGTTTATCTAATGATAATACCTGCATATCTAATGATAATACAAACCAACAACTACTAGACATCCAATAATCGATCACAAGTGCCTAACTGATGCAAACTGCTAAACGTACACCAATACAAACACATACACCAATACGCACACTTGTGAAAATATGGAATTCAAGAATATTTCAAGGCTTTTCAAGTCTGTTTTTGATAGGAATTCAAAACTATTTTCATTTAGATTTCAGGGGGGGGGGGAACAATGGCAAATGGTGATTTCAGACTAATTTAGATCAGTGGGGACAATGTAATGGAATTCAGGGTTTTTTAAGACTAATTTCCCAAATTAGGTTAAATTCAAGGCTTTTCAAGGCCTTGAAATGTGGCAAATGAAGTTCAACACTTTTCAAGACATTCCAGGCCCCAAATGGACCATGACATTGACACACACACACTCACCGTTCATGTTGGGCCCCCAGCCTTGCTGACCGGGGTCGTCGGCGTACGTCACTTCCGTTTTCTGGTAGCGGCGGCCGGTGCCGCGCGTGCGCCGTGAGCGCACTTCCTGTGTGGCCTTGAAGAAGACGACCAGGAAGGCCTGCTTGTCATCTGGACCTCGGCGGTCGACAACTCCGACATTCGAGGGCACCACCTCCTCACCTGGTTACCAACACGCAATCAATGCTGCCCGTTTGTTAGGGTTTCACATCCTAGTAACAGTTAAGTTTACATCAAGAGGGGAATCAACTTTTTCTTTTTCGGTGTGTGAAGGGTGTATTTATGCTGACCATAACGGTTAAGTCTAATGACTTGTTTTCGCCGATAGACAGTAATAGTCTTGTGGTTCCCCTTATTTTATCACTTTCAGTTGTTGTGTAGCTGCACGCATTCTTTCTCTGTTTGTAAGCATTCTCCCACATCTCCCAACCCTCTGTGAGTTTGTTAGTTCTACAATTGGTTCATTGTTTGGTTACTAATGGTTACTTTCCCTGTGACAGTGCGCACTCATGGCAATGCATGCAGTAGCACTACAAATTGCTTCCTCTCATTGTTCTGAGTTTTCCTCAAGTTTTGTTGTTTTGTTGTCAAATGTGCTCATACTTTATACATATAAAGACTTTCTACATGGTATTTACATTAATAACAATTGTTGATGTACCTGGCAAGATCATAAGTTACGAGAAATGATACATACCAGGCACGGTCTAATAGCCCTGTCACATGTCGCGAGGAGGGGGAGGGAGGAGGGGAGAGAGGAGGGGAGGAGAGGAGGGGGGATGGAGGAGGGGGGAGGGGGGAGGAGGGGGGGAGGGAGGAGCGGGGAGGGAGGGGGGGAGGGAGGAGGGGGGAAGGGAGGAGGCAGGGGGAAGGAAGGGAGGAGGGGAAGGGAGGAGGGGGAAGGGAGGAGGGGGAATGGAGGAGGGGGAAGGGAGGAGGGGGAAGGGAGGAGGCGGAAGGGAGGAGGGGAAGGGGGGAGGAGAAGGGAGCAGAGGAGGGGAGGGGAGGGGAAGGGAGGAGGGGAGGGGAAGGGAGGGGGAGGAGGGGGGAGGGAGGGGGTGAAGGGAGCAGGGGGAAGGGAGGAGGGGGATGGGGGAGAGGGAGGGAGGGAGGGAGGGAGGAAGGGGGGAGGGGGGAAGTGGGAAGGGAGGGGAGGTGGGGTAAGAAGGGATGAGTTAGCCAGGAGTTATAAGCGGATAGCATCAGTACACGGTGTGGTGCATGGTGGGTCATCATCATCATGCTGTCGGTCGCGATGCGACAAAGACTGCTTTCATTACTTGACTGGCACTCTCCGCATTTCATGAAAGCTGCCTGCAAAAGTGTTGAAGTGCTGCTGGCTTTTGCAAGTTACCAGCGGCACTCTCTCGGGGAGCAAATAGAGGATTCACACCGGCAAGAACATGTCCAGACAGGCGCAAAACTATTTGTCCCTGCAGTGGCTGGTCGGGAGATGTTGGGAGTTCCATACATCAACTGCCCTTGATGCCTCCACAGTGACATGGTTTTCTGCTCAGGGTTTGTTCCCTTAGCCTTCAGTTCTATCAAGAACCTGTACCACAAGGCAGTGGTTTACAACTCTGCAGGGCAGGGGCGTCAAACTCCCTGAGGTATTGCAATACCTGCATACCTGCATACCATGGTGGGTAAACATGCAGTAACTAACCAAAGTGGTTCTTGACGACCACGTAGAGCCCCAGGTTGGTGGCCGGGTAGTAGTTCCACTGCGCAACCGCCGCTGTCACGTTGATGTCCACCCAGCCGTCGTGACTTCCGGTCACTGTCACGTTACCCTCCAGCAGGATCGCCTTCTCACTGTCACAACCGGAAAAGTACACAGATTTCACTGACACTGCAAAAACTGCAAAGTACACAATTTCACCGACACAACTGCAATGTGTACAATTTCACTGATACAAATTTAAAGTGTACAATTTAACTGACGCTGCCCCAACTGCAAAGTTTATCATTTCACCGACTCTGTCCCAACTGCAAAGTGCACAATTTAATTGGCAGTATAAAAACTGCAAAGTACACAATTTCACTGGCACCAGCATGTGTATAATTCCACTGGCACAACTGCAAAGTGCACAATTTAATTGGCAGTATAAAAACTACAAAGTACACAATTTCACTGGCACCGGCATGTGTATAATTCCACTGGCACAACTGCAAAGTGTACAATTTAACTGACAGTATCAACACTGCAAAGTATGCAATGTCACTGGCACCGACAGAACTGCAACGTGTATAATTCCACTAGCGCAACTGCAAAGTGTACAATTTCACCAAAGCTGTCCCAACTGCAAAGTTGATCATTTCACTGACACTGTCCAAACTGCAAAGTGCAAATTTAACTAACACTATCAAAACTGCAAAGTGTACAGTTTCACCAAAGCTGTCCCAACTGCAAAGTTGATCAGTTCACTAACACCACCCAAACTGCAAAGTGCACAATTTAACTGACACTATCAAAACTGCAAAGTACACAATTTCATTGGCACCTGTATAACTGCAACATGCATAATTTCACTGACAAAACTGGAAAGTGCAGCTTCATTGACAACTGAAAAGTGTATACTTTATATATAATATATAGTTGGCGAGACTTACTACATATTATTATGGTCCTCGTAGACTTTGTAGATCTCTATGGTGACCGACTTGTTGCTTTCTGACCTGCTGTCAATCATACGCTTGTACACCCGAAGCTCCGCCCCCGTCACACTCATTTCCGGTGGAACCTCGCTGAAGTCGAAGCGTAACAACCGGTTCCGCTCGTGACGTAACCGGTGGTGCCCCCTGTGGCCTGTTAACGAAAATAAAAGGAAATCAGGTCAACGGCCAGCTAGGAATGCCATGAGCGACACACAACCATCAATTGATACAAAAAATTACGCACCTAAACCAAGTATAAATTATACAAAAACAGTTGCGCTATTCATATTCGCACAATGCATTATAGAGTACATATATATCCATTCACTCAGAGTCGAAGCCTTCTTCCTGTCCCATGACCAGATGGAAAGGCCGAGTGAGTTGAGCGTCCATCTCCTGTTTTCGTAGATCGTGGGATCTGAACCCACTGGTTCAAACCCTGGTCGAGTCAAACCAATGACTTGAAAATTGATACTTGTCGCTTCCTAGCCTGGCACGCGGCATTAATAGGATAGGGCAAGGACTGGTTGGCTCAGTGTCAGGATAATGTGACTTAGTGGGGTATCACACCATGGTGCTGGCAGCCTGGTGTCCCAGTAGGGCTGTACTATAAAGTCACAACGAGTGTGCACTGTTGCAACTCGGTACCCGTCCTGATATGAGCTTAGATGTTGCCAGGACTTAAAACTCCAACAACCAACCAACTGTCGTCCTGACGCAACCCTCCCAGTACTGAATAGACACGGCTAGAGGTTGATCACTGGGGGACCCGTCCACCATACTATACTATTAGGACCGCCTGCAGGGGGCGCCACTTAGCCGGGCATTAGTGACGTCACCCGATCAGGCGCAAGCCACAGCCGTAATTGGGTCTGTGAAAGCCCCTAATTACCTAATCGGCCCATGGGCATCAGAATGACATCGGAATATGTCAGATATGTGGAATATGTCGGATGCGTCCGACATAGGAAGCTTGAGATCCGTTAGATTGTGAAAGGTACGAAGTCTGACGTGAAAATTCTTTTTATTTATCCAATTTGTTTTTAATGTATTGTTATATGTATTGTTATTTATTAAATAATGTCCTGTCAGCACCAAAGCACTGGGCTTCCAGCCATACATTAAAAATGCTTGATACGTAGATGAAGCGGTCAGTTTGAATATTAGCAAACTGCATTCAAATCCAGTCTGCTATTAAAAGTATTATACATATTGTTTGTTTGTTTGTTGTTGTTTTATGACCTAGCAACATCTAAGGTCATATCTGGACGGGTACCAACTTCTGACAGTGCACACTCATGGCAACTTTATAGTGATGCCCCACTGGGAGACCAGCCCACCAGCACCATGACCTGATATCCCACTCACATTATCCTGACCCTGGGCCAACCAGTCCTTGCCCTATCCTAATAATGCCGAGTGCCTGGCTAGGAAGCGACAAGTATCAATTTTTAACTCATTGGTTTGACTCGACCAGGGTTCGAACCCACGATCCCATGGTCTACCAACACGGGAGACGGACGCTCTAACTCATTCAGCCATCCTGTATGATTATTATATGAATGACCGGGCACGGTGGCCTAATCGGTAGAGCGTGGGCCTCGCGTGCATAAGGTCTGGAGTTCGATTCTCGGTCGAGTCAAACCAATGACATTAAAATTGATACTTGTCTCTTCCTAGTGGTGTGTTCGGCATTAATAAGATATGGCAAGGACTGGTTAGCTCAGTGTCAGGAAAATTTGACTAAGTGGGATATCAGCTCATGATGCCGGTGGCCTGATTTCCCAGTGGGGCAGCACTATGAGTATAAAGTCACTATGAGTATAAAGTCACTATGAGTATAAAGTCGCCATGAGTGTGCCCTGTCCCAAGTCGGTACCCGTCTTGGTATGATTGTAGATGTAGCCAGGACGTAAAACTCCAACAAACAAATGGCATTGCATGCCCTTGAAATTTTCTCTTAAAAATAAAAGTGAGGTTTTCCCCCTTTTTTCCCTTCTTTCCCTCTTTTTTTACCCTCATGATACTTGTCACTACCTAGCCTGCCACTCGACATGATTAGGATTGGCCAAGGAGCAGTGCAATGAGGAAGACCAATTGTCCGCGATAGAAATGTCCTTTTCTTAAAAAGTTATAGCTGCATAATCCGATAAACGCATCAAATTTTCAAAAGGAAACCAATTAATTTAGCCGGTTTACACTTAAAATATCACCAAAGTTAGCAATTTTAAATCAAAGTTACTTCAAAGTCGTGCAAGATAAGTCGTGTTCACACGGGCAAAGTTTACGCCGATTTAGATGAGGCGAACTAGATGAAGCGAATTAGTGGCGCATTCACACGGACCGAGTTTGAAAGTGTGTCACGTCCACACGGGCACTACTTGGGCCGGCTTAAGCCGGAAATCGATATCTGCGCATGAGCAAGTCCAGACTAACCAGCGCCAGTTTGGGTTCGTCGACGTCGCCACGAGAGAGTGTGGGTTCGACCTAGATATGTATGGACTGAATCGTATTGGTTTGGAACGGTCAAAACTTCTGGTGGGCAGTGAAACCCTACAAATAAATGATGAAAAAAATATCTGTGCACAGCTAGCGGTTTCGTAGACTAAATTCTATAATATGCGTGTTTGATCAACCGGTAAGTCAACAAACTAAGGTCTTGACTGCGCATGCATGTGACATGCTTAATTCGGCTCATCTAAGCCGCTACGGTTCACACTATGAACTTGGGCCGACTTAAGCTAGTTCGCTTCATATAATCCACCTCCACAAGTGGTTTATAAAAAGCGATTTATATGAATCGAATCAGCCCTAATCCGCCTCAGCGTCGCGTTCACACGGCAAATGTGAGGCGAATTAGGCAAGGCGATTTATATGAGGCAGATTAAATTGCCCGTGTGAACACAGCTATAGATTCTAACTATCATCAACCTAATATATTTATCTTAGAAAATGATAGAAACTGAAAACCATCGGACTACGCAACTTTAATCAAATAATGTCCAAAACTAAATCCCCCTTTAAAAAAATCCACACATAAAGCACATGAATGTGGGAGCCACTGATGCTGATGCCCACTTCTTTCCTAGCCCACCCACCCTTACACTTCATAAAGTATTCATCCACATAATAATAATAACAAACACACACAACTGCAAATATTTGCCGGTGTGCTACTTGTTCACGAGTGTAGCTTCATTCATACATTTGTATTTGTGTAGGGTCTGCTCCTAAGAAAGGACGCCCTTCCCAGAGGGCGGAGGGAGGGGGAAAGGGGGGGGGGCAATATACATACACACAATACACACATACACACATACATACATACATACATACATACATACATACATACATACATACATACATACATACATACATACATAAGAAATAAGTGGCAATATTTCAGTGGTTTGTCATTCAAGTTGAATAGTCCGATGGTTTTGAGTTTCTGTCATTTTCTGAGATAAATATATTAGATTGATCATTATAATCTACCTTACTTTAGTTTGATGTAACTTATTTTAAGTGGCTAACTTTTGAGATATTTGAAGTGCAAACATGCTAAAAAAATTTCGGCAAGAACACCAAAACTCTAACACCATAGGCTTCTGCAGTAATAGTTTCAATTAAATTGCCTTGGTATTCCCTTATATGTGACAAGAAATGTTTAATAAGTGCACCAGTATCTAAGTTACATATGTAGAATCAAATCTAGTATATTTGTTTTGGTTTTGAAAGGTTGATGTTTTCATCAAACCATGCAGGTTTAATCTGGAAAATATGGTCAAAACCCAAAACCAAACGCAGTATCCAAATTGAATATATTAATCTGAAAAATATGGTAAATAAAAAAGACATTCTAAAACCCCCATCGGAGTACAAAACTTTAAATGGAGCCTTGACTTCTGGGGTGTTTGTAACCTTACAACGGTTACCGGCTGCAGAACTGCAGCAATATAGAGAGGCACCGATAAATCGGTCCAATCTTTGGTTGAAGATTAATCTTCTGGTGGGACGGTTGTAGAAGCTGGGGGGGGGGGGGATGTCTTTACAACAATTAAACGAAGAGTCACCGGGGTGTCCCCGAATCACTCCGGTCTGGCGGTAGCACAGCACTTGTATCCAGCAGACAGCAGCAAGGGTTTAGGAGGAAGGGACGGATAAAGGTGGGTCCAGCGGTTCCAGCAACAAGAACAAAGCGAGAGAAACGATAAGGTAAAGGGCCCCCCCCCACCCAAGCAAACAACTCCCTTGATCAGGGGGGAGAAGTAAGCCTGGGAGAGAAAAATGAGGAGAGTTGAGTCAAAGGACCGTGTCTATTTGCTCTATGGTGACCATCCGGTGAGCCAAAGACACAGACAGAGTAAGAGCAGAGAGTGAAATGCTGGCAGGCTCCCCCTCCTGGAACTCTTTTCAGACATTATCAAGGAGGAGGAAGGCCAGCAGAGAGGAGATGGAGAGAAGTGTGGACGAGGTGCGGTCCGGATAGCAAGTGTACAGCACTTTACATGGAGCCTTGACGACAATTTTCTCCCGCCTGTTCTTGCGCGGGTGCTCTACGGCGCAGACTGCTGACAAAGTGCGCGCGGCGTGTTTACAGCGGGTGTTGTGTCCCCGGGGGAGTCATAAGGTAAGGGTTACCGCGCGAGTAGGGCGCCTTTTAAGTTTAGACAACCAAGCGTGGAGGACGACCCCTATTTCCGCCCACTCCCTCCACAGGTGGCCCGCCCGCCGGCCGGCGTCGACTTGCCATGCCCCCGGGGCTTAGATTTATTAATAAGTTAATATAGTAATAAGGATGAAAATTAATTAATTAATAATAAAGGCAATAAGAATCAAATTAATTAATTAATAATGAATGCAATAAGAATCAAATAAATATAATAGAGTAAGCATAAAATTGATAAATAATAAATGCAATAAGCCTCAATAAACATACAATTAATAAACAATAAATACAATAAGCATACAATTAATAAATAATAAATGCAATAAGCCTCAATAAACATACAATTGTCGTGGGGGTGATGAAAATGGGAAATATTGTGCCTAGAGCGGGACTCGAACCCACATCTCTTTGCATTCCGGGCCAGTGTGCTAACCATTACACCACCTAGGCTCCCTGATATCAATACACTCCCCACGCCTACCTGTCTATGTGGTTACTTGCCTGAGAGGTCAGTGCAGACCACTACACTCGTCCCCCTGGAATTGTAAGTCTTGTAATGCTTACAATTACATACATACAGGCAATGCACTAACACATACATACACAGGGTAGGTTCAACAACCATACAGCGCAAAGCTTGTACAGGATCCTGATCACGGCAACCAGTGTCATGGGGGTGATGAAAATGGGAAATACTGCGCCTAGAGCGGGACTCGAACCCACATCTCTTTGCATTCCGGGCCAGTGTGCTAACCATTACACCACCTAGGCTCCCTGATATCAATACACTCCCCACGCCTACCTGTCTATGTGGTTACTTGCCTGAGAGGTCAGTGCAGACCACTACACAATTAATAAACAATAAATACAATAAGCATACAATTAATAAATAATAAATACAATAAGCATACAATTAATAAATAATAAATGCAATAAGCATCAATAAGCATACAATTAATAAATAATAAATACAATAATCATCAATAAGCATACAATTAATAAATAATACATGCAATAAGCATAACATTTATAAATAATGACTACAATAACCATAATCACAAATTATGAAGACCATCATATTAATATTAATAAATATATTTAAAATGTGTTAATATTATAACTTTCAATAACATTATTACTACTAGTAGTACTACTACTAACCATAATAACATTTCTTAGACAAAGAAAAATCAACACAAACAAACATAGTAATAAAATAATTCAATTTAATTACACTATTATGTGTCTCAACAGAAATCTGCTGTTTCCTGTACGGACTTCCTCCTAGTATTTGTAGAAAGAACCATTGAGTCATTAAAGGAACACTCTTCTTTAAAAAAAAAAAAAAAAATTGACCCAAAAAATGTCAAGCTATGGAATGGGAGTGCCCATAGATACAAAATATGTGTTTTAACCACCCACACCTACCAGCAAAGAAAACGAACTGTTTCCTAGTATGGTGGAAGCAGTGAGTGTGGAAAGGGGTGGGGGGGGGGGGGGGTGGCAGTTAGCATTATACTACGTCAGCAAAAACATTGGTTCCGGGCCGGATCTCCGTTAATTTGGACGGCAGGGTCTAAATACAAAACGCATAAAATTCTAAGTGGACAATTAAAATATGTTGTATTATTGCCACGCGTCCGTCCTTTCAGTCTGATGGAACCACCTACTCCAAAACCACTGATACATATATAAAATATATCTATTATCATGTACATGTGACACATAATATGTGTGTAATTATATGTAATAATATATAATAAGTAACATGGAATAATTTGTAATATGTAATAATAATTAATACCATATATGTCCCAATAGACACGCACTTTGCGAGTGCAGACACATGGATGCGCATCTATTCAAAGTTAAAGAATTTCATGGGATTGTTTTTGTTGTGATTCTGAAATAAAGGGGGTTTGTCTTATTTCATGTGCATTCAGTCTGAATATGATCGTACATTTTCATTTGTTTTTGTTGTGCCTCTGAAATAAAGTGGGATTGTCTTATTTTATTTGCATTCAGTCTGAATATGATCGTAAATTTATGCGTGCTTTCAATCTTGAAATGGGGAGTGTGCTTCTATTGGGTACCATGCTTCTATTGGTACATAGATGGTATATAATATAGATGTCTCCAGTCATAACTTTAGTCTAATGGGATAGCAGGGTGCAATTGATCTTTTTTTTAAATCTTCTAAATTATGTTATCATAACGAGGAAAACGACTTTTTTTTAGATTGCGATTCCAGTCTATTCCGCCGGATTTAAATTGAATAAAATTGTATTTCTAATTTTGTGCAATATGCTACACTTTGTCCCGCCACTTCGTAAGCCACGTAGACAGGTGGGCGTGGTTTGGATCAGTTTATTGGGGTTTTAAGTCCTAGTCATATCCGAATGGGTACCGACTTAGACCAGTGCGCACTCACGATGACTTTATAGTGCTGCCCTATAGGGAGACTTGGTTTGACTCGGTCATGGTTCAAACACAACCTTCCACACGGGAAGCCAGCCGGCACTCTTTTCGATTCGGTTCATTTTGTTTGTTTGTTGTTTTACATCCTAGTAACATCTAAGGTCATATCAGGATGGGTACTGACTTGTTACAGTGCGCACTCATGGCGACTTTATAGCACTGTCCCACTGAGAAACCAGGCCGGCAGCACCATGACCTGATATCCCACTCAGTCACATTATCCTGACACTGAGCCAACCAGTCCCTGCCCTATTAATGCCGAGTGCCTGGCTAGGAAGCGACAAGTATCAATTTTTAAGTCATTGGTTTGACTCGACCAGGGTTCCAACCCACGACCTACTAGCACGGGAGACGGGCGCTCTAACTCATTCGGCCATCCCGTCTGGTCTGATTCGGTTCAGTTTGGTTCAAAGCACATAGGTGATTCTTGGAACTGAACTGTTCATCCGATACTGGCAGGATTGTGGATTCAAACCCACTCAAGGCATTCCCATAGGTGTGGTGCAGCTATTGCCTCATCCAAAGACATTGGGGCCGTGACCAGGATACTGCAAATGCTGAGTAGTGTATGATAGATGAATAATCTAGCAGTTTGCATGTATTTATAGCTATCCCCAGATATGTTTAATACTAATAATAGTAAACAAAAACTGTGGCGGAGTGGTTAGAGTGTCTGACTTTTTTCTAGGTCGGACACCTAATCTGAAGGGCAGTGGTTCGATTCCCCATGCCCCCACCTCAGCCAATTTGGATTTCCACCGCTGTGTAGAACTTACAGCATCATCAAAGGCCAGTTGCTCTCATACCATGTCTATAGCCGTGTTTACACGGGGAATTGTGAAACGATCTAGACCAATCGATTCATATGAAGCGATGTAGTGGTGCGTTTACACGAGCGAGTTGGAAAGTGTGTCGGCGCCGGAATCGCAGGCCTGTAGCCGGAAAGCACTGCTTTTGTTTAGTTTACACACGACGATCCGTGAAGCTGCTACCTAATATCGCTTGGAATTTAAGGTTAATTTAATTAAATTTCATTATTTGAGATGTAATTCTGTAAATATGATCGCATTAAGATTTCGGCCTAATTGGGCCCTAACACTGCCGTACAAGCGATTAGTTACTGCTCCCCTGTTGCTGGCAAGCAACTAGTTATACTACGCCGGAACCACTGAATCGCTTCAAATAAACCCCTCCCTATGGTATAGATGAGGCGTTCATATGAAGCGATTAGCCCTAAAACGCACAGCCTCGGTCTACACGGGAAATGTGAATCGATTAGGCAAATGATTTATATAGGCGTTTAAATGGCCGTGTAACACGGCTTATGTGGTGGGGGTTAAAAATCCCTTGGGTCGTTAAAAGTGTAGGCTCAGGCTTTCTATCGACAAACTGTCTAATGGTGAAAACAAGTCTATTCAGACTTATCCATGATAGGCAGTATAAATCTTCAAGAAAGAAAAAAGAAGAAGAAAAGTTGTGTACATTGTAATCGGCTGCACTCGCCATACCAGGTAAAATGGCATGGGTGGGTTTTAGAATTTGGAAACAAAACTATTCCAAATTCCAACTTCCCTCGCAATGCCTGAATCTGAATTGGAATTTTGCCCCAGGCATCGGGGACCCATATGTGTTCAACACCATTATGCCATAACTGAATCAAAATTCAGACAGTTGAATTGGAATAGACGGTTATGGCTTGCAGACAACAAATTTGGTCAGAGTAAAGCTGTGTTCACACACACAACTTTAGGCCAAACTAGATAAGGCAAACTAGATGAGGTGAACTAGTGTTGTGTCCACACATGCAGTATTCGGGGCGGTTTAAGGCGGAAATCGATATCTGCGCATGAGCAAGTCCATACTAACCAGCACCAGTTTCGGTTAGTGGACGTCGCCACGAGAGAGTGTGGGTTCGACCTAGATATGTATGGACTGAATCGTATTGGTTTGGAATGGTCAAAACTTCTGCTGGGCAGTGAAAACCTAAAAATAAATGATGAAAAAAATATATGTGCACAGCTAGCTCTATCATAGACCAAATTATATAATATGCGCTTTTGATCGCCCGGAAAGTCAACAAACTCAGGTCTCGACTGCGCATGCGTGTGACGTCCTTAAACCGGCTCATCTAAGCTGCTACCGTTCACACTAGTAACTTGGGCCGACTTAAGCTAGTTCGGTTCATATAAGCTACCTCGCGATGCGGTTTACATGAGGCAAACTAGTTGAGGCGAATCAGCCCTAATCCGCCTTAGCGCCGCGTCCACACGGCGAATGTGAGCCGAACTAGACAAGGCGAATTAGTTGAGGCGACTTAACGCCCGTGTGTTAACACGGCTTTAGTCGTTGGAATATTAAGGGAAAATAGCTCCATAAATTATACCTATTATGTACAAGCCTATAATATGTAAATAGAGTAGGTTAGTCAAGAATTAAGTGTAGGAACAAATAAAAAGAGGAAAACTCTTACCAAGAAAATCCAAAAAAAACTAACATAGATCACTAACCACAAACCATAATCTTAAGAAACATAGATCGATAACTGGCCAGCATTGAAAACAAGCTTGATCATCCGAGCTTATATGCTATGGGCAGCATAAACATCCCATCAACAAAATATATATATATATATATATATATTTGGCGTACACGTGATATTAGTTGTATTACTGATAAAACTGATAATAACCAACAATCTAGAGGTACCTAAAACTAGTATAACTGTATCAACTGCACTCAACATTTTCGCACGTTATCCTTTTTTAAAACATAAAAACATTTCTACAAATTTAGAAACTGCCTTAAACATGCAGGAGTTTCCACTGTACTATGTAGAACTACATCTTAGTTTCCACAAGAGTTCTTTTCTTGAAGAATCTGATTACATGCAACCTAGGTGTTGACGATGAGGGGCGAGTGGATATTATTTCAATAAATGTTTAAAAGTGTTGTTTTTAAACACACAAAAACACAGCTTAAATATTTTGTGTGTAGTGGTGTGAGTGAATGAAACGGTAAGCGAACGAGTGAATGAATGGGTGAGTGATTGGATGAATGAGTGAGTACGAGAATGAGCGAGAATGAGCATGAGTGAATTCGAGAATGAGCATGAGTGAATGAGTGAGTACAAGAATCAGCGAGAATGAGCATGAGTGAATGAGTGAGTACAAGAATCAGCGAGAATGAGCATGAGTGAATGAGTGAGTACAAGAATCAGCGAGAATGAGCATGAGTGAATCCGAGAATGAGAAATAGTTGAGTAGTCTTTGAGGGAATCGTTGAGAGAAAGAGAAAGAGAAAGAGAAAGACAATGACAATGAGGGATACTTGGATCGTCGTCATACGCTCGCATTGCGACAGAAGTAGCCGGAAGTGTCCATACGGAAGTGCGCAGGCGACTTTGGCAGGCGCAGTTAGTGTGCGCCTGAAACAGCCCGGGGGGTGACGCGGGGCGGCAGGCTGTGAGGGAGGGTGTCAACTCTACCCTCGCGCCACCGGCGTGACGCTAAAGGAGATGTACGAGATAAAAGGCGGTAAGTACTCGGGTAATTGGGGCTGCATAAAGAGGAGCACTCAGGGGAGGGCCGCCCCAGGGCCAGCCCGGCGGGCGGCCCGGAGGGGGAGGCTGATGGGGGAGGCTGGTGGGGGGACACCGACGGGGGACACCGGCGGGGGAGGCGGGGGGGGGAGGCGGTGGAGGAGGCGGCGGAGAAGGGCGGCGGGAAGGGCTGCGGCGGGAAGGGGCGGCGAAGGGAGGTCGGCGGAGGGAGGGGCATCGGAGAAGCCCGGCGGTGAGGGACGGGGAGGGCTGGGAGAGCTGCCAAAGGGGTTGAGGGCGACGGGCTGAGTGGACGGCAGGGGCCCCGGTGGAGTGCAAGTACAAGGGAGGTCAGGAGAGGCCCCAATGGGGGTTCACGAAAGTTGAGATACGACATAGGGAAAGGAGAGGGTGAGGGGTGAGGGATGATGGGTGAGGGGAGAGTGTCGGGGGGGGGGGGGGCGGCGGACGAAGGACGAGACGAGGACGAAAGGAAGAGGAAGAGGGGAGAAGGAGAGGGCGAGGGAGGAGAGGGAGAGGGGGAACAAGGGAGGGGAAGGAAGGGGAGGGGGAAGAGGGAAAGGGGAGGAAGAGGGAAAGAGGACGAGGGGAAGGAGAGAAAGAGGGGAACGGGGATAGGGGGAACAGGGGAAGATGGGAAGGGTATGGGAAGAGGTGGACGGGGAGGGGAAGAGTGTGTGTCGGGAGGGGGCGAGAGTAAATGCGAGGTATGGGGGAGGGGGGGGGGGGGGGCAGGCATGACGGGAAATTCCAGGAAACAACACAGGGGACGAGAGGCGACCAACTAGGCGCACAACAAGGGCACGGTTAGATCAAAGGTTCACCTCTTTTCAGAGTAGCCTGGCATTCATGTCTGTTCTGAACTCATGTCAGATGAAACAGGGTAGTGGTGAATGACAACGTGTCTAAATCTGGGCAAAAACTGCTTTTTAGTTTAACTAGAAGCAAACTGAAGATGTAGTGGTTCCGGTTTGTAAATTGTAGTGTTGATATATATATATTGGCACAGAGTTGAGAAATTAGAAGAGAATGCGAAATAAATCAAATATGGCTGCCACAGGAATCAGGCTATGCAATTTCATCAAAATCAAATAATACAGAAATAGTAATAAGCATGTGAATATTGATGGGGGGAAAAAAACACCATTCAGGGACTTTTTCCATGGCATTGCCAGTACCTACTATGATAGATAAAAGAGTCACCCTGTACTTGTAATACACGGATGCTGCCCGTAGTCTAAATACGGGCGAAAATATCTTTAGTATGGAACATGAACTAGAAACTGTGGTTCCAGGATCAAATGGCTACATACATTGGCACAGAATTGGTGAAATGGGAGAGAATGCAAAAAGACAAGATGGCGGCCATAGAACGCCATCGATTTCACCTTTAAATTCTATTAAATTATATGTTTTATTATATTTTTCAACTCAAAGGTAGCGGGGAAATATGAAGACATATAAAAAGAATAATTGTTGCTTCTTAGATTGTGAAATTAGGCTCTCATTTCATTTCCCCGCTTTTTCGACCACTTTTATATAGGGCTGGTATTCACCTGTGTACTGCGAGTAAAGGGTGAATCCTGTATCTACTACTATGATAGATATGTATTTGAACAATATATTTAGCACATTAGATTGCAAAATCGTGTGGTTATTTCCATGACCCAGCCTTCCTACACTTTTTCTAATGGGTTATTTAGCAGCCCTGTCACAGAGACAGTGATGTGACTGTGAGAGTAAAAATAGTGGGGACGACCCCCTCCCCAACCCCACACACTCCACTGGGGGACCCAGCAATGAACACTAGCAGTGTGAGGGTGCAAGATTCAGCCAAGGGGGAGCAACGGGGCGCAATGAAGGGAGTCACGTGAAACTGAGGTAGGACAGCGGAGGGCGGGAGGGCGGGAGGGCGGGGCTGGAGGGAGGGAGGGAGGGAGGGAGGAGGGAGGGAGGGAGGGGGGATGGATGGATGAGGGGGATGGGGGAGGCCCGGCGGGCCGAGAGGGAAGGGAGGAGGGAGGGAGGGTAGGAGGGAGGGGAGGGAGAGAGGGAGGGAGGGGGGGGGGGGAGAGAGAGAGGGAGGAGGGGGAGGAGGGGGAGAGAGAGAGAGAGAGAGAGAGAGAGGACAGTGGAGAACGGGAGACAGAGAGGGGGACAGAAAGGGAGAGAAGGGAAGGAGAGAGGGGAATGAGAGAGTGGGAGGGAGGGAGGGACATGGGGAGAGGGAGGGAGAGGGGAAGGGGGAGAGGGAGGGACGGAGCAGAGGGGGAGAGAGGGACAGTGAGAGACAGATATGGTGACAAAGAGAGGAAGTAGAGGAGAAGGAGAGGGGAAGGAGAGGGGAAGGAGAGAAGAAGAGGGGGGACAGGGGGATGGAGAGGGGAAGGCGGATGGGGCAGAGGAGGGGGTGGGGGAGGGAGATGGAGGGAGGGCGGGGAGAGAGGGGGAGATGGAGAGTGGGGGATGGATGAGGGCAACATGGGGTGATTTAAGTGAGTGCATGAGTAAGTGGGGTTTTACTCCCTATCACTATCTAAGGTCTTATCAAGCTGAGTATTGACTTGTATCGCTTACCTGCAGGTATCAAAGGAGGAGACGATTTTGTACATTGATAAGAGTAGTAAGGGGAAATAAAACCACCCTGTGTAAAAAGAAAACTGTGACTGCCATGAGATGTCACGGGATGTACTTCCTGTGGGATAATATATTCATTAGTGTCTCGCGATACACAAAGGGCCAGAGCACTTTTTTTTGTGCAAAAAGTTCTTAGAGGGGGCATTTTACTCCATGCCTGGGGCAAGATGGCACCCCGACCACCCCAGACAATCTATTTGATCAACCCTGGAAATGTCATTATTAGCCAAATTTGTCATGCAAGGGGTCAGTAGGCATAACATTTTAAAAGCGCCTGGTCCTAATGAGGCCATTAGAATTACCTAGCTGGTTCCATTCTTGTCATGAATTTACTAGTTCGGGTATTCAAAGGGAATTTACCTAGACTATATTAGACCAAACGGATCTTCTATTAGTCTAATGGTGA